>CM060111.1:47199865-47207365 GCA_030522415.1 Channallabes apus
ACCTTCACACTGAGATCCTCTAACATTCACAGCGTTACTACATCTACTTCTGCCTGAGAAACTGTTTGGTGTAAAATTTAAACACAACGATGACAGAACAACAGTACACTCTAATAATGTCCTGACGCAGCCTGTCTACTGCATCAAACACACACACACACACACACAAACTGAGGACCTAAATTATGTTTCTCAGAGATATAAAATATAATCTAAATGATTCTAATTGGTTCAGAGAAAATCAAAAACGTGCTAGACGTGAGTGTTTATCTCCACACGATGCAGAAGTCGGTGTTTGGCTCCGTATACAGCGAGCAGAAAGACAGGAGCACATGACTAATCCCCAAACCTAATCCTCTGATTGGACAGCTACTGTCCTTCACATGGTAATGCTAATTAGTATCATCTTTGATGAGGAACCACCAGCTGGTCAGGTAGCGTTTTATTTAACACTAGACACGTCATGTGTGTCTCACACACACACACACACACGCACAGAGGGACACACAGAGCGATGAGACACGCAGACTTCATCCTCGCACTTCAGGTTGATTCCTGACCCGACCGAGA
The DNA here is from genome assembly GCA_030522415.1 of Channallabes apus. Lineage (NCBI taxonomy): Eukaryota > Metazoa > Chordata > Actinopteri > Siluriformes > Clariidae > Channallabes > Channallabes apus. The sequence goes on from CM060111.1 coordinate 47,200,436, forward strand.
GGAACCCAAACCAAATCAAACCCAACAGTGTGACTGAGGCTCAGTGACCCACAGTACAGATCTGTCTAACCACAGAAACCTCAAAGTACTTCTCACTCTGTCACTCTGGATCAGAGACTCTGTACACACACACACACACACACACACACCCCTCTCTCACACACACACACACACACACACACACACACACACACACAAACACACACACACACACACACACCTCTCTCACACACACACACACCCCTCTCTCTCACACACACACACAGTGTAGTGTTTAGGGTGAGTACAGTGTGTAGTGTTTAGGGTGAGTACAGTGTGTAGTGTTTAGGGTGAGTACAGTGTGTAGTGTTTAGGGTGAGTACAGTGTGTAGTGTTTAGGGTGAGTACAGTGTGTAGTGTTTAGGGTGAGTACAGTGTGTAGTGTTTAGGGTGAGTACAGTGTGTAGTGTTTAGGGTGAGTACAGTGTGTAGTGTTTAGGGTGAGTACAGTGTGTAGTGTTTAGGGTGAGTACAGTGTGTAGTGTTTAGGGTGAGTACAGTGTGTAGTGTTTAGGGTGAGTACAGTGTGTAGTGTTTAGGGCGAGTACAGTGTGTAGTGTTTAGGGCGAGTACAGTGTCGTGTTTAGGGCGAGTACAGTGTGTAGTGTTTAGGGCGAGTACAGTGTGTAGTGTTTAGGGTGAGTACAGTGTGTAGTGTTTAGGGTGAGTACAGTGTGTAGTGTTTAGGGCGAGTACAGTGTGTAGTGTTTAGGGTGAGTACAGTGTGTAGTGTTTAGGGTGAGTACAGTGTGTAGTGTTTAGGGTGAGTACAGTGTGTAGTGTTTAGGGCGAGTACAGTGTGTAGTGTTTAGGGCGAGTACAGTGTGTAGTGTTTAGGGCGAGTACAGTGTGTAATGTTTAGGGTGAGTACAGTGTGTAGTGTTTAGGGTGAGTACAGTTTAGTGTTTAGGGTGAGTACAGTTTAGTGTTTAGGGTGAGTACAGTGTGTAGTGTTTAGGGTGAGTACAGTGTGTAGTGTTTAGGGCGAGTACAGTGTGTAGTGTTTAGGGTGAGTACAGTGTGTAGTGTTTAGGTTGAGTACAGTGTAGTGTTTAGGGTGAGTACAGTGTGTAGTGTTTAGGGCGAGTACAGTGTGTAGTGTTTAGGGCGAGTACAGTGTGTAGTGTTTAGGGCGAGTACAGTGTGTAGTGTTTAGGGCGAGTACAGTATGTAGTGTTTAGGGTGAGTACAGTGTAGTGTTTAGGGCGAGTATAGTGTGTAGTGTTTAGGGTGAGTACAGTGTGTAGTGTTTACGGTGAGTACAGTGTAGTGTTTAGGGCGAGTACAGTGTAGTGTTTAGGGTGAGTACAGTGTCGTGTTTAGGGTGAGTACAGTGTGTAGTGTTTAGGGTGAGTACAGTGTGTAGTGTTTAGGGCGAGTACAGTGTAGTGTTTAGGGCGAGTACAGTGTAGTGTTTAGGGTGAGTACAGTGTGTAGTGTTTAGGGTGAGTACAGTGTGTAGTGTTTAGGGTGAGTACAGTGTGTAGTGTTTAGGGTGAGTACAGTGTAGTGTTTAGGGCGAGTACAGTGTGTAGTGCTTAGGGCGAGTACAGTGTGTAGTGTTTAGGGTGAGTACAGTGTAGTGTTTAGGGTGAGTACAGTGTGTAGTGTTTAGGGTGAGTACAGTGTGTAGTGTTTAGGGTGAGTACAGTGTGTAGTGTTTAGGGTGAGTACAGTGTGTAGTGTTTAGGGTGAGTACAGTGTGTAGTGTTTAGGGTGAGTACAGTGTGTAGTGTTTAGGGTGAGTACAGTGTGTAGTGTTTACGGTGAGTACAGTGTCGTGTTTAGGGTGAGTACAGTGTGTAGTGTTTAGGGTGAGTACAGTGTGTAGTGTTTAGGGTGAGTACAGTGTCGTGTTTAGGGTGAGTACAGTGTCGTGTTTACGGTGAGTACAGTGTGTAGTGTTTACGGTGAGTACAGTGTGTAGTGTTTAGGGTGAGTACAGTGTGTAGTGTTTAGGGTGAGTACAGTGTGTAGTGTTTAGGGTGAGTACAGTGTGTAGTGTTTACGGTGAGTACAGTGTCGTGTTTAGGGTGAGTACAGTGTGTAGTGTTTAGGGTGAGTACAGTGTGTAGTGTTTAGGGCGAGTACAGTGTAGTGTTTAGGGTGAGTACAGTGTCGTGTTTAGGGTGAGTACAGTGTGTAGTGTTTAGGGTGAGTACAGTGTAGTGTTTAGGGTGAGTACAGTGTGTAGTGTTTAGGGTGAGTACAGTGTGTAGTGTTTAGGGTGAGTACAGTGTGTAGTGTACAGTGAGTGATTTGAGTAGTGAGCGTTGTTCCTCTTCAGGTGGTCGTTTACACTGAGTGAGTGAATTACACGTGTTAACTAATAAAGCACAAACACAACTTGACACACACACACTCCTGCCCCTGAATCTGAGTGTGTGTGTGTGTGTGTGTGTGTGTGTATGTGTGTGAGAATGTGTGTGTCCTTTTCTGCTTCATGGAGATAACGCTGAGCCTAATTGAAGCAACTCTCACCAGCACCACAAGGGGGAAATATTTATACACACACACACACACACACACACACACACACACACACACACACACACACACATCTATTTGATGTTTGAGAAATAAAATAGACCAGTCACAAGTTTTCAGATCCTGTGGAGGCTCAAGTGTAAAATAGGCATGCAATAACATCACTCTCTCTCTCTCTCACACACACACACACACACACACACACACACACACACCAAGAGACCAAAACACACACACACAGTTTTGGAAATGTCTGAACTTTTCCCCTAAACACCTACGAGTGTCTGCTGCACACAGATAGGAGAGGATATAACCTCAGCAGACCACCACATGCCCTCTGGCACACACACACACATGCGCACACACACACATGCGCACACACACACATGCGCACACACACACATGCGCACACACACACACAACTAACATTTACAAGATTCTATAAACTATTTTATCACCTGCAGGGAAAATGTGTAAAACAGCATTGTGTTTAGTGTGTGTGTGTGTGTGTGTGTGTTTAGTGTGTGTGTGTGTGTGTGTGCCACCCGTCCACAATCGGCTCAGGGTGCCAGCGTGTGCTGTGCCAGTGCAGCGGCTGTGGGATCTGCAGATGTGCGCTGCTGGAGAGCTGACAGACCGACGTCGTTAGAATAAGATAAACACTGTGTCCGCGTTCGCCGTGCGCTGTAAAGACCATCCGCATGAATTCGGTGACATATGGATCAAAACACAATCTCGTATGAAACTACCGCATCCGGGGCAGCCGACGTGGCGGCACCAGCAGTTACCGGGGCGTCGCTGAGAAATGGGCCACTGGGTACTCCTGCAGCGGCACCAGGTGGCTTACAAGCATCTGATGCTGATTAAAAGGTTGTGACCCTGAGGAACCGCTTCATATCTATCAATCTAACTGTTCTCACTCGAGCTTCACCTCACTGGGTATGAAGTCACTAGTGAGCAACAATAGTAGAAGTCAGTTCTTCCCCAGAACTTGAGGTGTTGGGGGGCGAGGCGATGGGGGGGCGAGGCGATGGGGGGCGAGGCGATGGGGGGGCGAGGCGTTGGGGGGCGAGGCGATGGGGGGGCGAGGTGATGGGGGGGCGAGGCGATGGGCGGCGAGGCGATGGGGGGCGAGGCGATGGGGGCGAGGCGATGGGGGGCGAGGCGATGTGGGGCGAGTTGATGGGGGGCGAGGTGATGGGCGGCGAGGCGATGGGGGCGAGGTGATGGGGGGCGAGGTGATGGGGGGCGAGGTGATGGGGGGGGGCGAGGTGATGGACGAGATGATGGGCGGCGAGGCGATGGGGGGCGAGGCGATGGGGGGCGAGGTGATGGGGGGCGAGGTGATGGGGGGGCGAGGTGATGGACAAGATGATGGGCGGCGAGGTGATGGGGGGGCGAGGTGATGGGGGGGGCGAGGTGATGGGGGGCGAGGTGTTGGGGGGCGAGGTGATGGGGGGCGAGGTGATGGGGGGGGCGAGGTGATGGACGAGATGATGGGGGGGGCGAGGTGATGGACGGCGAGGTGATGGGGGCCGAGGTGTTGGGGGGCGAGGTGATGGGGGGGGCGAGGTGATGGACGAGATGATGGACGAGGCGATGGGCGGCGAGGCGATGGGGGGCGAGGCGATGGGGGGCGAGGCGATGGGGGGCGAGGCGATGGGGGGCGAGGCGATGGGGGGCGAGGTGATGGGGGGCGAGGTGATGGGGGGGGCGAGGTGATGGACGAGATGATGGGGGGGGCGAGGTGATGGACGGCGAGGTGATGGGGGCCGAGGTGTTGGGGGGCGAGGTGATGGGGGGGGCGAGGTGATGGACGAGATGATGGACGAGGCGATGGGCGGCGAGGCGATGGGGGGCGAGGCGATGGGGGGCGAGGCGATGGGGGGCGAGGCGATGGGGGGCGAGGCGATGGGGGGCGAGGTGATGGGGGGCGAGGTGATGGGGGGGGCGAGGTGATGGACGAGATGATGGGGGGGGCGAGGTGATGGACGGCGAGGTGATGGGGGCCGAGGTGTTGGGGGGCGAGGTGATGGGGGGGGCGAGGTGATGGACGAGATGATGGACGAGGCGATGGGCGGCGAGGCGATGGGGGGCGAGGCGATGGGGGGCGAGGCGATGGGGGGCGAGGCGATGGGGGGCGAGGCGATGGGGGGCGAGGCGATGGGGGGCGAGGAGATGGGGGGCGAGGAGATGGACGAGTTCAGCTGCGTGAATCTCAATGATCACGTGTGGAGAGATTTGCTTCCTATAACTCCCTTATTGTCACCAACACCTATTTCAGACAAGATCCACCGATACCGTGGTCGTCACGTTCCTTGAATGCTGTCAGCATTATTACTTGACGACTATTTGATCAACCATCAATTCAAATCAATCATCCGGCACATCTGAGGCATGAGAGGTGCAGAAGCTCGCAATCATTATCTTTTATGTTGATGCAAACTCAAACTGAGACTGAAAGACGCCGCCATCCTCCTCGATTAGACCAGGCACAGCGTACACCATCACCATGTACCAAACACAACCACTTTGACGCACTGCAACCCTCAGAGGACATCACCGGACAATGCGAGGATCTCCAGACCGCAGTGATGGAAACTGCTACAGCTGTCTGGCCAAAGACTGAGAGGAACCAATGGTAGAAACGGCTGATACAATGCAGGTGATACAATCAAGATAACAAATGAAATCAAAAGAAGGCTAAGAAACGAGACAGAATAATTCTGAGGAGGGTTTGCTGCAGAGATGGAGGTGACCATTGGATGTGGTGATCAAAGGATGCTATTCTCCACTCCAAATGTGCAGGCATGCGTAGTCAGCCGATCATGAACATCCAAGACACAACGGGCCGGACTGCACGGTCCACCGATGAGGCCCTACAATGTTGGAAGCAGTATTTCGACAGGTTCCTGAATTACGAATTCTCCAGCCAGCCTTGATCAGCATCTGGAAGCAGAAAGCGCTGCTGGTGATGTGAACAGTGGAGTCACTGCAGTCATTAAACAACTGAGGAACAGGAAGACCCCCGGCCCTGACGCGGTGACTGCAGAGGCGTTGAGAGCAGGCGCTGATCCCCTGACTGAGAAGCTGCTTGTGCTAATTATCTCGATATGGAATGCAGAACGGATTTGAATGGAAATTAACTGACATTATCGTAGTCTTCAAAAAGGATAAGACAGGATGTGAAAATTACAGGGGAATAAGTTTCTAGTTAGTGGGTAGGAAAGTACTCGCACTGAGACGGGTCTTAGAAGAGAGAAAAGGATGTGGCAATTAAACCGACACAATCTTCATCGATTCAAACTGGTCTGTCAATGTCGACTTCTACATCATCATCACGCCGAGTGACAGAGCAGAGTCCTGATCCACAGCGGTGTGAGGCGAGGCTGTGCGCTCGCCCCTCTCCTGTTCAATGACATCATGGACTGAGGTCTGATGACCCTCGACGGGTTTTCCTTGAAGAATCAAAAGTCAGCGCCCAGGAGCTGATCAACATCATTAGCCAAGAGGACAGGAAGGCTGGTCCTCTGTGTCAACGTCGAGAAGACCAAATGCACGACAGATGGATCACAAGTAACTCTGGTGGTAACGGGCGAACCGACTGAGCAGGAGGACCGGTTCCAGTACCTCGGTTCCCTCACATCTGCATCTTCAATCGCTCCCTCAGCTGATGTCGTGGCCACAATTGGTATCAGTGAAATGTTAGAGTCATCAAAGCTGCTGGACCCACTGACGGGGGACGTCCCAACCCTGGAGACATTCAACATGAGGAACCACCTCCTCCACCGCTGGGGCAACGACACGGCTACGCTAAACTCACAATGTGTGTGTGTAATTTGGACGCGAATGAAATAAAAAATTACAGACCGATCTCAAACCTCCCGTTCATATCAAAAATACTAGAAAAAGTAGTATCAGTTCAAATTTGCACATTCTTGCAGGATAACAACATCCTTGAAGAATTTCAGTCAGGTTTCAGGCCCCATCATAGCACAGAAACTGCACTAGTTAAGATTACAAATGACTTGTTTTTAGCTTCAGACCAAGGCTGCATCTCATTGCTAGTCCTGCTCGATCTTAGTGCTGCATTCGACACTGTAGATCATAATATTCTCATAGATCGCTTACAAAATTATATAGGTATTCAGGGACAGGCACTAAAATGGTGTAGATCTTACCTGTCTGATCGCTACCATTTTGTAGATCTAAATGGAGAACCGTCTGGTATAATGCCAGTGAAATATGGGGTCCCACAAGGGTCAGTTTTAGGACCTCTGTTGTTCTCAATATACATGCTTCCCTTGGGTAACATCATTAGAAGACATGGGATTAGTTTCCATTGTTATGCTGATGATACCCAATTATATATCTCAACTAAACCAGACGAAATACCTAAGTTGT
>CM060111.1:47212365-47244865 GCA_030522415.1 Channallabes apus
CGTCTCATTATTATTATCTGCACATTTTTCTCACACATACACACTCCCAATTATTTTCTTTTCTATAATTATTATTATTATTATTTATTTATTTATTTATTTTTGGTAAATTTTCTTTCATTTTTGTGAAGCTGCTTTGAGACAATGACCAGTGTTAAAAGCGCTATTTAAATAAAATTGAATTGAATTGTGTGTATAGTGTGTGTGTATATAGTGTGTATAGTGTGTGTATAGTGTGTGTGTGTGTGTGTGTGTGTATAGTATGTGTGTATATACTGTGTGTGTGTATAGTGTGTGTGGTTTGAGACACACCTGCATGCCCACTCTCTCTATGACACAGGAGATGACGTGGAGGATCTGCATCTTACTGTCACACTCAGTCACCTGCTGTAACATCTGGAACAGCAGCGCGAAGATCGACTCCACATACTGGGGGAGGGGGGAGGGGTACAGGTGTAAAACTGAGGGGTACATCATAACAGATATAACTCTGTGTGTGTGTGCGTGCGCGCTTACTGGAAGGAACTGCTCTGTTCTGAACTCAAAGTCATCAACAGGTGAGGAGAAGCTAAAGAAAATCTTCATACACACATCGCACACACCAAACATATACTGTACACACACACACACACACATACACTGAGTTCCAAAATATTACGCAAATGATATCTTTCTCTGATTTTCATAATTAGTAAATGCAATTGACAGTCAGTATAATTTCATCAACTATTAGGTTATAATTAAAATTTTATTGAACAAACCTCCTAATGATAACAATATTTATAAAAAAAATATATATATATTTAAACGCACTGTTTTATTATTATTATTATTATTATTCTGCACAACAGAGTTAAAACATTTTATCGGTTGTAAAGAACTGAAAATGGGCTTTTGTTGAATTTGCAGCATTATGAGGTCATATTTACTGAAATCAAAAACTATTTCAATCAGAAACATCCTAACAGGGCTACATGTTACATCTTAACATAGGACCCCTTCTTTCATATCACCTTCACAATTCTTACATCCACTGAACTTTTTGGAGTTTTTGGACAGTTTCTGCTTGAGTTTCTTTGCAGCATGTCAGAATAGCCTAATTAAAAACTTGTCTTCATGTATGCCTGGACCCACTGCAACCGGTTCTGCTTGTGAGCATTGATTAGGGGCCGAATAGTAGGTTTATGCACAACTGCAAGCCTTTAAAGGATCCAACACCTTGAGGTTCGCGGGACTCCAGAGGCACCAGCAGCTTCAAATACCTGTTTGCTGCTTTGTAACGGCATTTCAGCAGCTGCTCTCTTAATCTGGAGAATTTGTCTTGCAGAAACCTTCTTCATTCTGCCTTCATCTGCACGAACCTGTCTGTGCTCTGAATCAGACACGAATTCAATTCAATTCAATTTTATTTGTATAGCGCTTTTAACAATTGACATTGTCTCAAAACAGCTTTACACAATCAAAAGAATTATTTAAGTTTGTATGGAATATGAATGTGTATGAATCAAAATGTTCAGATATTCCCTGGCGAGCAAGCCCGAGGGCGACAGTGGCAAGGAAAAACTCCCTGAGACGGTAATAGGAAGAAACCTTGAGAGGAACCAGACTCGACAGGGAACCCATCCTCATCTGGGTGAAACAGATAGCAGGAAATGATCTGCATTTATACAGTGTTAAGTGTTAGGTTCAGCTATAATAGTTGATGTTAATTGATGTTATAATAGTTGATGTAAAATGGAGTCCAGTAGTTATTGGAGACTCAGATAGACTTGTAGAAAGTTCCAGTCCTGAACTATCGAATTGTCAAGTCCTCAGAGAAACAGCTGACAACACCAGTCGAGGCCAGAACCATCTTAGATAGAATCATCCCCAGACACCAGACGCATCCCAGATGCATCACAAATGTCTTCACAGTACGATGATCACGCTTAAGTTTTCATGAAATATCTAATGTTTTTATACCGTGTCCAAGGTATTGCACTATTTGAGGCTTTTCTGCAGCAGAGATCCTTTTTCTTTCCCATATCGCTTGAAACCTGCGGCCTGTTTAATAATGTGGAACAACCTTCTTCAGGACTTTTCCTTTAATCGTCCTCATCTGGCAAACTAATTATCACACGTGTCTGAGATTCATTTCAGTGAGCCAAAGAGCCCTGAGACACGACACCATCCAGGAGTTTAATTTAAACACTAAACATTTAATGTTTGACACTTACATCTAATTTGCATAATAATTTGGAACCGGGTGTACATACACACACACACACACACACACACACACACACACAGAGGGAAGGATATTCAGCTTCAGTGTTGTTGCTGTCTCAATACGAACCTAATACACACACACGGAGACAATGCGTTATAAATAATAATAATGAAATCAACAACGTGTGTGTGTGTGTGTGTGTGTGTGTGTGTGTGTGTGTGTGTGGGATGTTCTCACCACTAGGTCCGGGTCCTGCAGGAGGTTGAGTATGATTCCGTACAGCAGGGGGCGCAACTCCTGTTTAAACTTCACTGAGATCCACTGACCGACCAACCAGATCACACGCCTCCTGATCACCTTATACCTACAGCACACACACACACACACACACACACACACTGTGATTAACAGTCTTCCTGTGTGTTAATGTGTGTTACTGAGGCACGCACTATTTCACACACACACACACACACACACACACACACACACACACACACACACACACACACACACACAGTTCACTACCTGCTGTGGTTAAACTGAAGCTCCATCAGCAGCTGATTATTAAACCACTGATCAAAATCCACACTGTCGAACAACTCGTACGCCGCCAAGCCCACCGCGTTATACACTGAGGAGAGACAGACAGGTCAGTGTTATACACTGAGGAGAGACAGACAGGTCAGTGTTATACACTGAGGAGAGACAGACAGGTCAGTGTTATACACTGAGGAGAGACAGACAGGTCAGTGTTATACACTGAGGAGAGACAGACGGGTCAGTGTTATACACTGAGGAGAGACAGACGGGTCAGCGTTATACACTGAGGAGAGACAGACAGGTCAGCGTTATACACTGAGGAGAGACAGACGGGTCAGCGTTATACACTGAGGAGAGACAGACGGGTCAGCGTTATACACTGAGGAGAGACAGACAGGTCAGCGTTATACACTGAGGAGAGACAGACGGGTCAGCGTTATACACTGAGGAGAGACAGACGGGTCAGCGTTATACACTGAGGAGAGACAGACGGGTCAGCGTTATACACTGAGGAGAGACAGACGGGTCAGCGTTATACACTGAGGAGAGACAGACGGGTCAGCGTTATACACCGAGGAGAGACAGACGGGGCAGCGTTATACACAGAGGAGAGACAGACGGGTCAGCGTTATACACTGAGGAGAGACAGACGGGTCAGCGTTATACACCGAGGAGAGACAGACGGGTCAGCGTTATACACAGAGGAGAGACAGACGGGTCAGCGTTATACACCGAGGAGAGACAGACGGGTCAGCGTTATACACAGAGGAGAGACAGACGGGTCAGCGTTATACACCGAGGAGAGACAGACGGGTCTGAAAGGAACCCGTGTGTGAAAGGAACCCGGTGTGAGGAGAACCCGGTGTGAAGGGAACCCGGTGTGAGGAGAACCCGGTGTGAAGGGAACCCGGTGTGAGGAGAACCCGGTGTGAGGAGAACCCGGTGTGAAGGGAACCCGGTGTGAGGAGAACCCGGTGTGAGGGGAACCCGGTGTGAGGAGAACCCGGTGTGAGGGGAACCCGGTGTGAGGAGAACCCGGTGTGAGGGGAACCCGGTGTGAGGAGAACCCGGTGTGAGGAGAACCCGGTGTGAGGGGAACCCGGTGTGAGGGGAACCCGGTGTGAAGAGAACCCGGTGTGAGGGGAACCCGGTGTGAGGAGAACCCGGTGTGAAGAGAACCCGGTGTGAGAGGAACCCTGTGTGAGGAGAACCCGGTGTGAAGCGAACCCGGTGTGAGGGGAACCCGGTGTGAGGAGAACCCGGTGTGAAGGGAACCCGGTGTGAGGAGAACCCGGTGTGAAGGGAACCCGGTGTGAGGGGAACCCAGTGTGAGGTGAACCCGGTGTGAAGAGAACCCGGTGTGAAGGGAACTCGGTGTGATGGTTTCTGTTGACTTCCTAATTTCCTAAGCTTCATGTTGGTGACGTAGCTTCCTGTTTTCGTATCGTTGCCGCGAAAGTTTCTCAATGCGCGAGTTTCCTCGTCTAAAAACAACAAACGGAATTCATCTCCAAACAACTAAAACTCCGACTCAGGTACGTTATAATGTCTACCGTTCAGCTTGTTCAGTGTGTAGAGTGCAGGATGTTTAGACATTCTTCCTCCGTCATTAGTGATAACTTTATTTGTGATAGGTGTGTGTTAGTGAGCACTCTGACGGAGAAGATATCAGCGTTAGAGGAGCGCATCCAGACTTTAGAGAGTGTTAGACAGTGTGAGAGCAGCGTTATTCCTGTAGCGGACAGTCTGGGTTCCAAAGGCGGAGATAATCAGCCCCCGACTCCGGCATTAGAGCCCTCACAGCGGGGCGAGTGGGTGACGACTCGGCGGCATATTCGTTCAGCCAAAGCTAACGCTAAGGCTAGCCCACCGGAGCACACCTCCTCTGCGCGTCACGTGTCCAACAGGTTTGCTCTCCTCAGGGCTGCACCCGCTGAGAAACCTGAAAGAGCTCTGGTTATAGGAGACTCTATACTGAGGCACGTGACATTAACTAGACCTTTAATGGGGCGCCAGCGGCAGTGGTTAGGTGTATCCCGGGAGGCCAGAGCACCGGACATAGCAGGTAATCTTAGGGCTCTAGGACAGCATAGGTTCTCTAAGATAGTGGTACATGCTGGAGCTAACGATATACGCCTTCGTCAGTCAGAGGTTAGTAAGAGTAACTTTACAGAGGTGTTTAAATTAGCGAAGGCGATGTCCGATGAAGTAGTATGCTCTGGTCCCATCCCAATGAGACGTGGCGACATAGCTTACAGCAGGTTATGGTCGCTGAACCGCTGGATGTCCAGGTGGTGCTCCGAAAATAATGTGGGCTTCATAGATAATTGGAAGACCTTTGAGGGCAAAGCTGGCCTGTTAGGGCGGGACGGTGTCCATCCCACTCGGGAAGGTGCTGCTCTCATTTCCTGTAGTATAGCTCATAGTCTCAGTAGAGGTCTAGTTAATCGGTGACAATCCAGAGCCCAGGCCAGGGAGCAGACAGACAGGCTAAACCAACCGTCTGCTAGCTGCATAGAGTCGTCACTCAGGGTTCACCTTATTGAGACTGTGTCTGTTCCCCGATCTAAGCAAAAATGTAGAAAGACCCAGAAAGTCTGTTTCAATAATCTAATTAACATAAAGACCACAAACTCAGATCATACTGAATGCGCAGCCGGCACCTCTGATCTGAAGCTAGGATTGTTAAATATTAGATCTCTCGCATCAAAAGCAGTTATTGTTAGTGAAATTATCACAGATCAGCCGTTTGATATACTCTGTTTAACTGAAACATGGGTTAAACAGGATGAGTATGTAGCTCTAAATGAAGCTAGTCCTCCTGGATACAGCTACATACACCAGCCTCGGTTAACTGGTAGAGGAGGAGGCGTCGCAGTTATTCATAATGATAATCTGTCTATCGTACAAAAACACGGACACAAATTTAACTCATTTGAAATTGTCTATAGTAACATAAGTGTATTTAAGTATATTAAATCAGCTCAGTCGATTCCACTAATTATAATTTACAGACCTCCAGGGCCGTATTCTGAATTTCTTAGTGAATTTGCAGATTTCATCTCAGACCTGGTCGTTTCTGTAGACAAAGTGTTAATTGCTGGAGATTTTAACATTCATTTTGAGAATCCAGAAGACCCTCTGAGAACAGCATTTATGTCCATACTGGACTCCGTAGGCGTAAATCAGTGTGTAGTAGGACCCACTCATAAAGCAGGTCACACTTTAGATTTAGTAATATTCTTCGGATTAATTATAAGAAATGTATTCACAATTCCACTGTCTGAAATTATCTCAGATCACTATCTTGTCTCCATTCAAGTGTGTCACAGTGATAATGTACGCACAGCACCGCGCTACCGTATTAAACGTACATTCACATCAACTACCACACAGAGTTTTATCAGTAATCTCCCACAGTTACCAACTTCGATTAGGCCACCGTCTGACCCCACAGAACTCGATCAGGCGACTGAATATTTAGAGTCGACACTTCGTTGTACCTTAGATAATGTAGCTCCAGCTAAAAGAAAAATTATTAGAGATAAGAAACTCGCTCCCTGGTATAACGATCACACGCGCACTTTAAAACAGACTGCTCGGAAATTAGAGCGTAAATGGCGTCAAACTAAATTGTTGGTATTTCAAATAGCATGGAAAGTGAGCATCCTGAACTATAGGAAAGCTCTTAGTGTAGCTAGATCAACGTATCTCTCCACTCTTATAGAAGAAAATGAAAATAATCCTAGATTTTTATTTAATACCGTAACCAAATTAACCAGAAATAAGACCACTACAGAAATCTCCACAACAACATCATGCAATAGTGAGGACATCATGAACTTTTTTAATAATAAAATTGTAAATATCAGGCATAAAATTGAGGCTTTGAAACCAAACAATGTAATTGATACAGATGTTAACCTAGCCATGTCAGATTCAAACCTAGAATACTTTACTCCCCTTGAAGAGAATGAACTAATTTCACTCATCTCTTCTGCAAATTCATCAACCTGTATATTAGATCCTATACCGACACATTTTCTTAAACAGATAGTACCAGTAATAACAGAACCGATGTTGAGAATAATTAATTCCTCACTCAGCATTGGTTATGTTCCAAAATCTTTTAAAGTAGCAGTTATTAAACCAATAATTAAGAAACCTGACCTCGACCCCTGTCAGCTGTCCAATTACAGGCCAATATCAAACCTCCCCTTTATCTCTAAGATTCTGGAAAAGATAGTAGTGGAGCAGCTATGCTCATATCTACATAGAAATGGCATACATGAACTGTATCAGTCAGGATTTAGGCCTCATCACAGCACAGAAACAGCACTCGTTAAAGTAGTAAATGACCTCCTATTGGCCTCTGATCAGGGTTGTGTAACTATGCTTGTATTACTCGACCTCAGTGCAGCTTTTGACACCATTGATCATGCTATTCTTCTTCACAGATTAGAAAATTTAGTAGGAATTAAGGGTACAACCCTCTCCTGGCTCAGATCCTATTTGACTGATCGTTATCAGTATGTAGACTTAAATGGTGATTATTCTGCATGTTCCCTAGTGGAGTTTGGCGTTCCGCAGGGTTCAGTTTTAGGCCCACTGCTTTTTTCCCTTTACATGCTTCCTCTGGGCAACATAATCCGTAAGCATGGTATTAGTTTTCATTGTTATGCTGACGACACACAGCTATACGTCTCAACAAAACCTGATGAGAAAAACCATCTTACTAAAGTTGAGCAATGTGTTCAGGACATAAGAAATTGGATGCTAATTAACTTCCTTCTGCTTAATCCGGATAAGACAGAAGTTCTAGTCATAGGACCGCATACAGCTAGAAGTAAAATCTTAGATCACACCGTAACTTTAGATGGCCTTTCTGTTCCGTCAAGTGCAACAGTAAAAGACCTCGGCGTGATTATAGATTCCAGCCTTTCATTTGAAGCTCATGTAGATAATATCACCAGGATAGCATTCTTTCACCTTAGAAATATCGCCAAAATAAGAAATATGTTGTCGCTAAATGATGCAGAAAAACTAGTTCATGCTTTTATCACTTCTAGGTTGGACTATTGTAATGCCTTACTGTCTGGTTGTTAGGTGCATAAACAAGCTTCAGCTAGTCCAGAATGCAGCAGCGAGAGTCCTCACTAGAACCAGAAGATATGAGCACATCACCCCTATCCTATCTTCACTGCATTGGCTCCCTGTGAAATTTCGCATTGATTTTAAAATACTACTCTTGACATATAAGGCATTAAATGGTCTCGCCCCGCAGTATCTGAGCGAACTGCTAGTGTCTTACGATCCGCCACGCCTACTTCGGTCAAAGGATGCAGGCTGCTGATCAGTACCGCGTATTATGAAAACTACAGCTGGGGGCAGAGCTTTTTCTTACAAAGCCCCAAAATTATGGAATAGTCTTCCAAATAGTGTTCGGGACTCAGACACAGTCTCAGTGTTTAAGTCTAGGCTCAAAACCTTTTTATTTAACCAAGCATTTTTATAAATAGATTTGCCATAAGGTAAAGGAGCAGAACTGGGGGACTCATGGACGTAGAGTATTATGGTGAACTGGTATGTTTAGATGCTGTCTTCCTCAGTCTCATTTGATCACTCACGTTTGTTGACGGTGAGGTGATTGTTTGCTTTACATCTCAGTTCCCCTTCATGTTTGTGTTTCCTTCTGGCTCTCCCTTTTAGTTATGCTGTCATAGTTAGTCCTGCCGGAGTCCCTGCTTTCACTCTACAGTAAATATACATTCACATTAGACATTGTGACTGTGACCATACCTAATTGCAATCTCTCCTCCTCTTCTCTTCCTCCCCCTCTTTCTCTTTCCTCTCTCCCCCTGTCTCCCCCTTTCACTCTTTCTCTCTCTCTCTCTCTGTCGAGCTACACATGTGGTTCCTGAGCTGCCAGTGATCCAGACTCCCTCTGCCCTCCGGACCTGTCTGGTCCATCCTGGTGCCCGGTTTCTGGATGGAGGTCTCGTCGCATGGATGCCCCATGTGTCTCTTTAGGATGCGCCTGGTGTCTGGGGATGATTCTATCTACTTAGAAGATGGTTCTGGCCTCGACTGGTGTTGTCAGCTGTTTCTCTGAGGACTTGACAATTCGATAGTTCAGGACTGGAACTTTCTACAAGTCTATCTGAGTCTCCAATAACTACTGGACTCCATTTACATCAACTATTATAACATCAATTAACATCAACTATTATAGCTGAACCTAACACTTAACACTGTATAAATGCAGATAATTTCCTGCTATCTGTTTCACCCAGATGAGGATGGGTTCCCTGTCAAGTCTGGTTCCTCTCAAGGTTTCTTCCTATTACCATCTCAGGGAGTTTTTCCTTGCCACTGTCGCCCTCGGGCTTGCTCACCAGGGAATATCTGCACATTTTGATTCATACACATTCACATTCCATACAAACTTAAATAGTTCTTTTGATTGTGTAAAGCTGTTTTGAGACAATGTCAATTGTTAAAAGCGCTATACAAATAAAACTGAATTGAGGGGAACCCGGTGTGAAGAGAACCCGGTGTGAGGGGAACCTGGTGTGAGGGGAAGCCGGTGTGAAGAGAACCCGGTGTGAAGAGAACCCGGTGTGAGGGGAACCTGGTGTGAAGAGAACCCGGTGTGAAGGGAACCCGGTGTGAGGAGAACCCGGTGTGAGGAGAACCCGGTGTGAGGGGAACCCTTTGTGAAGAGAACCCGGTGTGAGAAGAACCCGGTGTGAAGAGAACCCTGTGTGAAGGGAACCCGGTGTGAAGGGAACCCGGTGTCAGGTGAACCCGGTGTGAGGAGAACTCTGTGTGAAGGGAACCTGGTGTGAAGGGAACCCGGTGTGAAGGGAACCCGGTGTGAGGAGAACCCGGTGTGAGGAGAACTCTGTGTGAAGGGAACCTGGTGTGAAGGGAACCCGGTGTGAAGGGAACCCGGTGTGAGGAGAACTCTGTGTGAAGGGAACCTGGTGTGAAGGGAACCCGGTGTGAGGAGAACCCGGTGTGAGGAGAACCCGGTGTGAAGGGAACCCGGTGTGAGGGGAACCCTTTGTGAAGAGAACCCGGTGTGAGAAGAACCCGGTGTGAGGAGAACCCTGTGTGAAGGGAACCCTGTGTGAAGGGAACCCGGTGTGAAGGGAACCCGGTGTCAGGAGAACCCGGTGTGAGGAGAACTCTGTGTGAAGGGAACCTGGTGTGAAGGGAACCCGGTGTGAAGGGAACCCGGTGTGAGGAGAACCCGGTGTGAGGAGAACTCTGTGTGAAGGGAACCTGGTGTGAAGGGAACCCGGTGTGAGGGGAACTCGTGGTTTAGAGGAACATGGTGTGTGAGAGCGCTGTGATGTCATTACTGCTGCGTGATGAGAGCTGATGATTCAATTCAATTCAATTCAGTTTTATTTGTATAGCGCTTTTAACAATTGACATTGTCTCAAAACAGCTTTACACAATCAAAAGAATTATTTAAGTTTGTATGGAATGTGAATGTGTATGAATCAAAATGTTCAGATATTCCCTGGCGAGCAAGCCGAGGGCGACAGTGGCAAGGAAAAACTCCCTGAGATGGTAATAGGAAGAAACCTTGAGAGGAACCAGACTCGACAGGGAACCCATCCTCATCTGGGTGAAACAGATAGCAGGAAATGATCTGCATTTATACAGTGTTAAGTGTTAGGTTCAGCTATAATAGTTGATGTCAATTGATGTTATAATACTTGATGTAAAATGGAGTCCAGTAGTTATTCGAGACTCAGATAGACTTGTAGAAAGTTCCAGCGCTGTGATCTGTGTGCCGTGACACTGTGTGTGTCGGGGAGACGGAGACAGACAAAAGAGAGACAGAGACATAAATATTCAGAGAAAATCCTACCTGAATCCTTCATCAGCATCTGTGCTGCATCATCCACATTACTGAGACCTGAGAGAGAGAGAAAGATACACACACATATATATTAAATAATATACTTTATATATACTTTATATAATTTATATACTTAAATAATTCTTTTGATTGTGTAAAGCTGTTTTGAGACAATGTCAATTGTTAAAAACGCTATACAAATAAAACTGAATTGAATTGAATATATATATATATATATATATATATATATACATACAACTAATACACAAATAGTAGTTTTCACCAAATCTGCTGCTAAACTGCTTTTAGGTCTTTGTTTCAGTTGTTACTGTGATGTACTGAAATATAACTACAAGCACTTCATATGTTTCAAAGGCTTTTATCGACAATTACATGACATTTATGCAGAGTATTTGCAGTGCTGGAGCTTCTTTTTCAGGACCTCTGCAATTCGACTGGACTCTCAATCAACTTCTGGCCAAATCCTGACTGATAGCAGCCCATTCTTTCATTAATCACTTCCTGGAGTTTGTCAGAATCAGTGGGTTTTTGTTTGGTCCACCCGCCTCTTGAGGATTGACCACAAGTTCTCAATGGGATTAAGATCTGGGGAGTTTCCAGGCCATGGACCCAAAATTTCAACGTTTTGGTCCCGGAGCTCCATCGTGCTAGAAAATGCATTGTTCTTCACCAAACTGTTGTTGGATTGTTGGAAGAAGTTTCTGTTGGTGGGTGTTTTGGTACCAATCTTTATTCATGGCTGTGTTTTTGGGCAAAATTGTGAGTGAGCCCACTCCCCTGGATGAGAAGCAACACCACACATGAATGGTCTCAGGATGCTTTACTGTTGGCATGACACAGGACTGATGGTAGCGTCACCTTTTCTTCTCCAGATGAGCCTTTTTCCAGATGTCCCAAACAATCAGAAAGCGGCTTCATCTGAGAATATGACTTTGCCCCAGTCCTCAGCAGTTCATTCACCATACGTTCTGCAGAAGATCAATCTGTCCCTGATGTTGTTCTTGGAGAGAAGTGGCATCTTTGCTGCCCTTCTTGACACCAGACCATCTTCCAAAAGTCTTCACCTCACTGTGTGTGCAGATGCGCTCACACCTGCCTGCTGCCATTCCTGAGCAGCTCTACACTGGTGTCACTCCGATCCCGCAGCTCAATCCTCTTCAGGAGATGATCCTGCCGCTTGCTGGACTTTCTTGGAGGCCCTGAAGCTTCTTAACAAGAATTGAACCTCTTTCCTTGAAGTTCTTGATGATCCTATATATTGTTGATTTAGGTGAATCTTAGTAGCCACAATATTCTTGCCTGTGAAGCCATTTTTAAGCAACACAATGATGACTGCAGGCGTTTCTTTACAGGTCACCATGGTTACCAATGGAAGAACAATGATTTCAAGCATCAGCCTCCTTTTAACATGTCCAGTCTGCCATTCTAACCCGATCAGCCTGACATAATGATCTCCAGCCTCGTTCTCGTCAACATTCTCACCCGAGTTAACAAGACGATTACTGAAATCATCTCAGCAGCTCCTTTAATGACGACAATGAAATGCAGTGGAAAGGTTTATTTGGGATTAAGTTAATTTTCATGGTAAAGACGGACGAAGAAGTTCATCTGATCACTTCAGAACATTCTGGAGTTTATGCAAATCACTATTATAAACACTTAAGCAGCTACTTTTCCAATTTTCAATATTTATGTAATTCTCAAAACTTTTGGCTATGACTGTTTATATGGTGCGTGTGTGTGTGTGTGTGTGTGTGTGTGTGTGTGTGTGTGTGTCACCCTGTATTGAGTGCATCATGTCCAGCAGCACTGGAGTCAGAGTCTGACTGTAGTTGTGGAAAAGGTCCAGGAACAAAACCTCTGTACACGGCTGTAACACACACGCGCGCGCACACACACACACGTACACACACACACACACAGCTGTTTATTTATGGTCATGGTGTATGATGTCACTGAAATGATAAAGTCAGATAATCAGGTAAGATAATGAGATATAGAGTGAGTGTTCCTCAGGAGCTTTCTCAGCTTTTCTCAGGAGCGCGCGCACACACACACACACACACACACACACACACACACACACACACACACACACGCGCACACGCGCACACACGAACACTGATGAAGGGCGTAAGTGGAGGTCACGTCAGATGTAGTCATGTGTACAGTCCAGTACAAAGGGGTTAAACGAAGCGTGGACAGTGTGTGTTAAAGAGACTTGACGCAATCAATAACACAATCAGTGTGTGTGTGTGTGTGTGTGTGTGTGTGTGTGTGTGAGAGAGAGAGATTCTCTCTGGTTAATCTGAACCAATGTTTTCACTTCAGTGTGATTGGGGCTTGGGGTGGAGATGAGTAATGATCACACACACACACACACACACACACACACACACACACAGCTCTGCATTTAGATTTTGCATAAGATGCAGCACAAACAAAAACAAACACAAAATAAAATACAACTCCATTGTTAGTGTTGCTGAGCGTCACCATGGTAACAACACAATCAGTAAAATCACCAGCGTTTAAAGTAAAACTATTATAAAGTGTAACACACACACACACACACACACCAAACTGAACAGCTGTGTATAAACCTACAGGAAGTGACATGTGGAGGTGTGTGTGTGTGTGTGTGTGTGTGTGTGTGTGTGTGTGTGTGTACACTCACCCGTAAACTATATTTCCATGAATCCCCTCCCGTCTCCTCGACAGCTGAAGGGAACAGACAGACAGACAGACAGACAGAGTGTGTGAGAAGTGGGTGTGGCCTCAGTGTGGCTCATCACCGAGCTCCATCTCAGGCTTTAATAACCGCAGCGCTCCGATAAACAGCGCCGACACATCGCACGCAGGAAATTAGATTCAGTCCCTCGACTCTGTCTGCAGTCACAGAGACTCGACACCGCCGCCCACATCGCCGCCCACATCGCCGAAACAGGAAGTCAACAACACCAACGCCGCCGCCGCCGCCGTGACATCACACTCACCGTCAACAAATAAACCAGGGCTATTCATTATTTCAGGTCTCACACAAACACACACACACCCTCTTATGGAGACCTCCAGACACGCTGTTAGGTGTGATTAGATCAGACACTCGCTGGTAGGTGTGATTAGATCAGACACACGCTGTTAGACATGATTAGATCAGACACACACTGTTAGGTGTGATTAGATCAGACACACGGTTAGGTGTGATTAGATCAGACACACGGTTAGGCGTGATTAGATCAGACACACGGTTAGGCGTGATTAGATCAGACACACGGTTAGGCGTGATTAGATCAGACACACGGTTAGGCGTGATTAGATCAGACACACGGTTAGGCGTGATTAGATCAGACACTCGCTGTTAGGCGTGATTAGATCAGACACACGCTGTTAGGCGTGATTAGTTCAGACACACGCTGTTAGGCGTGATTAGATCAGACACACGCGGTTAGGCGTGATTAGATCAGACACACGCGGTTAGGTGTGATTAGATCAGACACACGCTGTTAGGCGTGATTAGTTCAGACACACGCTGTTAGGCGTGATTAGATCAGACACACGCGGTTAGGCGTGATTAGATCAGACACACGCGGTTAGGCGTGATTAGATCAGACACACGCGGTTAGGCGTGATTAGATCAGACACACGCGGTTAGGTGTGATTAGATCAGACACACGGTTAGGTGTGATTAGATCAGACACACGCTGTTCTGTTAGGTGTGATTAGATCAGACACTCGCTGTTAGGTGTGATTAGATCAGACACAAGCTGTTAGGTGTGATTAGATCAGACACACGCTGTTAGGTGTGATTAGATCAGACATGCTGTTAGGTGTGAATAGATCAGACACACACTGTTAGGTGTGATTAGATCAGATACACTGTTAGGTGTGATTAGATCAGATACACTGTTAAGTGTGATTAGATCAGATACACTGTTAAGTGTGATTAGATCAGACACACGCGGTTAGGTGTGATTAGGTCAGACACACGCGGTTAGGTGTGATTAGATCAGACACACGGTTAGGTGTGATTAGATCAGACACACGGTTAGGTGTGATTAGATCAGACACACGGTTAGGTGTGATTAGATCAGACACACGGTTAGGTGTGATTAGATCAGACACACGGTTAGGTGTGATTAGATCAGACACACGGTTAGGTGTGATTAGATCAGACACGCGCTGTTAGGTGTGATTAGATCAGACACGCGCTGTTAGGCGTGATTAGATCAGACACACACTGTTAGGCGTGATTAGATAAGACACTCGCTGTTAGGTGTGATTAGATCAGACACACGCTGTTCTGTTAGGTGTGATTAGATCAGACACTCGCTGTTAGGTGTGATTAGATCAAACACACGCTGTTAGGTGTGATTAGATCAGACACACGCTGTTAGGTGTGATTAGATCAGACACACGCTGTTAGGTGTGATTAGATCAGATACACTGTTAGGTGTGATTAGATCAGATACACTGTTAAGTGTGATTAGATCAGACACACGGTTAGGTGTGATTAGATCAGACACACGGTTAGGTGTGATTAGATCAGACACACGGTTAGGTGTGATTAGATCAGACACACGGTTAGGTGTGATTAGATCAGACACACGCTGTTAGGTGTGATTAGATCAGACACACGCTGTTAGGTGTGATTAGATCAGACACACGCTGTTAGGTGTGATTAGATAAGACACTCGCTGTTAGGTGTGATTAGATAAGACACTCGCTGTTAGGTGTGATTAGATCAGACACACGCTGTTAGGTGTGATTAGATCAGATACACTGTTAGGTGTGATTAGATCAGATACACTGTTAAGTGTGATTAGATCAGACACACGGTTAGGTGTGATTAGATCAGACACACGGTTAGGTGTGATTAGATCAGACACATGGTTAGGTGTGATTAGATCAGACACACGCTGTTAGGTGTGATTAGATCAGACACACGCTGTTAGGTGTGATTAGATCAGACACACGCGGTTAGGTGTGATTAGATCAGACACACGGTTAGGTGTGATTAGATCAGACACACGGTTAGGTGTGATTAGATCAGACACACGGTTAGGTGTGATTAGATCAGACACACGGTTAGGTGTGATTAGATCAGACACACGGTTAGGTGTGATTAGATCAGACACACGGTTAGGTGTGATTAGATCAGACACACGGTTAGGTGTGATTAGATCAGACACGCGCTGTTAGGTGTGATTAGATCAGACACTCGCTGTTAGGCGTGATTAGATCAGACACACACTGTTAGGTGTGATTAGATCAGACACACACTGTTAGGTGTGATTAGATAAGACACTCGCTGTTAGGTGTGATTAGATCAGACACACGCTGTTCTGTTAGGTGTGATTAGATCAGACACTCGCTGTTAGGTGTGATTAGATCAAACACACGCTGTTAGGTGTGATTAGATCAGACACACGCTGTTAGGTGTGATTAGATCAGATACACTGTTAGGTGTGATTAGATCAGATACACTGTTAAGTGTGATTAGATCAGACACACGGTTAGGTGTGATTAGATCAGACACATGGTTAGGTGTGATTAGATCAGACACACGGTTAGGTGTGATTAGATCAGACACACGCTGTTAGGTGTGATTAGATCAGACACACGCTGTTAGGTGTGATTAGATCAGACACACGCTGTTAGGTGTGATTAGATCAGACACACGCTGTTAGGTGTGATTAGATAAGACACTCGCTGTTAGGTGTGATTAGATAAGACACTCGCTGTTAGGTGTGATTAGATCAGACACACGGTGTTCTGTTAGGTGTGATTAGATCAGACACTCGCTGTTAGGTGTGATTAGATCAAACACACGCTGTTAGGTGTGATTAGATCAGACACACGCTGTTAGGTGTGATTAGATCAGATACACTGTTAGGTGTGATTAGATCAGATACACTGTTAAGTGTGATTAGATCAGACACACGGTTAGGTGTGATTAGATCAGACACACGGTTAGGTGTGATTAGATCAGACACATGGTTAGGTGTGATTAGATCGTACGAGGACACTGAGAAGCTGCTTTTTTTCCGAGCTCCACCATACTGACCAACTTTTAAACTTTTTCGTCCCCTTACGAAGAGTGTACATAAAACGGATAAGTATCTTATAATATATTTACTCGAAACGCGTGTTATATCGTTAAGTTTTAATTGTTTTGTAGCACACCGCTTTTAGCCGGCATTAGCATCGCTAATTAGCATTAGCATCGCTAGCCCGGCTATCACGTTTGTTTGTTTGTTTTCGCTTCCTCACACCGATTATTTTCCGTGTTTAGACACCATGTCGGTTGTGATTCTGCCTCTGAGTGCAGGTGAGGAGACATTGGAGCTGCACTCGGTGGATTTGGAGGTGGAGGCCGTGGAGAAGCTGATCCGTGAGCTACAGGTGAAGCTGGTCCGGTTACAGCAGCGGAAAGCCACGTTGGAATCGACGCAGACCGACACTCACCTGTCCCAGGTAAATTCTCGGCGTGAGAATTCTCCTACAACCTCAACCCCGCGTGCTTCTCTGCCCAGGTCCAACACACCAAGGACGCATCCCGCCCAGTGTTCCTACACCCCGGCGCCGGGACATCACGGACCCTGGATACAGCAGCAGCGGAAGAAGCACGCCAAGCCCCGGGCGAGGACCTCTCCACCACCACCACCCGTCTTCGACATCTCGACCCAAAACCGCTTCGCTCCTCTCCGCGAGATGGCACACGACGTCCTGGTCATCGGAGACTCCATCGTTCGTCACGTGCGTGCTACCACGGCTAAAGGTAAGGTGCACACACGCTGTTTACCTGGTGCACGTGTTCTTGATGTTGCTGCACAGGTGCCTGCTGCCCTGAGGAGGAACATTGGAGCTGTGGTTCTTCATGCCGGCACGAACGACACCAGGCTGAGGCAGACGGAGATCCTAAAGAAGGACTTCAGGAGCCTGGTCGAGAAGGTCCGCAGCACATCACCCACGACAATGATCATCGTATCTGGACCGCTTCCCACATTTCAGCGAGGAATCGAGAAGTTCAGTAGATTATTTGCTTTTAATGAATGGTTACAATCTTGGTGTCAACAACAGAAATTACGCTTTGTTGATAACTGGAATGTTTTCTGGGAGCGTCCTAGGCTCTATCACACCGATGGCCTACACCCTAGCAGAGCTGGAGCAGCGGTCCTCTCTGACAACATCTCCAGAACACTACGAACCATCTGACTGGCGGTAAGTCATACTGTAGATTCCAAACATATTAACCACATCACAACTCACCGTAGTGATAGACGCACACACATAGCTTGTCCTATAGAAACTGTGTCTGTTCCCCGAATACTGAGAAAAAAGAATAAATTTGTTAAATTTGCCCGAAACAATCTGATAACCATAAAACCAGAAAAAGGCAAAATAAGTAGTCAAAATCCACCTCTAAAGTTTGGACTACTCAACATTAGATCCCTTGCGCCTAAAGCACTTATTGTTAATGAAATTATCTCGGATTATTGCCTTGACGCACTCTGTCTCACTGAAACCTGGCTTAAACCAAATGAATATTTTGGTCTGAATGAGTCTACTCCGTCAGGATATTTCTATAAGCACGAGCCCCGTCCAATTGGTCGCGGCGGTGGTGTCGCCACTATCTACAATGATGTACTCACTGTTACCCAGAAAATAAGGCCCAGGTTTAATTCATTTGAAGTGCTTATCATTAATGTTGCACTAAATGAAATACGTAATAAACCCTTGCTATATTTTACCTTGGCCACCGTGTACAGACCCCCGGGGCCATATGGCGATTTTCTTAAAGAATTTGGACATCTGCTATCAGACCTATTGGTTAACTCTGACAAAGTATTGATAGTAGGAGACTTTAACATTCATGTAGATGATGCTAACGACGCTTTAGCACTCACATTTATGGATTTACTAAATTCCTTTGGGGTTAAGCAAAATATAATTGGAGCAACTCACCGCTTTAATCATACGCTAGATTTAATTATATCCCATGGTATAGATGTCTCTAATATAGAGATCATACCTCAAAGTGATGATATCACAGATCATCACCTCCTGACATATACTCTACCCGTAGAACAGATTAGCTGTGTCTCCCCACGCTATCAATCTGTTAGAAATATGAATCCCACCACTAAAGACAGATTCACAAGTAATCTGCCGGATCTGTCCCAATTTCTTATTAGACCCCTAAATGCAGATGATCTAGATGAAGTGACTAGCAGCATGGGCACTATTTTTACCAGTACATTAGACACTGTTGCTCCCATCAGATTAAAAAAAGTCAGAGATAAAACATTGGCACCGTGGTACAACAGTCATACTCGCGCCCTAAAGAGAGCAACCCGTAACCTCGAGCGAAAATGGAGGAAAACTAAATTAGAAGTTTTTCGAATTGCGTATAAAGACAGTATGTGCAGCTATAGACAGGCTCTAAAAACTGCTAGGACCGAGCATCTTAGCCAACTGATAGCAAGAAACCAAAACAATCCCAGGTTCTTATTTAGTACAGTGGCTCGCTTAACAAAACCTAAGATGCCCGCAGAGAGTATCCCATCACAGTTTAGAAGTGAAGACTTTATGGACTTCTTTAATGAAAAAATCAATAATATCAGGAAGAAAATAATGGAGGTTCAACCTCTAATAGTATCTCACGATCCAGTTCAGCCTATAGCTTCACATTTAGATTTTCACTGCTTTACAGGTATAGAACAGGAAGAGCTGTATAAACTCATCACCTCGGCTAAATCAACAACGTGCCTGTTAGACCCAATCCCAACCAGATTTTTAAAAGAAGTGATGCTTACGGTTGGAGAGCCACTCCTAAACATTATTAATTCTTCATTACATCTAGGTCACGTCCCTAAACCTTTCAAGTTAGCAGTTATTAAGCCGCTTCTTAAAAAATCTAATTTGGACGCGAATGAAATAAAAAATTACAGACCGATCTCAAACCTCCCGTTCATATCAAAAATACTAGAAAAAGTAGTATCAGCTCAAATTTGCACATTCTTGCAGGATAACAACATCCTTGAAGAATTTCAGTCAGGTTTCAGGCCCCATCATAGCACAGAAACTGCACTAGTTAAGATTACAAATGACTTGTTTTTAGCTTCAGACCAAGGCTGCATCTCATTGCTAGTCCTGCTCGATCTTAGTGCTGCATTCGACACTATAGATCATAATATTCTCATAGATCGCTTACAAAATTATATAGGCATTCAGGGACAGGCACTAAAATGGTTTAGATCTTACCTGTCTGATCGCTACCATTTTGTAGATCTAAATGGAGAACCGTCTGGTATAATGCCAGTGAAATATGGGGTCCCACAAGGGTCAGTTTTAGGACCTCTGTTGTTCTCAATATACATGCTTCCCTTGGGTAACATCATTAGAAGACATGGGATTAGTTTCCATTGTTATGCTGATGATACCCAATTATATATCTCAACTAAACCAGACGAAATACCTAAGTTGTCTAGATTAACTGAGTGTGTCCAGGACATAAAAGATTGGATGACCAATAACTTTCTTTTACTAAATTCAGATAAGACAGAGATATTACTTATTGGCCCAAAAACCAGCACACAACAGCTTTCACAATTCAGCTTGCGCTTAGAAGGATGTACTGTTATTACCAGCTCAGCAGTAAAAGATCTGGGAGTAATATTAGACAGTAACTTGTCTTTTGAAAATCACATTTCAAATATCACAAAAACAGCCTTTTTCCATCTTCGAAATATTGCTAAACTTAGGAACATCTTATCCGTATCTGATGCAGAAAAACTAGTTCATGCATTCATGACCTCCAGACTGGACTATTGTAATGCATTACTAGGTGGTTGTCCTGCATCCTCAATAAACAAGCTTCAGTTAATCCAAAATGCAGCTGCCAGGGTTCTCACTAGATCCAGAAAATATGATCATATAACCCCAATATTATCATCCCTGCACTGGCTACCTGTTCAGTTTAGAATAAATTACAAAATAGTATTACTTACATACAAGGCCTTAAATGGTTTAGCTCCCACATACCTAACCAGTCTTCTGATACGCTACAATCCACCACGCGCCTTAAGATCACAAAACTCCGGACTTCTGGTAGTTCCCAGAATTTCAAAATCTACAAAAGGGGGTAGGGCTTTTTCATATTTAGCTCCAAAGCTTTGGAATAGCCTTCCAGACAGTGTTCGGGGAGCAGACACGGTTTCTCAGTTCAAAAGTAGACTCAAGACGCATCTTTTTAATCTGGCATACACATAACTCATCCCAGTACTCATACTCCAGTACACCTATACCGAATGGCAACTACGCTAATTCTCCCCATCTGTTCTGTATTTCTCTACCCATCCCGAGGCATCGGGAGATTTTGCCAGCTTCAGTAGACAAAGGCCGACCCTGCGAGGTTCCTGAGGCATCCAGAGAAGGACCAGCTCCAACTGGATTCAGCTTTATGATGGAGCTACACATGCTGCTCCTGTGCTTCCAGTGATCCAGACCTCATCTGCCCTCTGCACCTACTGACTCGTCCCTATGCTGAACTGGTCTTCATGACAATTTAAATAATTTCTGTCATATTGAATTTTCACCTGCACAACACACAAGATGTTATATCATTTCTATCCGTTATCGCCCAAATGAGGATGGGTTCCCTGTTGAGTCTGGTTCCTCTCAAGGTTTCTTCCTAATGCCATCTCAGGGAGTTTTTCCTTGCCACCGTCGCCGTCACCCTTGGCTTGCTCATCAGAGACATTTCATTCATTCATCTCATTATTATCTGCCCATTTCTCTCACACATCCACACTTCCAATTATTTTCTTTTCTATAATTATTATTATTTGTTTTTATTTATTTATTTTCTATTATAATTTTATTTATTTATTTATTACTTTATATATAATTATTCTATATATATATATATATATATATATATATAATATATAATTTTTTTTTTTTTTTTTTTTTTTGTTAAATTTCTAAAATTTTTGTGAAGCTGCTTTGAGACAATGACCATTGTTAAAAGCGCTATATAAATAAAATTGAATTGAATTGAATTGAATAGATCAGACACACGGTTAGGTGTGATTAGATCAGACACACGCTGTTAGGTGTGATTAGATCAGACACACGCTGTTAGGTGTGATTAGATCAGACACACGCTGTTAGGTGTGATTAGATCAGACACACGCTGTTAGGTGTGATTAGATCAGACACACGCTGTTAGGTGTGATTAGATAAGACACTCGCTGTTAGGTGTGATTAGATCAGACACACGCTGTTCTGTTAGGTGTGATTAGATCAGACACTCGCTGTTAGGTGTGATTAGATCAGACACACGCTGTTAGGTGTGATTAGATCAGACACGCTGTTAGGTGTGATTAGATCAGATACACAGTTAAGTGTGATTAGATCAGACACACGCTGTTAGGTGTGATTAGATCAGACACACGCTGTTAGGTGTGATTAGATCAGACGCACACTGTTAGGTGTGATTAGATCAGACGCACACTGTTAGGTGTGATTAGATCCGACACACACTGTTAGGTGTGATTAGATCCGACACACACTGTTAGGTGTGATTAGATCCGACACACACTGTTAGGTGTGATTAGATCAGACACACACTGTTAGGTGTGATTAGATCAGACACACACTGTTAGGTGTGATTAGATCAGACACACACTGTTAGGTGTGATTAGATCAGACACTCGCTGTTAGGTGTGATTAGATCAGACACTCGCTGTTAGGTGTGATTAGATCAGACACTCGCTGTTAGGTGTGATTAGATCAGACACTCGCTGTTAGGTGTGATTAGATCAGACACTCGCTGTTAGGTGTGATTAGATCAGACACTCGCTGTTAGGTGTGATTAGATCAGACACTCGCTGTTAGGTGTGATTAGATCAGACACTCGCTGTTAGGTGTGATTAGATCAGACACTCGCTGTTAGGTGTCACAGACCTTCCGTTCATATAAAAAAAACTAGAAAAAGTAGTATCAGCTCAAATATGCACATTCTTGCAGGATAACAACATCCTTGAAGAATTTCAGTCAGGTTTCAGGCCCCATCATAGCACAGAAACTGCACTAGTTAAGATTACAAACGACTTGTTTTTAGCTTCAGACCAAGGCTGCATCTCATTGTTAGTCCTGCTCGATCTTAGTGCTGCATTCGACACTATAGATCATAATATTCTCATAGATCGCTTACAAAATTATATAGGTATTCAGGGACTGGCTTTAAAATGGTTTAGATCTTACCTGTCTGATCGCTACCATTTTGTAGATCTAAATGGAGAACCGTCTGGTGTAATGCCAATGAAATATGGGGTCCCACAAGGGTCAGTTTTAGGACCTCTGTTGTTCTCAATATACATGCTTCCCTTGGGTAACATCATTAGAAGACATGGGATTAGTTTCCATTGTTATGCTGATGATACCCAATTATATATCTCAACTAAACCAGACGAAATACCCAAGTTGTCTAGATTAACTGAGTGTGTCCAGGACATAAAAGATTGGATGACCAATAACTTTCTTTTATTAAATTCAGATAAGACAGAGATATTACTTATTGGCCCAAAAACCAGCACACAACAGCTTTCACAATTCAGCCTGCGCTTAGAAGGATGTACTGTTATTACCAGCTCAGCAGTAAAAGATCTGGGAGTAATATTAGACAGTAACTTGTCTTTTGAAAATCACATTTCAAATATCACAAAAACAGCCTTTTTCCGTCTTCGAAATATTGCTAAACTTAGGAACATCTCATCCGTATCTGATGCAGAAAAACTAGTTCATGCATTCATGACCTCCAGACTGGACTATTGTAATGCATTACTAGGTGGTTGTCCTGCATCCTCAATAAACAAGCTTCAGTTAATCCAAAATGCAGCTGCCAGGGTTCTCACTAGATCCAGAAAATATGATCATATAACCTCAATATTATCATCCCTGCACTGGCTACCTGTTCAGTTTAGAATAAATTACAAAATAGTATTACTTACATACAAGGCCTTAAATGGTTTAGCTCCCACATACCTAACCAGTCTTCTGATGCGCTACAATCCACCACGCGCCTTAAGATCACAAAACTCCGGACTTCTGGTAGTTCCCAGAATTTCAAAATCTACAAAAGGGGGTAGGGCTTTTTCATATTTAGCTCCAAAGCTTTGGAATAGCCTTCCAGACAGTGTTCGGGGAGCAGACACGGTTTCTCAGTTCAAAAGTAGACTCAAGACGCATCTTTTTAATCTGGCATACACATAACTCATCCCAGTACTCATACTCCAGTACACCTATACCGAATGGCAACTACGCTAATTCTCCCCATCTGTTCTGTATTTCTCTACCCATCCCGAGGCATCGGGAGATTTTGCCAGCTTCAGTAGACAAAGGCCGACCCTGCGAGGTTCCTGAGGCATCCAGAGAAGGACCAGCTCCAACTGGATTCAGCTTTATGATGGAGCTACACATGCTGCTCCTGTGCTTCCAGTGATCCAGACCTCATCTGCCCTCTGCACCTACTGACTCGTCCCTATGCTGAACTGGTCTTCATGACAATTTAAATAATTTCTGTCATATTGAATTTTCACCTGCACAACACACAAGATGTTATATCATTTCTATCCGTTATCGCCCAAATGAGGATGGGTTCCCTGTTGAGTCTGGTTCCTCTCAAGGTTTCTTCCTAATGCCATCTCAGGGAGTTTTTCCTTGCCACCGTCGCCGTCACCCTTGGCTTGCTCATCAGAGACATTTCATTCATTCATCTCATTATTATCTGCCCATTTCTCTCACACATCCACACTTCCAATTATTTTCTTTTCTATAATTATTATTATTTGTTTTTATTTATTTATTTTCTATTATAATTTTATTTATTTATTTATTACTTTATATATAATTATTCTATATATATATATATATATATATATATATAATATATAATTTTTTTTTTTTTTTTTTTTTTTGTTAAATTTCTAAAATTTTTGTGAAGCTGCTTTGAGACAATGACCATTGTTAAAAGCGCTATATAAATAAAATTGAATTGAATTGAATTGAATAGATCAGACACACGGTTAGGTGTGATTAGATCAGACACACGCTGTTAGGTGTGATTAGATCAGACACACGCTGTTAGGTGTGATTAGATCAGACACACGCTGTTAGGTGTGATTAGATCAGACACACGCTGTTAGGTGTGATTAGATCAGACACACGCTGTTAGGTGTGATTAGATAAGACACTCGCTGTTAGGTGTGATTAGATCAGACACACGCTGTTCTGTTAGGTGTGATTAGATCAGACACTCGCTGTTAGGTGTGATTAGATCAGACACACGCTGTTAGGTGTGATTAGATCAGACACGCTGTTAGGTGTGATTAGATCAGATACACAGTTAAGTGTGATTAGATCAGACACACGCTGTTAGGTGTGATTAGATCAGACACACGCTGTTAGGTGTGATTAGATCAGACGCACACTGTTAGGTGTGATTAGATCAGACGCACACTGTTAGGTGTGATTAGATCCGACACACACTGTTAGGTGTGATTAGATCCGACACACACTGTTAGGTGTGATTAGATCCGACACACACTGTTAGGTGTGATTAGATCAGACACACACTGTTAGGTGTGATTAGATCAGACACACACTGTTAGGTGTGATTAGATCAGACACACACTGTTAGGTGTGATTAGATCAGACACTCGCTGTTAGGTGTGATTAGATCAGACACTCGCTGTTAGGTGTGATTAGATCAGACACTCGCTGTTAGGTGTGATTAGATCAGACACTCGCTGTTAGGTGTGATTAGATCAGACACTCGCTGTTAGGTGTGATTAGATCAGACACTCGCTGTTAGGTGTGATTAGATCAGACACTCGCTGTTAGGTGTGATTAGATCAGACACTCGCTGTTAGGTGTGATTAGATCAGACACTCGCTGTTAGGTGTCACAGACCTTCCGTTCATATAAAAAAAACTAGAAAAAGTAGTATCAGCTCAAATATGCACATTCTTGCAGGATAACAACATCCTTGAAGAATTTCAGTCAGGTTTCAGGCCCCATCATAGCACAGAAACTGCACTAGTTAAGATTACAAACGACTTGTTTTTAGCTTCAGACCAAGGCTGCATCTCATTGTTAGTCCTGCTCGATCTTAGTGCTGCATTCGACACTATAGATCATAATATTCTCATAGATCGCTTACAAAATTATATAGGTATTCAGGGACTGGCTTTAAAATGGTTTAGATCTTACCTGTCTGATCGCTACCATTTTGTAGATCTAAATGGAGAACCGTCTGGTGTAATGCCAATGAAATATGGGGTCCCACAAGGGTCAGTTTTAGGACCTCTGTTGTTCTCAATATACATGCTTCCCTTGGGTAACATCATTAGAAGACATGGGATTAGTTTCCATTGTTATGCTGATGATACCCAATTATATATCTCAACTAAACCAGACGAAATACCCAAGTTGTCTAGATTAACTGAGTGTGTCCAGGACATAAAAGATTGGATGACCAATAACTTTCTTTTATTAAATTCAGATAAGACAGAGATATTACTTATTGGCCCAAAAACCAGCACACAACAGCTTTCACAATTCAGCCTGCGCTTAGAAGGATGTACTGTTATTACCAGCTCAGCAGTAAAAGATCTGGGAGTAATATTAGACAGTAACTTGTCTTTTGAAAATCACATTTCAAATATCACAAAAACAGCCTTTTTCCGTCTTCGAAATATTGCTAAACTTAGGAACATCTCATCCGTATCTGATGCAGAAAAACTAGTTCATGCATTCATGACCTCCAGACTGGACTATTGTAATGCATTACTAGGTGGTTGTCCTGCATCCTCAATAAACAAGCTTCAGTTAATCCAAAATGCAGCTGCCAGGGTTCTCACTAGATCCAGAAAATATGATCATATAACCTCAATATTATCATCCCTGCACTGGCTACCTGTTCAGTTTAGAATAAATTACAAAATAGTATTACTTACATACAAGGCCTTAAATGGTTTAGCTCCCACATACCTAACCAGTCTTCTGATGCGCTACAATCCACCACGCGCCTTAAGATCACAAAGCTCCGGACTTCTGGTAGTTCCCAGAATTTCAAAATCTACAACAGGGGGCGGGGCTTTTTCATATTTAGCTCCAAAGCTTTGGAATAGCCTTCCAGACAGTGTTCGGGGAGCAGACACGGTTTCTCAGTTCAAAAGTAGACTTAAGACGCATCTTTTTAATCTGGCATACACATAACTCATCCCATAATCTCATACTCCAGTACACCTATACCGAATGGCAACTACGCTAATTCTCCCCATCTGTTCTGTATTTCTCTACCCATCCCGAGGCATCGGGAGATTTTGCCAGCTTCAGTAGACAAAGGCCGACCCTGCGAGGTTCCTGAGGCATCCAGAGAAGGACCAGCTCCAGCTGGATTCAGCTTTATGATGGTTGGAGCTACACATGCTGCTCCTGTGCTTCCAGTGATCCAGACCTCATCTGCCCTCCGCACCTACTGACTCGTCCCTATGCTGAACTGGTCTTCATGTCAATTTAAATAATTTCTGTCATATTGAATCTTCACCTGCACAACACACAAGATGTTATATCATTTCTATCTGTTATCACCCAAATGAGGATGGGTTCCCTGTTGAGTCTGGTTCCTCTCAAGGTTTCTTCCTAATGCCATCTCAGGGAGTTTTTCCTTGCCACCGTCATCGTCACCCTTGGCTTGCTCATCAGAGAAATTTCATTCATTCGTCTCATTATTATTATCTGCACATTTTTCTCACACATACACACTTCCAATTATTTTCTTTTCTAAAATTATTACTATTTTTTTTTTATTGTAAGTTTCTTTCATTTTTATGAAGCTGCTTTGAGACAATGACCATTGTTAAAAGCGCTATATAAATAAAATTGAATTGAACTGATTAGATCAGACACACTGTTAGGCGTGATTAGATCAGACACACGGTTAAGTGTGATTAGATCAGACACACACTGTTAGGTGTGATTAGATCAGACACACTGTTAGGCGTGATTAGATCAGACACACGCTGTTAGGTGTGATTAGATCAGACACGCACTGTTAGGAGTGATTAGATCAGACACACACTGTTAGGAGTGATTAGATCAGACACACACTGTTAGGCGTGATTAGATCAGACACGCATTGTTAGGTGTGATTATATCAGACACACGCTGTTAGGCGTGATTATATCAGACACACGCTGTTAGGCGTGATTATATCAGACACACGCTGTTAGGCGTGATTAGATCAGACACGCACTGTTAGGTGTGATTAGATCAGACACACTGTTAGGCGTGATTAGATCAGACACACGCTGTAGGTGAATAAGAGCCAATCACAGTGTAGAGGAGGCGGGGTTAACAGCTAGACGGTGAGTGTGTGTTAGCGCTGGTGATCAGACGTGTGTAGATTGGACCTGCGTACCGAAGCTCTCGGGGTCCTCCTCCCACATGGTCAGCTCCTCCTGTGTTAAGATGAAGTACTTGGAGACGAGTCGTTTACAGATCTCAGTCAGAGTGGAGTGTGTGAAGAACGCAGACTTGATCCTGTCAGCCTCCAGACTCTCCACTTTACTGTCTGTAACACACACACACACACACTTTAATCTCACACCCTGCACATTAGCGTGGTGTTCTGCGTGGTGTGTCTGTGTGAGTCCCCCTCCCCCGTACCCTCGGGGTTCTTGGCCAGTCTGTAGGCCTCGTTCTTGATGATCATCTTGAGAAGGTTCATGCACTGGACGATGAAGCGCTCGAACACCAGACCGTCGCCGCGCTCGGTGAACACGAAGCACACACAGAACTCCAGACAGCGCTGGATCAGGGGGATGAAGGAGAACGGGTGTGTCTCCAGGAAGTCCAGCAACTACAAACACACACACACACACACACACACACACACACACACACACACACACAGTGTGTCCTGAGTTAAAGACGAGTGTAATAACATTGCAATAGACCTGCAGCAGAGTCTGTGTGTGTGTGTGTGTGTGTGTGTGTGTGTGTGTGTGTGTGTGTGTGTGTGTAAATGAATCACTGCAGCGTACCACTTTTGTGTAGAGGATGGTGATCTTCTCCAGTTTCTCTCTGCAGGCGTGATCTGCATGCACACACCCACCTGAACACACACACACACACACACACACACACACACACACACACACTGAACTACAGGTTAGAATGTATTATTTGTGAGGATGAGTTTTACAGTGTGTGTACAGGACAGAGTCACAGCCTGTCTCACTGCAGGGGAGTGTGTGTGTGTGTGTGTGTGTGTGTGTGTGTGTGTGTGTGTGTGTGTGTGAGAGACCATATGATTATAATCTCGCTCTGGAGAGCTCATGACTCCCTCAGTGAGTTATAAATAAATTAATAATTATGATGTAGAGTTCACTCACAGCACTGTAGGAACTGCCGTAACCTGTCGAACACCGCGCTGAGAAAACCCTAACACACACACACACACACACACACACACACACACACACACACACACGGAAAGAAAGAACACATATACACACACTTTAATACCACTGTGTGCACGAGTGTTAGAGTGTATATGAGTATGTGTGTGTGTGTGTCTGTGTGTGTGTGTGTGTCTGTGTGTGTGTGTTTGTGTGTGTGTGTACTTACCATCACCTCCATGTTCTGATGAGGTTCCACAAATCCATTTACTGTCAACTTACGCAGAACTATGTACACACACACACACACACACACACACACACACACACACACAGACACACACACACAGACACACACACACACACAGACACACACACACACACACAGACACACACAGACACACACAGACACACACACACACAGACACACACACACACACACACACACACACACACACACAGACACACACACACACACAGACACACACACACACACACACAGACACACACACACACACACACACACACACACAGAAATATTAGTGAGTGATCCTAAACAAGGAATCCTGAAATTCAAAAGGTGCAGAAAGTATTGGCACCCCTCTGCCATCCACAATTAATAGATCACCACAGGAGCGGCCCTGAGAGACGTGTGTGTGTGTGTGTGTGTGTGTGTACCCTTCAGAGACAGCAGTGTGTGTTCCAGTGCACTGAGAGCTGTGTGTGGATCTCCGGTCTGTATCTTCAGCAGGAACGCGTCTGTGTGATGATTCCACAGGGAGCAGGCGAAGCTGTATATGCTGGAGGCCAACTTCAACACACACACACACACACACACACACACACACACACACACACACACACACACACAGCAGGATTAGAGTGAGGCAGTGTGTGTGTGTGTGTGTGTGTGTGTGTGTGGTGCTTAAAGGCATCATTAGTAGAGTTTGTGTGTAATTTCCAGTTTTAATCAGAACTTCAAAAAGAGATGTTTTTGTTCAGGATGCAGTTCTGTTCTCACCCCCCTCACACAGAACCCCCCCACATCAGACTCTAGAACCTCCCCACCACACACACACACCTGACTCTAGAACACACACACACACACACACACACACACCCTCCAGCATCAGACTCCAGATCCACAGTGTTTAATCTCTGCAGCTCCAGAACCCTCAGGAAATAAACTTTAACCCTGTAAAAATAATGTGTTTATAAATACAAGGAGACTGTAAAGCAGAAGAAGTGTGTGTGTGTGTGTGTGTGTGTGTCCACTGCAGCAGGATGCTGATGGAAGACAGGAGGCAGGACACACTCGAGGAGCTTCAGGAAATTACAGCACTGAGCTGAATCCTAATAAGACAGACACAGAGACTCAAACTCAGCTGAGCACTTCCTGTTTACTGACGGGTTCGACTTCCTGTTTACTGACGGGTTTGACTTCCTGTTTACTGACGGGTTTGACTTCCTGTTTACTGACTTCCTGTTTACTGACGGGTTTGACTTCCTGTTTACTGACTTCCTGTTTACTGACGAGTTCGACTTCCTGTTTCCTAAAGAGTTCATTATCCTGTCTCTCCTGTTTATTTTTTTCAAATAGCCATCTCAAGCTCCTCCCCTCACAAGCCACACCCACTCAGGACCCGATCAGTCCACACACCCTGAAGGATAACCTGATTACTGCTGTCCCCCTCAGTAACCGGCTCTGGACCTCCTGGTGTCACCTGGACACTGTGTGTGTGTGTGTGTGTGTGTGTGTGTGTGTGTGTGTGTGTGTGTGTATATACACTCACGTGTTGGAAGAGTGCGCGGTCGGTGCTGAGGCGTTTGGAGGCGAGTGTTTTGATGACGTGTGTGAGTGTGAGCAGCGCGCGGTGCTGATGGAGCTCATCTGGGTGTTTAATGGCCTCCAGCAGGACGGGGACGAGCTCAGGCCACTGACGGGGACAGTCCAACCTCGCCACCTTCGCTATCAGCACTGCAGTCTGAGTGGCAATCTGCACACGCACACACACACACACACACACACACACACACACACACACAGTACGGTCTTACAGCCTCAGCAACATCACATCACCACCTTCCTTTATATATCTGACCTATTGATCTCTCACACACACACTTATTGATTTCCAGTTAGAAGACACATGACATGGCTGATTATCAGTGACAGTGTGTGTGTGTGTGTGTGTGTGTGTGTGTGTGTGTGTGTGTGTGTGTGTGTGTGAGACCTGATGGACAGGCTCATTGAAGTTGGTGATGAGTCCTGCACGCAGAGACGATTTCTCCTCGTCCGAGATCGCACTGTAACACACATACATAGAATAGAGTGAGACAGGTGAAGGATGATGAGACAGGTGAGAGAGAGAGACAGATGGGAGAGGGTGAAACAGTGGAGAGAGGGTAAGACAAGTGAGATAGATGAGGGTTGGTGAGACAGATGAGAGAGGGTGAGACAGGTAAGAGATAGTAAAACAGGAGAGGGACACAGGTGAGAGAGGGTGAAACGGGTGAGAGAGGGTGAGACAGGTGACTAATGGTGAGACAGGTGAGGGATGGTGAGACGGGTGAGGGAGGGTGAGACAGGTGACTAATGGTGAGACAGGTGAGGGATGGTGAGATGGGCGAGGGATGGTGAGACAGGTGAGGGATGGTGAGACAGGTGACTAATGGTGAGAGGGGGTGAGACGGGTGAGGGATGGTGAGACAGGTGATAGAGAGTGAGACGGGTGAGGGATGGTGAGACGGGTGAGGGATGGTGAGACGGGTGAGGGAGGGTGAAACGGGTGAGAGAGGGTGAGACAGGTGAGAGAGGGTGAGACAGGTGAGGGATGGTGAGACGGGTGAGGGAGGGTGAGACAGGTGACTAATGGTGAGACAGGTGAGGGATGGTGAGACGGGTGAGGGATGGTGAGACAGGTGACTAATGGTGAGAGGGGGTGAGACGGGTGAGGGATGGTGAGACAGGTGATAGAGAGTGAGACAGGTGAGGGATGGTGAGACGGGTGAGGGATGGTGAGACGGGTGAGGGAGGGTGAGACGGGTGAGGGATGGTGAGACGGGTGAGGGACGGTGAAACAGGTGAGGGATGGTGAAAGGGGGTGAGACAGGTGAGGGATGGTGAAAGGGGGTGAGACGGGTGAGGGATGGTGAGACGGGTGAGGGATGGTGAGACGGGTGAGGGATGGTGAAAGGGGGTGAGACAGGTGAGGGAAGGTGAAAAGGGGTGAGACAGGTGAGGGATGGTGAAAGGGGGTGAGACGGGTGAGGGATGGTGAAAGGGGTGAGACAGGTGAGGGATGGTGAAAAGGGGTGAGACAGGTGAGGGATGGTGAAAGGGGGTGAGATGGGTGAGGGATGGTGAGACGGGTGAGGGAG
>CM060111.1:47247365-47302365 GCA_030522415.1 Channallabes apus
ATAACATTTCCCTAGAGAAATGCATTTTTTAATTATTATTGCCTATTTTTTAAATTCTTTATTTATATGTAATGATGATACTAAAATAAACAGGTAATAGATATTCGTCTGATGTAATTAAATCTAATTCAGGCTAAAAAGAAACTATATGTCAAGGAAGTTGCAAATATTTAGACTTCAAAACACTATGAATGACTTAAACCCCTCAGCAGATATTCTGACTTCTGGTTTGCTGTTACTATAAACCTGCCAACACAATATGAATTACTTTCAAACATTACTGTTTATTTACATGTAACCGTGTAACACTCATCAATAGTGTCTTACAACAAGAGCATCTTTTAAACTAAATATTCTCTTTGGCTTGCCTGGTTTTTTTTTATAAATTAAATATTATTAAACAAAAATGTAATTAAAAAATACTATTTGTCACACACACGCACGCACGCCACACACACACACTCGCTCCGCGACCGGCACTAGGACCCAGAAGTATAAGAGGAGTAAACAAAACCACCACATAGAGCTCAGTCACTGAGTTCGCCATGTCGGTGCAGATTGTTTACTTTCTGATTCGAGTGTGTGTTTATAGGACGCGGGTTAAATGTGTGTTTTTCCGTTGCTCCCCTTCTGTGAGAGTCCTGTGACTAATTCTCGTGGTTATCCTGCCTACTCGCTTGCTTCCGCGTTTGGGTTTACCGTCCACGCTACAAAAGGCTAACGGCTAATCGCTAAGTCTTCTGATCATCCCGGGTTAGTTCGTGACAGAATGAAGTACAAAGATATAAATAATATATAGTATATAGTATAATATATAGTATAATATATATAATAATATATATAAAGATATAAGCGGGTATAAACATAGTAAGGCCCCCATCTGATTGGTCAAATTTGGACACACAAATGCTTGGCACAAAGTATTTATCGTAACTCCTTGCGATATGGTTATCGCTCATGCCATTATCGCGATAACGATATTTTTTCGATATATCGCGCAGCCCTACTATACACACTCTATACACACTATACACACACTATACACACTCTATACACACTATACACACCTAGTGTA
The DNA here is from genome assembly GCA_030522415.1 of Channallabes apus. NCBI lineage: Eukaryota > Metazoa > Chordata > Actinopteri > Siluriformes > Clariidae > Channallabes > Channallabes apus. The sequence continues at coordinate 47,248,441 of CM060111.1, forward strand.
TAATATGTGTTTGTGTGTGTAGTGTGTGTGTGTGTAGTGAGTGTGTAGTGTATATGTGCAGTGTGTGTGTAGTGTGTAGTGTGTGTGTAGTGAGTGTGTAGTGTATATGTGCAGTGTGTGTGTGTAGTGAGTGTGTAGTGAGTGTGTAGTGTATATGTGTAGTGTGTGTGTAGTGAGTTTGTAGTGAGTGTGTAGTGAGTGTGTGTGTAGTGAGTGTGTAGTGTATATGTGCAGTGTGTGTGTGTGTGTAGTGAGTGTGTAGTGTATATGTGCAGTGTGTGTGTGTGTAGTGAGTGTGTAGTGTATATGTGCAGTGTGTGTGTAGTGTGTGTGTAGTGAGTGTGTAGTGTGTGTGTAGTGTATGTGTGCAGTGTGTGTGTGTAGTGAGTGTGTAGTGTGTGTGTGTAGTGAGTGTGTAGTGTGTGTGTGTAGTGTGTGTGTGTAGTGTGTGTGTGTAGTGTGTGTGTGTGTAGTGAGTGTGTAGTGTGTGTGTGTGTATGTGTGTAGTGTGTGTGTGTAGTGTGTGTATGTATGTGTGTAGTGTGTGTGTGTAGTGTGTGTGTGTAATGAGTGTGTGTGTAGTGAGTGTGTAGTGTGTGTGTGTGTAGTGAGTTTGTAGTGTGTGTGTGTGTATAGTGTGTGTGTAGTGTGTGTGTGTAGCGTGTGTGTGTGTGTGTGTGTGTGTGTGTGTGTAGTGTGTGTGTGTGTGTCTAGTGAGTTTGTAGTGTGTGTGTAGTGAGTTTGTAATGTGTGTAGTGTGTGTGTGTGTAGTGAGTGTGTAGTGTATGTGTGTGTAGTGTAGTGAGTTTGTAGTGTGAGTTTGTAGTGTGTGTGTGTAGTGTGTGTGTAGTGTGTGTGTAGTGTGTAGTGTGTGTGTGTAGTGAGTTTGTAGTGTATGTGTGTGTAGTGTGTAGTGTGTGTGTGTAGTGTGTGTGTGTGTAGTGAGTTTGTAGTGTATGTGTGTGTAGTGTGTGTGTGTAGTGTGTGTGTGTGTGTAGTGAGTCTGTAGTGTGTGTGTGTGTGTGTGTAGTGTGTGTGTGTAGTGTGTGTGTGTGTGTGTGTGTGTGTAGTGTGTGTGTAGTGTGTGTGTAGTGTAGTGTGTGTAGTGTGTGTGTGTAGTGTGTGTGTAGTGTGTGTGTGTGTAGTGTTGTGTGTGTAGTGTGTGTGTAGTGTGTGTGTAGTGTGTGTGTGTAGTGTGTGTGTGTAGTGTGTGTAGTGTGTGTGTGTGTGTGTAGTGTGTGTGTGTAGTGTGTGTGTGTAGTGTGTGTGTGTGTGTGTAGTGTGTGTGTGTGTGTGTGTGTGTGTGTAGTGTGTGTGTGTGTGTGTGTGTGTAGTGTGTGTGTGTGTAGTGTTTGTGTGTAGTGTGTGTGTGTGTGTAGTGTGTGTGTGTAGTGTGTGTGTGTGTGTGTAGTGTGTGTGTGTAGTGTGCGTGTGTAGTGTGCGTGTGTGTGTGTGTGCAGTGTGTCTGTGTAGTGTGTGTGTGTGTGTGTGTGTAGTGTGTGTGTGTAGTGTGTGGGTGTAGTGTGTGGGTAGTGTGTGTGTGTGTGTAGTGTGTAGTGTGTGTGTAGTGTGTAGTGTGTGTGTAGTGTGTGTGTGTGTGTGTAGTGTGTGTGTGCAGTGTGTGTGTGTAGTGTGTGTGTGGTGTATGTGTGTGTGTAGTGTGTGTGTGTGTGTAGTGTGTGTGTGTGTGTAGTGTGTGTGTGTGTGTGTGTGTGTAGTGTGTAGTGTGTGTGTAGTGTGTGTGTGTAGTGTGTGTGTGTAGTGTGTGTGTGTGTAGTGTGTGTGTGTAGTGTGTGTGTAGTGTGTGTGTGTAGTGTGTGTGTAGTGTGTGTTTAGTGTGTGTGTGTGTAGTGTGTAGTGTGTGTAGTGTGTGTGTAGTGTGTGTGTAGTGTGTGTGTGTAGTGTGTGTGTGTGTAGTGTGTGTGTGTAGTGTGTGTGTGTAGTGTGTGTAGTGTGTGTGTGTGTAGTGTGTGTAGTGTGTAGTGTGTGTAGTGTGTGTGTGTGTAGTGTGTGTAGTGTGTAGTGTGTGTAGTGTGTGTGTGTAGTGTGTGTGTGTGTGTAGTGTGTGTAGTGTGTGTGTGTGTGTAGTGTGTGTAGTGTGTAGTGTGTGTAGTGTGTGTGTGTGTGTAGTGTGTGTAGTGTGTGTGTAGTGTATGTGTGTGTGTAGTGTGTGTGTGTAGTGTGTGTGTGTGTGTAGTGTGTGTGTGTAGTGTGTGTGTGTAGTGTGTAGTGTGTGTAGTGTGTGTCTGTAGTGTGTGTGTGTGTGTGTGTAGTGTCTGTGTGTAGTGTGTGTAGTGTGTGTGTGTAGTGTAGTGTGTGTGTGTAGTGTGTGTGTGTAGTGTGTGTGTGTGTGTGTGTGTGTGTAGTGTATGTGTGTGTGTAGTGTGTGTGTGTGTGTAGTGTGTGTGTGTGTGTGTAGTGTAGTGTGTGTGTGTAGTGTGTGTGTGTAGTGTGTGTGTGTAGTGTGTAGTGTGTAGTGTGTGTGTGTAGTGTGTTTGTGTAGTGTGTGTGTGTGTGTAGTGTGTGTGTGTGTAGTGTGTGTGTGTAGTGTGTGTAGTGTGTAGTGTGTGTGTAGTGTGTGTGTGTGTGTGTAGTGTGTGTGTGTGTAGTGTGTGTGTGTGTGTGTGTAGTGTGTGTGTGTAGTGTGTGTAGTGTGTGTGTGTAGTGTGTGTGTGTGTGTAGTGTGTAGTGTGTGTGTGTAGTGTGTGTGTGTAGTGTGTAGTGTGTGTGTGTAGTGTGTTGTGTGTGTGTGTGTGTGTGTGTGTAGTGTGTGTGTAGTGTGTGTGTGTGTGTGTGTGTAGTGTATGTGTGTGTGTAGTGTGTGTGTAGTGTGTGCGTGTAGTGTGTGTGTGTAGTGTGTAGTGTGTGTGTAGTGTGTGTGTGTGTGTAGTGTGTGTGTGTGTGTAGTGTGTGTGTGTGTGTAGTGTGTGTGTAGTGTGTGTGTGTGTAGTGTATGTGTGTGTGTAGTGTATGTGTGTGTAGTGTGTGTGTGTGTGTGTAGTGTGTGTGTGTAGTGTGTGTGTGTAGTGTGTGTGTGTGTGTAGTGTGTGTGTGTAGTGTGTGTGTGTGTGTGTGTAGTGTATGTGTGTGTGTAGTGTGTGTGTGTGTGTAGTGTGTGTGTGTGTAGTGTGTGTGTGTGTGTGTAGTGTGTGTGTGTGTGTGTAGTGTGTGTGTGTGTGTGTGTGTGTAGTGTGTGTGTGTGTAGTGTGTGTGTGTGTAGTGTGTGTGTGTAGTGTGTGTGTGTGTGTAGTGTGTGTGTGTGTGTAGTGTGTGTGTAGTGTGTGTGTGTGTGTAGTGTGTGTGTGTGTGTAGTGTGTGTGTAGTGTGTGTGTGTGTGTAGTGTGTGTGTGTGTGTAGTGTGTGTGTGTGTGTGTGTGTGTAGTGTGTGTGTAGTGTGTAGTGTGTAGTGTGTGTGTGTAGTGTGTAGTGTGTGTGTGTGTGTGTGTGTAGTGTGTGTGTGTAGTGTGTAGTGTGTGTAGTGTGTGTGTGTGTGTGTGTAGTGTGTGTGTGTGTGTGTAGTGTGTGTGTGTGTGTGTGTAGTGTGTGTGTGTAGTGTGTGTGTGTGTAGTGTGTGTGTGTGTAGTGTGTGTGTGTGTGTAGTGTGTGTGTGTGTGTAGTGTGTGTGTAGTGTGTGTGTGTGTGTGTGTGTAGTGTGTGTGTGTGTGTGTGTGTAGTGTGTGTGTGTAGTGTGTAGTGTGTGTGTGTGTGTAGTGTGTAGTGTGTGTGTGTAGTGTGTAGTGTGTGTGTGTGTGTGTAGTGTGTGTGTGTAGTGTGTAGTGTGTGTGTGTAGTGTGTAGTGTGTGTGTGTGTGTAGTGTGTGTGTAGTACCTGTAGTATGGAGTAGAACCCTGGCTGGGTCTCCCAGTGTCTCAGTTGTTCCTCTGCAGGTTTGAGCAGAGCCGAGTCCTGACTGCTCGCCTGAGACAGAACCTGCAGCACCACAGACACCTGCAGATCCATCTGCACACACACACACACACACACACACACACACACACACACACACACACACACACACACACGTCAGTGTACAGCTCAGTATAGTGCTGCCCTCTAGTGGTCAAGTACAGGCGGTGCTCCTTTCCTGAGAAACACTTCACTAATCAAACATTATAAATCATTAATATATTTAATATTGTCACTTAACTGCATAATGCACACACACACACTCCTCTGTGTGTGTGTGTGTGTGTGTGTGTGCACAGTGGTGATGTAATTACTGTGTTATTTGATTGAGGAGTTTTGAGGTGTTTCAGTCATTATGAGAGAGCGCCTCCTGCTGGTGAGTGGCTTCTGAAACACTAACCTCACTGTAACCTCACTGTGCTCCTGGTACATAAATATATCAGTGAAGAACCTGAGCACACTCCACACACACACACACACACACGGGGAGTGTGTGTCTCACAGTGTGTTAAAGCTCTGAGTTACTGATCAGAAGGTCGGGGGGTCGAGCCCCAGCTCAGCCAGGGTGCCGCTGTCGGGCCGTTGATCGAGGCCCTTCACCCTGTCTGCTCCAGGGGGCGCCGTATAGTGACTGACCTCTGACCCTGTGCAGTAATGTACATGTGATAAACACTTAACACACACTCTCTCACACTCTGATTATTCATCACTACAAAGACACGGCGTGTGTGTGTGTGTGTGTGTGTGTGTGTGTGTGTGTGTGTGAGAGAGAGAGAGAGAGACGGAGTCAGTCAGTGGCTCTACCAACACACAGAATGGAGAGCTCGTTCCTCATTGGTCAGGACTGTGTGATGATCACGTTCATGTGATCAGATGTTTTATCGCTCGTCTGCACGTCACATTGTTCCTGTCCCCGTGTGGGGTAATTAATCTGGTTGTTGCCCTGACTCTAGTGTGTGTGTGTGTGTGTGTGTGTGTGTGTGTGTGAGCGAGGCAGGAGACTGAGGAAGCTCTCTCTCACTCAGGAGTACGAGAGATGGGGAGGGAGGGGCGAGTGGACGTTACCTCAGGTCACCTGCAGGGGGAGCAGCAACAAACGCACGTCTAACATCTCACACTTCTGTTCTGTCTCACTGGAACATCTCACACTTCTGTTCTGTCTCACTGGAACATCTCACACTTCTGTTCTGGGTCAAATCATTAGGAATTATACACTGATCAAAATAATAAAGGGAACAATTAAACAACACAGTGTAACTCCAGATCAATCACACTGAAATCAAACTGCAACACTGTTCTGCAATCAGTTTCACATGCTGTGGTGCGAATGGACAAAACATGTGGAAATGACAGGCAGTACGCAGGACACCCCGAATAAAGCAGTGGATCAGCAGGTGGTGACCACAGACCACTTCCTCTTCAGTTCCTCTGCTTTGTGCCTGATGTTTTGGTCACTTCTGAATCAAGCTGTGGCAAGAAGGTTTGCTGTGTCTGTCAGTGTAGTGTCCAGAGCATGGAGGCAGGAGACAGGCCAGTACACCAGGAGACGTGGAGGAGGCCGTAGGAGGGCAACAACCCAGCAGCAGGACCGCTTCCTCCACCTTTGTGAGGAACAGGAGGTGCCCTGTCAGAGCCCTGCAAAATGACCTCCAGCAGACCACAAATGTGCATGTGTCTGCTCTAACGGTCAGAAACAGACTCCATGGTGGTGGTATGAGGGCCCGACGTCCACAGGTGGGGGTTGTGCTTATAGCCCAACACCGTGCAGGACGTTTGCCATTAGTCTGGAGGCCACACACACTACTGACACTCATTTTGACTTGTTTTAAGGACATTACATCAAAGTTGGATGTTTCGTAATATGTGACTCCAAATCCAGACCTCCATGGGTTAATAAATTTGATTTTCATTGATAATTTTTGTGATTTTGTTGTCAGCACATTTAACTACATGAAGAACAAAGTATTTAATAAGAATATTTCATTCACTCAGACCTACGATGTGTTATTATAGCGTTCCCTTTATTTTGTTGAGCAGTATATATAAGCAGTCTACACACACACACACACACACACACACACACACACAGGTATCACAGTACAGACCAGTCACAGCACCAGAACAAACATTACAGCTAACGTCCAGACCCAGAGCCGAGCTGATACAGTGTGTAATACCGGACATGTACACACTAATTATACTGTATATACTGAACTCACTGAACCTTTATTTATTAATCACATCTACATTACTGCACACTCCTGAGGGTCAAAGCTCAATCACTATACGGCGCCCCCTGGAGCAGACAGGGCGAAGGGCCTCGATCGAGGGGCCGACAGCGGCACCCTGGCCGAGCTGGGACTCGACCCCCCGACCTTCTGATCAGAGCTTTAACACACAGAGACACTAATGAGGTAAAACTCGTCACCGCTCGTCTCCACGGAAACCAGAAACTGTGATATAGAATCTGTGACATTACTGTGTTATAACATGTCCTCTGTTTATACTGTTTATTACCTCAGATCATTAACAGGACTTTATTACCCCTGTACACTGTGTGTGTTGTTTATTATAAACACCACAATAATGAGGTTCAGCAGCTGTGGAGAGGAACATCAGCCTCATTACTGTTACTACAGAAACTCAGTGGAGACAAACACAGCACTTAATACTGACTATCTACAACAACAACAACAACAACAATAATAATAATGAGTGTAAAGTTCACACACAGGTACACTGATGCTAACGGAGATGATTAAACACACACACACACACACACACACACTGAGCTCTGAGGAGTTGTAAACACACTGGAGCTACAGGCTAACAGCTAACTCTACACCAGTCTAATATAAACACTGTGTGCAGGTGTGTGTGTGTGTGGGTGTAGGTGTGTGTAGGTGTAGGTGTGTGTGTGTGTGTGTGTGTATTATACCTCTCTCAGTAAGACTCCACACCTCAGGTCTGCTCCTCTGTAAACACACACGCACGCGCTACAGCAATCCGGCGCTCGGTGATGACGTCACTCGTCCATGTTGATGACGTCATTACAGTCGCTGAAAAAGCCACGTGATTCTTTTCCCCCCCATTTTTTTCAATTTTATTTACATACCGCTTACACACACACACACACTTACACGACCTCACTGCACACATACACACACACACACGCGTATCTGCTACAAAGCTGTTGGTGCCAATATTTTTTCCCCTCTGGATAAAGTGAGTATCTAACTGTGTCATCATGAGTTCAATTCTATTTATATAACTCTTTTAACACTGGTCATTATCTCAAAGCAGCTTCACAAACATGAAAGAAAATTTACAAAAAATGAATAATAATAATTTTAGAAAAGAAAATAATTGGAAGTGTGGATGTGTGAGAAAAATGTGCAGATAATAATGAGACGAATGAATGAAATTTCTCTGATGAGCAAGCCAAGGGTGACGGCGACGGTGGCAAGGAAAAACTCCCTGAGATGGCATTAGGAAGAAACCTTGAGAGGAACCAGACTCAACAGGGAACCCATCCTCATTTGGGCGATAACAGATAGAAATATAACATCTTGTGTGTTGTGCAGGTGAAAATTCAATATGACAGAGATTATTTAAATTGACATGAAGACCAGTTCAGCATAGGGACGAGTCAGTAGGTGCAGAGGGCAGATGAGGTCTGGATCACTGGAAGCACAGGAGCAGCATGTGTAGCTCCAACCATCATAAAGCTGAATCCAGCTGGAGCTGGTCCTTCTCTGGATGCCTCAGGAACCTCGCAGGGTCGGCCTTTGTCTACTGAAGCTGGCAAAATCTCCCGATGCCTCGGGATGGGTAGAGAAATACAGAACAGATGGGGAGAATTAGCGTAGTTGCCATTCGGTATAGGTGTACTGGAGTATGAGTACTGGGATGAGTTATGTGTATACCAGATTAAAAAGATGCATCTTGAGTCTACTTTTGAACTGAGAAACCGTGTCTGCTCCCCGAATACTGTCTGGAAGGCTATTCCAAAGCTTTGGAGCTAAATATGAAAAAGCCCCGCCCCCTTTTGTAGATTTTGAAATTCTGGGAACTACCAGAAGTCCGGAGCTTTGTGATCTTAAGGCGCGTGGTGGATTGTAGCGCATCAGAAGACTGGTTAGGTATGTGGGAGCTAAACCATTTAAGGCCTTGTATGTAAGTAACACTGTTTTGTAATTTATTCTAAACTGAACAGGTTCTTATTTATTAACTGCGTGTTTGTTTGTTTTCAGCGCATGTTTTTTCTACATTTTTATTTATTTATCTTTTTAACTTGTTTATTCTCGGCTGATTTTCAGTAAAATCTCTAAATAACTCATTAATTCTTATTTTTTCTTATTCATTCTTTCCAAGATGGCGCCGGTGAGGTCGGCTGCCGTCACGACTGCTCCGACCACCTTTTCTTTCTTTTTGTGTTTTAAGTTTTAAGTTTTCAGTGTGTTAAAATCGGCAAAATCACCACCATTGAGTACATTAGGTATGATAGAGACACTCTTGTTTCTATTGGTATACAATGTACTCACAATTCGACGTTTTTAACTCCGGATCCGAGCTGGCCGAGTGAGATCCTGAGGGAGAACAAAGGACGCGACGCGAAGCGGCGGCCTCGAGGGAGACGAGCCGGCATCAGGAACAGGCTGAGAGCCCGTGCACACCGCACACCTCTGCCTAGTATCCTGCTCGCCAACGTCCAGTCACTGGAGAACAAACTCGATGACCTCAGGGCCAGGATAAAGTTCCAGAGAGACATTCAGGACTGCAATCTCCTCTGCTTCACCGAGACATGGCTGGACCCGTTTAAATAATTATCAAATTATTTTGATAATCGATTAGTTGGGCGATTAATCGGATAAACCCTAAACGCTTTAATTTGATGTTTTGCTTCACCTATAACAATATAAAACCATACATCAGGGTATTATTTATGTTTAAAAGTAAACTTTAAAAATGCAAAAGCCACATATAGAGTTTAATAATCTTTAATTTTGACATTTAAACCTTATTTTATGTAAATCAACATTTTTGTTGACAGTATATATAAGTTAAAAAATACAAATACACTGACATATTCAGTTAAGAATGACCTCAATTTTAAATTCTCTTAAATTAATTCAACTTAATAAGAAGAATAATAGACTTCTAGACTACGGTTTATACATTATTTAGATTCTCTCTTGTATTTTATCCTTTTTTTTGTTGTCGCAATTTTATATATATATATATATATATATATATATATAGACCATTTTGCTATACTAGACATTAATCTTATTGTTTTAAAAATTCTCGTAATACGGCGACGTAGGGAGAGAAAAAACAAATCGCCGCTACTGGGTTCACTCTTTTGCCCTTTTTCCGCATTTCCCTCTGTACAGCGTGTAGGATGATGGGATATATCCGGTGTAAAATGAACATGAAGAAACGCACTAGAAGTATTTTCCTTGCGTTCGTTGGATTTTGAACGTCATGAAAAAGCTGCATGCAACGTTTTTTTTTTTTGACACCGTATAACCGCGCAGCCAGACAAACGCATGTCACCAAAGCCCGTGTGAACTCTCTCACTGACTCCTATGTCTAGAAAACCCTCGTCGCTTCATCCTCAATAACGTGAGCAGCCCAACTAATCGATAACGGTGTGCTTTAGTTTTCTATATTGGATTCTTCTCCACTGGTAAGGTAGGTTTTTAACTTATCAGTCCACACCGACCACACCGCCATCTTCCTCATGCCAAAATGCAAACAAAGGCTGAAACAGGAAGTTCCGGTTCAGAGGGTGGTCGCGCGCTGGACGGACCAATCGATGGCCGCGTTACAGGACGCACTCAATGACGCAGACCCCGTCATCAACAGGAGCCCAGTGGAGAGAGTGGACAGCTTCAGATACCTCGGTGTTCACATCACGCAGGACCTGTCATGGTCCTGTCACATCAACACCGTGGTGAAAAAGGCCCGGCAGCGTCTCTACCACCTCAGACGCTTGAGAGACTTTAGACTGCCCTCCAAGGTGCTCAGGAACTTCTACTCCTGCACCATAGAGAGCATCCTGACGGGAAACATCACGACCTGGTTCGGGAACAGCACCATGCAGGACAGACGAGCTCTACAGAGGGTGGTGCGATCAGCCGAGCGCATCATCCGCACTGAGCTCCCTGACCTGCACTCCATCTACAGCAAGCGGTGCTGGACTAAGGCCAGGAATATCGTGAAGGACCTCAGTCACCCCAGTAATGGACTGTTCTCTTTGTTGCGGTCTGTGAAGCGATTCCGCTCCCTAAAGGCCAACACAGAGAGACTGAGGAGGAGCTTCTTCCCGCAGGCGATAAGGTCTCTCAATCACACCTCCACACAGGACTAATAACATCTTTTAAGCTCACAACACTGACTGGACAATCATGGACACATTCATACACACTTGCACTAAATATTTATACATCTGGACAATTGCACATGTCACTTTCATTAGTCACCTTTCATGCATATTTGCATAACCATTTGTCTCTTTAAATTATATATATATATACTTCCCCCTCTATATTTTGCAATATTTTATTATGCCCTTATTTGTACAGTTTATTATATTTCTTTAGTATTTCCTTTTATTGATATTTAATTTACATATAAGCTTTTATTTTCCTTCTAAGGTCACTGGCGGTCGTATAAGCATTTCACTGCATATTTTACTGTGTATGACTGTGTATGCGACAAATAAAATTTGAATTTGAATTTGAATTTGATTTTAATCCTATTATTTACAACACACACACACACACACACTCCACTCTGACGTGTTTACAACAAACTGAGCAACAAAATCTGATCAATTACAGAAAAGAGGATAAAAGAATAAAAAGTTACTTTTACATTTGGACAAACAGAGAATATTTATCACCTTATGTACATTTAATTAACTATTAAATTTTTTTTCTTTTTTTTTAATTCCATACAGCCTTCACAACAGCAATAATTGAGTACATTAAGTATGATAGAGACACTCTTGTTTCTATTGGTATACAATGTACTTCAGTTTTTCAATTCAATTCAGTTTTATTTGTATAGCGCTTTTAACAATTGACATTGTCTCAAAACAGCTTTACACAATCAAAAGAATTATTTAAGTTTGTATGGAATGTGAATGTGTATGAATCAAAATGTTCAGATATTCCCTGGTGAACAAGCCGAGGGCGACAGTGGCAAGGAAAAACTCCCTGAGATGGTAATAGGAAGAAACCTTGAGAGGAACCAGACTCGACAGGGAACCCATCCTCATCTGGGTGAAACAGATAGCAGGAAATGATCTGCATTTATACAGTGTTAAGTGTTAGGTTCAGCTATAATAGTTGATGTTAATTGATGTTATAATAGTTGATGTAAATGGAGTCCAGTAGTTATTGGAGACTCAGATAGACTTGTAGAAAGTCCCAGTCCTGAACTATCGAATTGTCAAGTCCTCAGAGAAACAGCTGACAACACCAGTCGAGGCCAGAACCATCTTCTAAGTAGATAGAATCATCCCCAGACACCAGGCACATCCTAAAGAGACACACGGGGCATCCATGCGATGAGACCTCCAACCAGAAACCGGGCACCAGGATGGATCAGACAGGTCGGGAGGGCAGAGGGAGTCTGGATCACTGGCAGCTCAGGAACCACATGTGTAGCTCGACAGAGAGAGAGAGAGAAAGAGTGAAAGGGGGAGACAGGTGGAGAGAGGAAAGAGAAAGAGGGGGAGGAAGAGAAGAGGAGGAGAGATTGCAATTAGGTATAGTCACAGTCACAATGTCTAATGTGAATGTATATTTACTGTAGAGTGCAAGCAGGGACTCCGGCAGGACTAACTATGACAGCATAACTAAAAGGGAGAGCCAGAAGGAAACACAAACATGAGGGCTCCCTGAGATGTAAAGCAAACAATCACCTCACCGTCAACAAACCTGAGTGATCAAATGAGACTGAGGAAGACAGCATCTAAACATACCAGTTCACCATAATACTCTACGTCCATGAGTCCCCCAGATCTGCTCCTTTACCTTATGGCAAATCTATTTATAAAAATGCTTGGCTAAATAAATAGGTTTTGAGCCTAGACTTAAACACTGAGACTGTGTCTGAGTCCCGAACACTATTTGGAAGACTATTCCATAATTTTGGGGCTTTGTAAGAAAAAGCTCTGCCCCCAGCTGTAGTTTTCATAATACGCGGTACTGACAAGCAGCCTGCATCCTTTGACCGAAGTAGGCGTGGCGGATCGTAAGACCCTAGCAGTTCGCTCAGATACTGCGGGGCGAGACCATTTAATGCCTTATATGTCAAGAGTAGTATTTTAAAATCAATGCGAAATTTCACAGGGAGCCAATGCAGTGAAGATAGGATAGGGGTGATGTGATCATATCTTCTGGTTCTAGTGAGGACTCTCGCTGCTGCATTCTGGACTAGCTGAAGCTTGTTTATGCACCTAACTGAACAACCAGACAGTAAGGCATTACAATAGTCCAACCTAGAAGTGATAAAAGCATGAACTAGTTTTTCTGCATCGTTTAGCGACAATATATTTCTTATTTCGGCGATATTTCTGAGGTGAAAGAATGCTATCCTGGTGATATTATGTACATGAGCTTCAAATGAAAGGCTGGAATCTATAATCACGCCGAGGTCTTTTACTGTTGCACTTGACGGAACAGAAAGGCCATCTAAAGTTACGATGTGATCTAAGATTTTACTTCTAGCTGTATGCGGTCCTATGACTAGAACTTCTGTCTTATCCGGATTAAGCAGAAGGAAGTTAATTAGCATCCAATTTCTTATGTCCTGCACACATTGCTCAACTTTAGTAAGATGGTTTTTCTCATCAGGTTTTGTTGAGACGTATAGCTGTGTGTCGTCAGCATAACAATGAAAACTAATACCATGCTTACGGATTATGTTGCCCAGAGGAAGCATGTAAAGAGAAAAAAGCAGTGGCCCTAAAACTGAACCCTGCGGAACGCCAAACTCCACTAGAGAACATGCAGAATAATCACCATTTAAGTCTACATACTGATAATGATCGGTCAAATAGGATCTGAGCCAGGAGAGGGCTGTACCCTTAATTCCTACTACATTTTCTAATCTGTGAAGAAGAATAGCATGATCAATAGTGTCAAAAGCTGCACTGAGGTCGAGTAATACAAGCATAGTTACACAACCCTGATCAGAGGCCAATAGGAGGTCATTTACTACTTTAACGAGTGCTGTTTCTGTGCTGTGATGAGGCCTAAATCCTGACTGATACAGTTCATGTATGCCATTTCTATGTAGATATGAGCATAGCTGCTCCGCTACTATCTTTTCCAGAATCTTAGAGATAAAGGGGAGGTTTGATATTGGCCTGTAATTGGACAGCTGACAGGGGTCGAGGTCAGGTTTCTTAATTATTGGTTTAATAACTGCTACTTTAAAAGATTTTGGAACATAACCAATGCTGAGTGAGGAATTAATTATTCTCAACAGCGGTTCTGTTATTACTGGTACTATCTGTTTAAGAAAATGTGTCGGTATAGGATCTAATATACAGGTTGATGAATTTGCAGAAGAGATGAGTGAAATTAGTTCATTCTCTTCAAGAGGAGTAAAGTATTTTAGGCTTGAATCTGACATGGCTAGGTTAACATCTGTATCAATTACATTGTTTGGTTTCAAAGTCTCAATTTTATGCCTGATATTTACAATTTTATTATTAAAAAAGTTCATGAAGTCCTCACTATTGCATGATGTTGTTGTGGAGATTTCTTTAGTAATATCACCATCTGCTGGCTATTATGTGTAATTGCATGAATTGCCTTGCGTCTGTTTAAAGGGTGTACAGTGAAACCTCGGTTTACGACTGTTCCGCAAGACGAACAATGACTTTTAATAAATTTTGACTTGAAAAACGAGCGTTGTCTTGGTTTGCGCATGCGCTTCTTGTTTTGACACCATGCGTCATGTGATAAGAACTGAGCCAACAGTTTTTCTCTCTCTTGCACTGCGGAATTGTGGGTAATCGTCTCCTCTGCTGGGTATAATCAACATCTGTACACGTGTGTACTGTTTTTTATAACACTGTGACCACGTGTGCGTGAAACATATTTTATTTTGTGTCTGTATGTGTGTCTGTACAGCGCGCGTGTAAAGCAAAATAAAGTCTCATTAGAGAGGTTAAAGATCCATTTTCTCTCCCTGTCTCTATACCCCCCCCACACACGCACACAGACCTCTCCTACTTTCGCCTTCACACACACACACACACACACACACACACACACACACACACACACTCTCTCTCTCTTTCTCTCTGCTCTACACAGAAACAATGCTCTGTCGCGATTCTTTTCAAAGATAAAATTCAGGTTAATTTGTTTTATTTTTACTTCACAGCAGTGATTCCTTTAGTATTTTGCTATGTGTGTGTGTAGGTGTGTGTGTGTAGTGTGTGTGTGTGTGTGTGTGTGTAGTGTGTAGTGTGTGTGTAGTGTGTGTGTGTAGTGTGTGTGTGTAGTGTGTGTGTGTGTAGTGTGTGTGTGTAGTGTGTGTGTAGTGTGTGTGTGTAGTGTGTGTGTGTGTAGTGTGTGTAGTGTGTGTGTAGTGTGTGTGTGTAGTGTGTGTGTGTGTAGTGTGTGTGTGTAGTGTGTGTAGTGTGTGTGTGTGTAGTGTGTGTAGTGTGTAGTGTGTGTAGTGTGTGTGTGTGTAGTGTGTGTAGTGTGTAGTGTGTGTAGTGTGTGTGTGTAGTGTGTGTGTGTGTGTAGTGTGTGTAGTGTGTGTGTGTGTGTAGTGTGTGTAGTGTGTAGTGTGTGTAGTGTGTGTGTGTGTGTAGTGTGTAGTGTGTGTAGTGTGTGTGTAGTGTATGTGTGTGTGTAGTGTGTGTGTGTAGTGTGTGTGTGTGTGTAGTGTGTGTGTGTAGTGTGTAGTGTGTGTAGTGTGTAGTGTGTGTAGTGTGTGTCTGTAGTGTGTGTGTGTGTGTGTGTAGTGTGTGTGTGTAGTGTGTGTAGTGTGTGTGTGTAGTGTGTGTGTAGTGTGTGTGTGTAGTGTGTGTGTGTAGTGTGTGTGTGTGTGTGTGTGTGTGTAGTGTATGTGTGTGTGTAGTGTGTGTGTGTGTGTGTGTGTGTAGTGTAGTGTGTGTGTGTAGTGTGTGTGTGTAGTGTGTGTGTGTAGTGTGTGTGTGTAGTGTGTTTGTGTAGTGTGTGTGTGTGTGTAGTGTGTGTGTGTGTGTAGTGTGTGTGTGTAGTGTGTGTAGTGTGTAGTGTGTGTGTAGTGTGTGTGTGTGTGTGTAGTGTGTGTGTGTGTGTGTGTAGTGTGTGTGTGTAGTGTGTGTAGTGTGTGTGTGTAGTGTGTGTGTGTGTGTAGTGTGTAGTGTGTGTGTGTAGTGTGTGTGTGTAGTGTGTAGTGTGTGTGTGTAGTGTGTTGTGTGTGTGTGTGTGTGTGTGTAGTGTGTGTGTAGTGTGTGTGTGTGTGTGGTATGTGTGTGTGTAGTGTGTGTAGTGTGTGTGTGTAGTGTGTAGTGTGTGTGTGTGTGTAGTGTGTGTGTGTGTGTAGTGTGTGTGTGTGTGTGTAGTGTGTGTGTGTGTAGTGTATGTGTGTGTGTAGTGTATGTGTGTGTGTGTGTAGTGTGTGTGTGTGTGTGTAGTGTGTGTGTGTAGTGTGTGTGTGTAGTGTGTGTGTGTAGTGTGTGTGTGTGTGTGTGTAGTGTGTGTGTGTAGTGTATGTGTGTGTGTAGTGTGTGTGTGTGTAGTGTGTGTGTGTGTGTGTAGTGTGTGTGTGTGTGTGTAGTGTGTGTGTGTGTGTGTGTGTGTAGTGTGTGTGTGTGTAGTGTGTGTGTGTGTAGTGTGTGTGTGTAGTGTGTGTGTGTGTGTAGTGTGTGTGTGTGTGTAGTGTGTGTGTAGTGTGTGTGTGTGTGTAGTGTGTGTGTAGTGTGTAGTGTGTGTGTAGTGTGTGTGTGTGTGTAGTGTGTGTGTGTGTGTAGTGTGTGTGTGTGTGTGTGTGTGTGTGTAGTGTGTGTGTAGTGTGTAGTGTGTAGTGTGTGTGTGTAGTGTGTAGTGTGTGTGTGTGTGTAGTGTGTGTGTGTAGTGTGTAGTGTGTGTAGTGTGTGTGTGTGTGTGTAGTGTGTGTGTGTGTGTGTAGTGTGTGTGTGTGTGTGTGTGTGTGTAGTGTGTGTGTGTAGTGTGTGTGTGTGTAGTGTGTGTGTGTGTAGTGTGTGTGTGTGTGTAGTGTGTGTGTGTGTGTAGTGTGTGTGTAGTGTGTGTGTGTGTGTGTGTAGTGTGTGTGTGTGTGTGTGTGTGTGTAGTGTGTGTGTGTAGTGTGTAGTGTGTGTGTGTGTGTAGTGTGTAGTGTGTGTGTGTAGTGTGTAGTGTGTGTGTGTGTGTGTAGTGTGTGTGTGTAGTGTGTAGTGTGTGTGTGTAGTGTGTAGTGTGTGTGTGTGTGTAGTGTGTGTGTAGTACCTGTAGTATGGAGTAGAACCCTGGCTGGGTCTCCCAGTGTCTCAGTTGTTCCTCTGCAGGTTTGAGCAGAGCCGAGTCCTGACTGCTCGCCTGAGACAGAACCTGCAGCACCACAGACACCTGCAGATCCATCTGCACACACACACACACACACACACACACACACACACACACACACACACACACGTCAGTGTACAGCTCAGTATAGTGCTGCCCTCTAGTGGTCAAGTACAGGCGGTGCTCCTTTCCTGAGAAACACTTCACTAATCAAACATTATAAATCATTAATATATTTAATATTGTCACTTAACTGCATAATGCACACACACACACTCCTCTGTGTGTGTGTGTGTGTGTGTGTGTGTGCACAGTGGTGATGTAATTACTGTGTTATTTGATTGAGGAGTTTTGAGGTGTTTCAGTCATTATGAGAGAGCGCCTCCTGCTGGTGAGTGGCTTCTGAAACACTAACCTCACTGTAACCTCACTGTGCTCCTGGTACATAAATATATCAGTGAAGAACCTGAGCACACTCCACACACACACACACACACACGGGGAGTGTGTGTCTCACAGTGTGTTAAAGCTCTGAGTTACTGATCAGAAGGTCGGGGGGTCGAGCCCCAGCTCAGCCAGGGTGCCGCTGTCGGGCCGTTGATCGAGGCCCTTCACCCTGTCTGCTCCAGGGGGCGCCGTATAGTGACTGACCTCTGACCCTGTGCAGTAATGTACATGTGATAAACACTTAACACACACTCTCTCACACTCTGATTATTCATCACTACAAAGACACGGCGTGTGTGTGTGTGTGTGTGTGTGTGTGTGTGTGTGTGTGTGTGTGAGAGAGAGAGAGAGAGACGGAGTCAGTCAGTGGCTCTACCAACACACAGAATGGAGAGCTCGTTCCTCATTGGTCAGGACTGTGTGATGATCACGTTCATGTGATCAGATGTTTTATCGCTCGTCTGCACGTCACATTGTTCCTGTCCCCGTGTGGGGTAATTAATCTGGTTGTTGCCCTGACTCTAGTGTGTGTGTGTGTGTGTGTGTGTGTGTGTGTGTGTGTGAGCGAGGCAGGAGACTGAGGAAGCTCTCTCTCACTCAGGAGTACGAGAGATGGGGAGGGAGGGGCGAGTGGACGTTACCTCAGGTCACCTGCAGGGGGAGCAGCAACAAACGCACGTCTAACATCTCACACTTCTGTTCTGTCTCACTGGAACATCTCACACTTCTGTTCTGTCTCACTGGAACATCTCACACTTCTGTTCTGGGTCAAATCATTAGGAATTATACACTGATCAAAATAATAAAGGGAACAATTAAACAACACAGTGTAACTCCAGATCAATCACACTGAAATCAAACTGCAACACTGTTCTGCAATCAGTTTCACATGCTGTGGTGCGAATGGACAAAACATGTGGAAATGACAGGCAGTACGCAGGACACCCCGAATAAAGCAGTGGATCAGCAGGTGGTGACCACAGACCACTTCCTCTTCAGTTCCTCTGCTTTGTGCCTGATGTTTTGGTCACTTCTGAATCAAGCTGTGGCAAGAAGGTTTGCTGTGTCTGTCAGTGTAGTGTCCAGAGCATGGAGGCAGGAGACAGGCCAGTACACCAGGAGACGTGGAGGAGGCCGTAGGAGGGCAACAACCCAGCAGCAGGACCGCTTCCTCCACCTTTGTGAGGAACAGGAGGTGCCCTGTCAGAGCCCTGCAAAATGACCTCCAGCAGACCACAAATGTGCATGTGTCTGCTCTAACGGTCAGAAACAGACTCCATGGTGGTGGTATGAGGGCCCGACGTCCACAGGTGGGGGTTGTGCTTATAGCCCAACACCGTGCAGGACGTTTGCCATTAGTCTGGAGGCCACACACACTACTGACACTCATTTTGACTTGTTTTAAGGACATTACATCAAAGTTGGATGTTTCGTAATATGTGACTCCAAATCCAGACCTCCATGGGTTAATAAATTTGATTTTCATTGATAATTTTTGTGATTTTGTTGTCAGCACATTTAACTACATGAAGAACAAAGTATTTAATAAGAATATTTCATTCACTCAGACCTACGATGTGTTATTATAGCGTTCCCTTTATTTTGTTGAGCAGTATATATAAGCAGTCTACACACACACACACACACACACACACACACACACAGGTATCACAGTACAGACCAGTCACAGCACCAGAACAAACATTACAGCTAACGTCCAGACCCAGAGCCGAGCTGATACAGTGTGTAATACCGGACATGTACACACTAATTATACTGTATATACTGAACTCACTGAACCTTTATTTATTAATCACATCTACATTACTGCACACTCCTGAGGGTCAAAGCTCAATCACTATACGGCGCCCCCTGGAGCAGACAGGGCGAAGGGCCTCGATCGAGGGGCCGACAGCGGCACCCTGGCCGAGCTGGGACTCGACCCCCCGACCTTCTGATCAGAGCTTTAACACACAGAGACACTAATGAGGTAAAACTCGTCACCGCTCGTCTCCACGGAAACCAGAAACTGTGATATAGAATCTGTGACATTACTGTGTTATAACATGTCCTCTGTTTATACTGTTTATTACCTCAGATCATTAACAGGACTTTATTACCCCTGTACACTGTGTGTGTTGTTTATTATAAACACCACAATAATGAGGTTCAGCAGCTGTGGAGAGGAACATCAGCCTCATTACTGTTACTACAGAAACTCAGTGGAGACAAACACAGCACTTAATACTGACTATCTACAACAACAACAACAACAACAATAATAATAATGAGTGTAAAGTTCACACACAGGTACACTGATGCTAACGGAGATGATTAAACACACACACACACACACACACACACTGAGCTCTGAGGAGTTGTAAACACACTGGAGCTACAGGCTAACAGCTAACTCTACACCAGTCTAATATAAACACTGTGTGCAGGTGTGTGTGTGTGTGGGTGTAGGTGTGTGTAGGTGTAGGTGTGTGTGTGTGTGTGTGTGTATTATACCTCTCTCAGTAAGACTCCACACCTCAGGTCTGCTCCTCTGTAAACACACACGCACGCGCTACAGCAATCCGGCGCTCGGTGATGACGTCACTCGTCCATGTTGATGACGTCATTACAGTCGCTGAAAAAGCCACGTGATTCTTTTCCCCCCCATTTTTTTCAATTTTATTTACATACCGCTTACACACACACACACACTTACACGACCTCACTGCACACATACACACACACACACGCGTATCTGCTACAAAGCTGTTGGTGCCAATATTTTTTCCCCTCTGGATAAAGTGAGTATCTAACTGTGTCATCATGAGTTCAATTCTATTTATATAACTCTTTTAACACTGGTCATTATCTCAAAGCAGCTTCACAAACATGAAAGAAAATTTACAAAAAATGAATAATAATAATTTTAGAAAAGAAAATAATTGGAAGTGTGGATGTGTGAGAAAAATGTGCAGATAATAATGAGACGAATGAATGAAATTTCTCTGATGAGCAAGCCAAGGGTGACGGCGACGGTGGCAAGGAAAAACTCCCTGAGATGGCATTAGGAAGAAACCTTGAGAGGAACCAGACTCAACAGGGAACCCATCCTCATTTGGGCGATAACAGATAGAAATGATACAACATCTTGTGTGTTGTGCAGGTGAAAATTCAATATGACAGAAATTATTTAAATTGACATGAAGACCAGTTCAGCATAGGGACGAGTCAGTAGGTGCAGAGGGAAGATGAGGTCTGGATCACTGGAAGCACAGAAGCAGCATGTGTAGCTCCAACCATCATAAAGCTGAATCCAGCTGGAGCTGGTCCTTCTCTGGATGCCTCAGGAACCTCGCAGGGTCGGCCTTTGTCTACTGAAGCTGGCAAAATCTCCCGATGCCTCGGGATGGGTAGAGAAATACAGAACAGATGGGGAGAATTAGCGTAGTTGCCATTCGGTATAGGTGTACTGGAGTATGAGTACTGGGATGAGTTATGTGTATACCAGATTAAAAAGATGCATCTTGAGTCTACTTTTGAACTGAGAAACCGTGTCTGCTCCCCGAATACTGTCTGGAAGGCTATTCCAAAGCTTTGGAGCTAAATATGAAAAAGCCCCGCCCCCTTTTGTAGATTTTGAAATTCTGGGAACTACCAGAAGTCCGGAGCTTTGTGATCTTAAGGCGCGTGGTGGATTGTAGCGCATCAGAAGACTGGTTAGGTATGTGGGAGCTAAACCATTTAAGGCCTTGTATGTAAGTAACACTGTTTTGTAATTTATTCTAAACTGAACAGGTTCTTATTTATTAACTGCGTGTTTGTTTGTTTTCAGCGCATGTTTTTTCTACATTTTTATTTATTTATCTTTTTAACTTGTTTATTCTCGGCTGATTTTCAGTAAAATCTCTAAATAACTCATTAATTCTTATTTTTTCTTATTCATTCTTTCCAAGATGGCGCCGGTGAGGTCGGCTGCCGTCACGACTGCTCCGACCACCTTTTCTTTCTTTTTGTGTTTTAAGTTTTAAGTTTTCAGTGTGTTAAAATCGGCAAAATCACCACCATTGAGTACATTAGGTACGATAGAGACACTCTTGTTTCTATTGGTATACAATGTACTCACAATTCGACGTTTTTAACTCCGGATCCGAGCTGGCCGAGTGAGATCCTGAGGGAGAACAAAGGACGCGACGCGAAGCGGCGGCCTCGAGGGAGACGAGCCGGCATCAGGAACAGGCTGAGAGCCCGTGCACACCGCACACCTCTGCCTAGTATCCTGCTCGCCAACGTCCAGTCACTGGAGAACAAACTCGATGACCTCAGGGCCAGGATAAAGTTCCAGAGAGACATTCAGGACTGCAATCTCCTCTGCTTCACCGAGACATGGCTGGACCCGTTTAAATAATTATCAAATTATTTTGATAATCGATTAGTTGGGCGATTAATCGGATAAACCCTAAACGCTTTAATTTGATGTTTTGCTTCACCTATAACAATATAAAACCATACATCAGGGTATTATTTATGTTTAAAAGTAAACTTTAAAAATGCAAAAGCCACATATAGAGTTTAATAATCTTTAATTTTGACATTTAAACCTTATTTTATGTAAATCAACATTTTTGTTGACAGTATATATAAGTTAAAAAATACAAATACACTGACATATTCAGTTAAGAATGACCTCAATTTTAAATTCTCTTAAATTAATTCAACTTAATAAGAAGAATAATAGACTTCTAGACTACGGTTTATACATTATTTAGATTCTCTCTTGTATTTTATCCTTTTTTTTGTTGTCGCAATTTTATATATATATATATATATATATATAGACCATTTTGCTATACTAGACATTAATCTTATTGTTTTAAAAATTCTCGTAATACGGCGACGTAGGGAGAGAAAAAACAAATCGCCGCTACTGGGTTCACTCTTTTGCCCTTTTTCCGCATTTCCCTCTGTACAGCGTGTAGGATGATGGGATATATCCGGTGTAAAATGAACATGAAGAAACGCACTAGAAGTATTTTCCTTGCGTTCGTTGGATTTTGAACGTCATGAAAAAGCTGCATGCAACGTTTTTTTTTTTTGACACCGTATAACCGCGCAGCCAGACAAACGCATGTCACCAAAGCCCGTGTGAACTCTCTCACTGACTCCTATGTCTAGAAAACCCTCGTCGCTTCATCCTCAATAACGTGAGCAGCCCAACTAATCGATAACGGTGTGCTTTAGTTTTCTATATTGGATTCTTCTCCACTGGTAAGGTAGGTTTTTAACTTATCAGTCCACACCGACCACACCGCCATCTTCCTCATGCCAAAATGCAAACAAAGGCTGAAACAGGAAGTTCCGGTTCAGAGGGTGGTCGCGCGCTGGACGGACCAATCGATGGCCGCGTTACAGGACGCACTCAATGACGCAGACCCCGTCATCAACAGGAGCCCAGTGGAGAGAGTGGACAGCTTCAGATACCTCGGTGTTCACATCACGCAGGACCTGTCATGGTCCTGTCACATCAACACCGTGGTGAAAAAGGCCCGGCAGCGTCTCTACCACCTCAGACGCTTGAGAGACTTTAGACTGCCCTCCAAGGTGCTCAGGAACTTCTACTCCTGCACCATAGAGAGCATCCTGACGGGAAACATCACGACCTGGTTCGGGAACAGCACCATGCAGGACAGACGAGCTCTACAGAGGGTGGTGCGATCAGCCGAGCGCATCATCCGCACTGAGCTCCCTGACCTGCACTCCATCTACAGCAAGCGGTGCTGGACTAAGGCCAGGAATATCGTGAAGGACCTCAGTCACCCCAGTAATGGACTGTTCTCTTTGTTGCGGTCTGTGAAGCGATTCCGCTCCCTAAAGGCCAACACAGAGAGACTGAGGAGGAGCTTCTTCCCGCAGGCGATAAGGTCTCTCAATCACACCTCCACACAGGACTAATAACATCTTTTAAGCTCACAACACTGACTGGACAATCATGGACACATTCATACACACTTGCACTAAATATTTATACATCTGGACAATTGCACATGTCACTTTCATTAGTCACCTTTCATGCATATTTGCATAACCATTTGTCTCTTTAAATTATATATATATATACTTCCCCCTCTATATTTTGCAATATTTTATTATGCCCTTATTTGTACAGTTTATTATATTTCTTTAGTATTTCCTTTTATTGATATTTAATTTACATATAAGCTTTTATTTTCCTTCTAAGGTCACTGGCGGTCGTATAAGCATTTCACTGCATATTTTACTGTGTATGACTGTGTATGCGACAAATAAAATTTGAATTTGAATTTGAATTTGATTTTAATCCTATTATTTACAACACACACACACACACACACTCCACTCTGACGTGTTTACAACAAACTGAGCAACAAAATCTGATCAATTACAGAAAAGAGGATAAAAGAATAAAAAGTTACTTTTACATTTGGACAAACAGAGAATATTTATCACCTTATGTACATTTAATTAACTATTAAATTTTTTTTCTTTTTTTTTAATTCCATACAGCCTTCACAACAGCAATAATTGAGTACATTAAGTATGATAGAGACACTCTTGTTTCTATTGGTATACAATGTACTTCAGTTTTTCAATTCAATTCAGTTTTATTTGTATAGCGCTTTTAACAATTGACATTGTCTCAAAACAGCTTTACACAATCAAAAGAATTATTTAAGTTTGTATGGAATGTGAATGTGTATGAATCAAAATGTTCAGATATTCCCTGGTGAACAAGCCGAGGGCGACAGTGGCAAGGAAAAACTCCCTGAGATGGTAATAGGAAGAAACCTTGAGAGGAACCAGACTCGACAGGGAACCCATCCTCATCTGGGTGAAACAGATAGCAGGAAATGATCTGCATTTATACAGTGTTAAGTGTTAGGTTCAGCTATAATAGTTGATGTTAATTGATGTTATAATAGTTGATGTAAATGGAGTCCAGTAGTTATTGGAGACTCAGATAGACTTGTAGAAAGTCCCAGTCCTGAACTATCGAATTGTCAAGTCCTCAGAGAAACAGCTGACAACACCAGTCGAGGCCAGAACCATCTTCTAAGTAGATAGAATCATCCCCAGACACCAGGCACATCCTAAAGAGACACACGGGGCATCCATGCGATGAGACCTCCAACCAGAAACCGGGCACCAGGATGGATCAGACAGGTCGGGAGGGCAGAGGGAGTCTGGATCACTGGCAGCTCAGGAACCACATGTGTAGCTCGACAGAGAGAGAGAGAGAAAGAGTGAAAGGGGGAGACAGGTGGAGAGAGGAAAGAGAAAGAGGGGGAGGAAGAGAAGAGGAGGAGAGATTGCAATTAGGTATAGTCACAGTCACAATGTCTAATGTGAATGTATATTTACTGTAGAGTGCAAGCAGGGACTCCGGCAGGACTAACTATGACAGCATAACTAAAAGGGAGAGCCAGAAGGAAACACAAACATGAGGGCTCCCTGAGATGTAAAGCAAACAATCACCTCACCGTCAACAAACCTGAGTGATCAAATGAGACTGAGGAAGACAGCATCTAAACATACCAGTTCACCATAATACTCTACGTCCATGAGTCCCCCAGATCTGCTCCTTTACCTTATGGCAAATCTATTTATAAAAATGCTTGGCTAAATAAATAGGTTTTGAGCCTAGACTTAAACACTGAGACTGTGTCTGAGTCCCGAACACTATTTGGAAGACTATTCCATAATTTTGGGGCTTTGTAAGAAAAAGCTCTGCCCCCAGCTGTAGTTTTCATAATACGCGGTACTGACAAGCAGCCTGCATCCTTTGACCGAAGTAGGCGTGGCGGATCGTAAGACCCTAGCAGTTCGCTCAGATACTGCGGGGCGAGACCATTTAATGCCTTATATGTCAAGAGTAGTATTTTAAAATCAATGCGAAATTTCACAGGGAGCCAATGCAGTGAAGATAGGATAGGGGTGATGTGATCATATCTTCTGGTTCTAGTGAGGACTCTCGCTGCTGCATTCTGGACTAGCTGAAGCTTGTTTATGCACCTAACTGAACAACCAGACAGTAAGGCATTACAATAGTCCAACCTAGAAGTGATAAAAGCATGAACTAGTTTTTCTGCATCGTTTAGCGACAATATATTTCTTATTTCGGCGATATTTCTGAGGTGAAAGAATGCTATCCTGGTGATATTATGTACATGAGCTTCAAATGAAAGGCTGGAATCTATAATCACGCCGAGGTCTTTTACTGTTG
Organism: Channallabes apus; assembly: GCA_030522415.1. Taxonomy (NCBI): domain Eukaryota; kingdom Metazoa; phylum Chordata; class Actinopteri; order Siluriformes; family Clariidae; genus Channallabes; species Channallabes apus. The sequence continues at coordinate 47,273,578 of CM060111.1, forward strand.
CACTTGACGGAACAGAAAGGCCATCTAAAGTTACGATGTGATCTAAGATTTTACTTCTAGCTGTATGCGGTCCTATGACTAGAACTTCTGTCTTATCCGGATTAAGCAGAAGGAAGTTAATTAGCATCCAATTTCTTATGTCCTGCACACATTGCTCAACTTTAGTAAGATGGTTTTTCTCATCAGGTTTTGTTGAGACGTATAGCTGTGTGTCGTCAGCATAACAATGAAAACTAATACCATGCTTACGGATTATGTTGCCCAGAGGAAGCATGTAAAGAGAAAAAAGCAGTGGCCCTAAAACTGAACCCTGCGGAACGCCAAACTCCACTAGAGAACATGCAGAATAATCACCATTTAAGTCTACATACTGATAATGATCGGTCAAATAGGATCTGAGCCAGGAGAGGGCTGTACCCTTAATTCCTACTACATTTTCTAATCTGTGAAGAAGAATAGCATGATCAATAGTGTCAAAAGCTGCACTGAGGTCGAGTAATACAAGCATAGTTACACAACCCTGATCAGAGGCCAATAGGAGGTCATTTACTACTTTAACGAGTGCTGTTTCTGTGCTGTGATGAGGCCTAAATCCTGACTGATACAGTTCATGTATGCCATTTCTATGTAGATATGAGCATAGCTGCTCCGCTACTATCTTTTCCAGAATCTTAGAGATAAAGGGGAGGTTTGATATTGGCCTGTAATTGGACAGCTGACAGGGGTCGAGGTCAGGTTTCTTAATTATTGGTTTAATAACTGCTACTTTAAAAGATTTTGGAACATAACCAATGCTGAGTGAGGAATTAATTATTCTCAACAGCGGTTCTGTTATTACTGGTACTATCTGTTTAAGAAAATGTGTCGGTATAGGATCTAATATACAGGTTGATGAATTTGCAGAAGAGATGAGTGAAATTAGTTCATTCTCTTCAAGAGGAGTAAAGTATTTTAGGCTTGAATCTGACATGGCTAGGTTAACATCTGTATCAATTACATTGTTTGGTTTCAAAGTCTCAATTTTATGCCTGATATTTACAATTTTATTATTAAAAAAGTTCATGAAGTCCTCACTATTGCATGATGTTGTTGTGGAGATTTCTGTAGTGGTCTTATTTCTGGTTAATTTGGCTACGGTATTAAATAAAAATCTAGGATTATTTTTATTTTCTTCTATAAGAGTGGAGAGATACGTTGATCTAGCTACACTAAGAGCTTTCCTATAGTTCAGGATGCTCTCTTTCCATGCTATTTGAAATACCAACAATTTAGTTTGACGCCATTTACGCTCTAATTTCCGAGCAGTCTGTTTTAAAGTGCGCGTGTGATCGTTATACCAGGGAGCGAGTTTCTTATCTCTAATAATTTTTCTTTTAGCTGGAGCTACATTATCTAAGGTACTATGAAGTGTCGACTCTAAATATTCAGTCGCCTGATCAAGTTCTGTGGGGTCAGACGGTGGCCTAATCGAAGTTGGTAACTCTGGGAGATTACTGATAAAACTCTGTGTGGTAGTTGATGTGAATGTACGTTTAATACGGTAGCGCGGTGCTGTGCGTACATTATCACTGTGACACACTTGAATGGAGACAAGATAGTGATCTGAGATAATTTCAGACAGTGGAATTGTGAATACATTTCTTATAATTAAGCCGAAGAATATTACTAAATCTAAAGTGTGACCTGCTTTATGAGTGGGTCCTACTACACACTGATTTACGCCTACGGAGTCGAGTATGGATATAAATGCTGTTCTCAGAGGGTCTTCTGGATTCTCAAAATGAATGTTAAAATCTCCAGCAATTAACACTTTGTCTACAGAAACGACCAGGTCTGAGATGAAATCCGCAAATTCACTGAGAAATTCAGAATACGGCCCTGGAGGTCTGTAAATTATAATTAGTGGAATCGACTGAGCTGATTTAATATACTTAAATAGACTTATGTTACTATAGAGAATTTCAAATGAGTTAAATTTGTGTCCGTGTTTTTGTACAATAGACAGATTATCATTATGAATAACTGTGACGCCTCCTCCTCTACCAGTTAACCGAGGCTGGTGTATGTAGCTGTATCCAGGAGGACTAGCTTCATTTAGAGCTACATACTCGTCCTGTTTAACCCATGTTTCAGTTAAACAGAGTATATCAAACGCCTGATCTGTGATAATTTCATTAACAATAACTGCTTTTGATGCGAGAGATCTAATATTTAACAATCCTAGCTTCAGATCAGAGGTGCCGGCTGCGCATTCAGTATGATCTGAGTTTGTGGTCTTTATGTTAATTAAATTATTGAAACAGACTTTCTGAGTCTTTCTACATTTTTGCTTAGATCGGAGAACAGACACAGTCTCAATAAGGTGAACCCTGAGTGACAACTCTATGCAGCTAGCAGACGGTTGGTTTAGCCTGTCTGTCTGCTCCCTGGCCTGGGCTCTGGATTGTCACCGATTAACTAGACCTCTACTGAGACTATGAGCTATACTACAGGAAATGAGAGCAGCACCTTCCCGAGTGGGATGGACACCGTCCCGCCCTAACAGGCCAGCTTTGCCCTCAAAGGTCTTCCAATTATCTATGAAGCCCACATTATTTTCGGAGCACCACCTGGACATCCAGCGGTTCAGCGACCATAACCTGCTGTAAGCTATGTCGCCACGTCTCATTGGGATGGGACCAGAGCATATTACTTCATCGGACATCGCCTTCGCTAATTTAAACACCTCTGTAAAGTTACTCTTACTAACCTCTGACTGACGAAGGCGTATATCATTAGCTCCAGCATGTACCACTATCTTAGAGAACCTGTGCAGTCCTAGAGCCCTAAGATTACCTGCTATGTCCGGTGCTCTGGCCCCCCGGGATACACCTAACCACTGCCGCTGGCGCCCCTAAAGGTCTAGCTAATGTCACGTGCCTCAGTATAGAGTCTCCTATAACCAGAGCTCTTTCAGGTTTCTCAGCGGGTGCATCACTGAGGTGAGCAAACCTGTTGGACACATGAAGCGCAGAGGAGGTGTGCTCCGGTGGGCTAGCCTTAGCGTTAGCTTTGGCTGAACGAGTATGCCGCCGTAAGCTGTTTTGAGACAATGACAATTGTTAAAAGCGCTATACAAATAAAACTGAATTGAATTGAATTGAAATGCTTGATTGTGATGTTTTCGTATCGTTGCCGCGAAAGTTTTGCAACGTGCGAGTTTCCTCGTCTAAGAACAACAAACGGAATTCATCTCCAAACAACTAAAACTCCGACACAGAGGTACTTTATAATGTCTACCGTTCAGCTTGTTCAGTGTGTAGAGTGCAGGATGTTTAGACATTCTTCCTCCGTCATTAGTGATAACTTTACTTGTGATAGGTGTGTGTTAGTGAGCACTCTAACGGAGAAGATATCAGCGTTAGAGGAGCGCATCCAGACTTTAGAGAGGGTTAGACAGTGTGAGAGCAGCGTTATTCCTGTAGCGGACAGTCTGGGTGCCACAGGCGGAGATAAACAGCCCCCGACTCCGGCATTAGATCCCTCACAGCGGGGCGAGTGGGTGACGACTCGGCATTTCACTGCATTTCGTACTGTGTATGACTGTGTATGTGACAAATAAAATTTTAATTTGAAATTTGATTAATTACAGCAACAATAATAATAATAATAATAGGAAGTGGAGTCAGTATGAGGCCATTATCACACTCTCACCCTCCTGCAGTACCACATGAGACCACAGGGGGCACTAATGTACAGCTCATCACTGCTCTGGGTCTGAGTGTCTGAGTGTTCCCTTACACAGTGTGAGATACTGAACACACAAAACACATGTACACACTAATAATGATCAATCCCTGCTATCCGTTATCACCCAGACGAGGATGGGTTCGATGTTCATTCTGGTTCCTCTCAAGGTTCTTCCTATTTCCATCTCAGGGAGTTTTTCCCTCAGCACCGTCGCCCTCGGCTCGTTCATCGGGGACGATCTGATCATACTGATTCATACACATTTCCTTAATTTAAAGCTGCTTTTTGAACATGACCACTGATAAAAGTTATCTCTCTCTCTGTGAACATGGTGCTTCTGTCTCTGTCTGCACCCATTTCTGTTTCTGGTTACAGTGGAACATCGGATTACGAGCATAATTAGTTGTGGAAGCGGCTCGTGTTCCAACTCATAAACCAAATCAAATTGTCCCATAAGAAATAATGGAAACTCAAATGATTCGTTCCACAGCCCAAAAAAAGAAATACAATAAAAGAAGATAAATGTTTCCCATTTGTGCAGGCGCTGCACACGTGTGTGTGTATGTGTATCTAAAGTGAACTCCCCTCCCCCCTTCTCGTCTTACACAGTTACCCTTCCTCCTCTCTTTTTACACAAAACACTGTTTTATCATAAAAATTAGAGATGTTTCTTTTCATTAGAGACCTTTTCCGCTTTGGTGGCAGGGATGCGAAGGCGGGCTCTACGCGGAAGTGAAGGTGCCGCGGGAGCTCGCGCAGCTCGTTCACGCGCTACTCTCGCGGAGATCAAAGGCGCCCCCCTTTTTAAAGTCTCTGGGGCGCATCACATCGCCCCGCTCTTGTGCCACTGTCTCTCATAAAATCCACCGCGTCTCAAAGTCCAGCTTCCCAACAGTCAGACCCCGAGCTACACTCCCCGCTGTGTTTTATAGTGCCGGGATCATTAGCGGCGATAGCTCATGGGCCATTGCCTGATTCTCCTGCCCTGCTCCATCACATACCTAAAGGGGGGGGGAGGCCGGCTAGCGGGCATAAATAGGTTATGTTTAGGAAAATGGTATCGGATCGGTACGTGGACTCAAGTAATCGCCGATTCCGATGCCGGATTTTTTTGTGGTATCGGCATCATTTCCGATACCAGTATCGGAATCGGAACAACCCTAGTAAAAATAAACAATAAATCTCTCTAATGACACTCGCATTAGCAAAATACTAAAGGAATCACTGCTGTGAAGTAAAAATAAAACAAATTAACCTGAATTTTATCTTTGAAAAGAATCGCGACAGAGCATTGTTTCTGTGTAGAGCAGAGAGAAAGAGAGAGAGAGTGTGTGTGTGTGTGTGTGTGTGTGTGTGTGTGTGTGTGTGTGTGTGTGTGTGTGTGTGTGAAGGCGAAAGTAGGAGAGGTCTGTGTGCGTGTGTGGGGGGGGTATAGAGGCAGGGAGAGAAAATGGATCTTTAACCTCTCTAATGAGACTTTATTTTGCTTTACACGCGCGCTGTACAGACACACATACAGACACAAAATAAAATATGTTTCACGCACACGTGGTCACAGTGTTATAAAAAACAGTACACACGTGTACAGATGTTGATTATACCCAGCAGAGGAGACGATTACCCACAATTCCGCAGTGCAAGAGAGAGAAAAACTGTTGGCTCAGTTCTTATCACATGACGCATGGTGTCAAAACAAGAAGCGCATGCGCAAACCAAGACAACGCTCGTTTTTCAAGTCAAAATTTATTAAAAGTCATTGTTCGTCTTGCGGAACAGTCGTAAACCGAGGTTTCACTGTACACCCTTTAAACAGACGCAAGGCAATTCATGCAATTACACATAATAGCCAGCAGATGGTGATATTACTAAAGAAATCTCCACAACAACATCATGCAATAGTGAGGACTTCATGAACTTTTTTAATAATAAAATTGTAAATATCAGGCATAAAATTGAGGCTTTGAAACCGAACAATGTAATTGATACAGATGTTAACCTAGCCATGTCAGATTCAAACCTAGAATACTTTACTCCTCTTGAAGAGAATGAACTAATTTCACTAATCTCTTCTGCAAATTCATCAACCTGTATATTAGATCCTATACCGACACATTTTCTTAAACAGATAGTACCAGTAATAACAGAACCGCTGTTGAGAATAATTAATTCCTCACTCAGCATTGGTTATGTTCCAAAATCTTTTAAAGTAGCAGTTATTAAACCAATAATTAAGAAACCTGACCTCGACCCCTGTCAGCTGTCCAATTACAGGCCAATATCAAACCTCCCCTTTATCTCTAAGATTCTGGAAAAGATAGTAGCGGAGCAGCTATGCTCATATCTACATAGAAATGGCATACATGAACTGTATCAGTCAGGATTTTGGCCTCATCACAGCACAGAAACAGCACTCGTTAAAGTAGTAAATGACCTCCTATTGGCCTCTGATCAGGGTTGTGTAACTATGCTTGTATTACTCGACCTCAGTGCAGCTTTTGACACTATTGATCATGCTATTCTTCTTCACAGATTAGAAAATGTAGTAGGAATTAAGGGTACAGCCCTCTCCTGGCTCAGATCCTATTTGACCGATCGTTATCAGTATGTAGACTTAAATGGTGATTATTCTGCATGTTCTCTAGTGGAGTTTGGCGTTCCGCAGGGTTCAGTTTTAGGCCCACTGATTTTTTCCCTTTACATGCTTCCTCTGGGCAACATAATACGTAAGCATGGTATTAGTTTTCATTGTTATGCTGACGACACACAGCTATACGTCTCAACAAAACCTGATGAGAAAAACCATCTTACTAAAGTTGAGCAATGTGTGCAGGACATAAGAAATTGGATGCTAATTAACTTCCTTCTGCTTAATCCGGATAAGACAGAAGTTCTAGTCATAGGACCGCATACAGCTAGAAGTAAAATCTTAGATCACACCGTAACTTTAGATGGCCTTTCTGTTCCATCAAGTGCAACAGTAAAAGACCTCGGCTTGATTATAGATTCCAGCCTTTCATTTAAAGCTCATGTAGATAATATCACCAGGATAGCATTCTTTCACCTCAGAAATATTGCCAAGATAAGAAATATATTGTCACTAAACGATGCAGAAAAACTAGTTCATGCTTTTATCACTTCTAGTTTGGACTATTGTAATGCCTTACTGTCTGGTTGTTCAGTTAGGTGCTTAAACAAGTTTCAGCTAGTCCAGAATGCAGCAGCGAGAGTCCTAACTAGAACCAGAAGATATGAGCACATCACCCCTATCCTATCTTCACTGCATTGGCTCCCTGTGAAATTTCGCATTGATTTTAAAATACTACTCTTGACATATAAAGCATTAAATGGTCTCGCCCCGCAGTATCTGAGCGAACTACTAGTATCTTACGATCCGCCACGCCTACTTCGGTCAAAGGATGCAGGCTGCTTGTCAGTACCGCGTATTATGAAAACTACAGCTGGGGGCAGAGCTTTTTCTTACAAAGCCCCAAAATTATGGAATAGTCTTCCAAATAGTGTTCGGGACTCAGACACAGTCTCGGTGTTTAAGTCTAGGCTCAAAACCTATTTATTTAGCCAAGCATTTTTATAAATAGATTTGCCATAAGGTAAAGGAGCAGATCTGGGGGACTCATGGACGTAGAGTATTATGGGGAACTGGTATGTTTAGATGCTGTCTTCCTCAGTCTCATTTGATCACTCAGGTTTGTTGACGGTGAGGTGATTGTTTGCTTTACATCTCAGTTCCCCCTCATGTTTGTGTTTCCTTCTGGCTCTCCCTTTTAGTTATGCTGTCATAGTTAGTCCTGCCGGAGTCCCTGCTTGCACTCTACAGTAAATATTAGAGATGTTCCGATACCATTTTTTCCCTCCCGATACCGATTCCGATACTTGGGCTCAGGGTATCGGCCGATACCGAGTACCGATCCGATACCTGGGTGTGTATCTGTACTGTGTGTGTATGTGTGTGTATACTATACAGTGGTGTGAAAAACTATTTACCCCCTTCCTGATTTCTTATTCTTTTGCATGTTTGTCACACTTAAATGTTTCTGCTCATCAAAAACCATTAACTATTAGTCAAAGATAACATAATTGAACACAAAATGCAGTTTTTAAATGAAGGTTTACGTTATTAAGGGAGAAAAAAAACTCTAAATCTACATGGCCCTGTGTGAAAAAGTGATTGCCCCCCTTGTTAAAAAATAACGTAACTGTGGTTTATCACACCTGAGTTCAATTTCTGTAGTCACCCCCAGGCCTGATTACTGCCACACCTGTTTCAATCAATAAATCACTTAAATAGGAGCTACCTGACACAGAGAAGTAGACCAAAAGCACCTCAAAAGCTAGACATCATGCCAAGATCCAAAGAAATTCAGGAACAAATGAGAACAAAAGTAATTGAGATCTATCAGTCTGGTAAAGGTTATAAAGCCATTTCTAAAGCTTTGGGACTCCAGCGAACCACAGTGAGAGCCATTATCCACAAATGGCGAAAACATGGAACAGTGGTGAACCTTCCCAGGAGTGGCCGGCCGACCAAAATTACCCCAATAGCGCAGAGACAACTCATCCGAGAGGCCACAAAAGACCCCAGGACAACATCTAAAGAACTGCCGGCCTCACTTGCCTCAATTAAGGTCAGTGTTCACGACTCCACCATAAGAAAGAGACTGGGCAAAAACGACCTGCATGGCAGATTTCCAAGGCGCAAACCACTTTTAAGCAAAAAGAACATTAAGGCTAATTTTGCTAAAAAACATCTCAATGATTGCCAAGACTTTTGGGAAAATACCGTGTGGACCGACAAGACAAAAGTTTTACTTTTTGGAAGGTGCGTGTCCCGTTACATCTGGCGTAAAAGTAACACAGCATTTCAGAAAAAGAACATCATACCAACAGTAAAATATGGTGGTGGTAGTGTGATGGTCTGGGGTTGTTTTGCTGCTTCAGGACCTGGAAGGCTTGCTGTGATAGATGGAACCATGAATTCTACTATCTACCAAAAAATCCTGAAGGAGAATGTCTGGCCATCTGTTCGTCAACTCAAGCTGAAGCGATCTTGGGTGCTGCAGCAGGACAATGACCCAAAACACACCAGCAAATCCACCTCTGAATGGCTGAAGAAAAGCAAAATGAAGACTTTGGAGTGGCCTAGTCAAAGTCCTGACCTGAATCCTATTGAGATGTTGTGGCATGACCTTAAAAAGGCAGTTCATGCTAGAAAACCCTCAAATAAAGCTGAATTACAACAATTCTGCAAAGATGAGTGGGCCAAAATTCCTCCAGAGCGCTGTAAAAGACTCGTTGCAAGTTATCGCAAACGCTTGATTGCAGTTATTGCTGCTAAGGGTGGCCCAACCAGTTATTAGGTTCAGGGGGCAATTACTTTTTCACACAGGGCCATGTAGGTTTGGATTTTTTTTCTCCCTAAATAATAAAACCCCTCATTTAAAAACTGCATTTTGTGTTTACTTGTGTTATCTTTGACTAATAGTTAAATGTGTTTGATGATCAGAAACATTTTGTGTGACAAACATGCAAAAGAATAAGAAATCAGGAGGAGGGCAAATAGTTTTTCACACCACTGTATATATATATATATATATATATATATATATATATATATATATATATATATATATATATATAAAACCATACATACATACATATATATATATAATATAATTTCTTTTTTAAGTAAAATACTACTAGCCCTGTGTAACGGGTTCGACCCTAAGTGCATGGGCGACACCATGAAAAACGGACACGAGGCGAGGTCTTACAGGAAAAAGGGTCATTTATTTAGAAAAATGGGGAAGGAAAGGGTTAAAGACTCTCTGCGGTCTTTCGCCTTTCGGCGGCAGGGATGCGAAGGCGGGCTCTACGCGGAAGTGAAGGTGCCGCGGGAGCTCGCGCAGCTTCGCGCTCAGCTCGCGCTCCTCTCGCGGAGATCAAAGGCGCCTTATTTTAAGTCTCTGGGGCGCATCACATCGCCCCGCTCTTGTGCCACTGTCTCTCATAAAATCCACCGCGTCGCAAAGTCCAGCTTCCCACCAGTCAGACCCCGAGCTACACTCCCCGCTGTGTTTTATAGCGCCGATAGCTCATGGGCCGTTGCCTGATTCTGCGGCCCTGCTACTTCACATACCTAAAGGGGGGGGAGGCCGCCTAACTAGTGAGCGAGGAGCGATATCAATTTGGGCGCACGCCCATCACAGGCGCATGCCATGACACTCTGTAAGTAAGCTAAGCTAGCAAAGCTAGCGGGCATAAATAGGTTATGTTTAGGAAAATGGTATCGGATCGGTACGTGGACTCAAATACTCGCCGATTCCGATGCCAGATTATTTTGTGGTATCGGCAGCATTTCCGATACCAGTATCGTAATCGGAACAACCCTAGTAAATATACATTCACATTAGACATTGTGACTGTGACTATACCTAATTGCAATCTCTCCTCCTCTTCTCTTCCTCCCCCTCTTTCTCTTTCCTCTCTCCCCCTGTCTCCCCCTTTCACTCTTTCTCTCTCTCTCTCTGTCGAGCTACACATGTGGTTCCTGAGCTGCCAGTGATCCAGACTCCCTCTGCCCTCCGGACCTGTCTGATCCATCCTGGTGCCCCGTTTCTGGTTGGAGGTCTCATCGCATGGATGCCCCGTGTGTCTCTTTAGGATGCGCCTGGTGTCTGGGGATGATTCTCTATACTTAGAAGATGGTTCTGGCCTCGACTGGTGTTGTCAGCTGTTTCTCTGAGGACTTGACAATTCGATAGTTCAGGACTGGAACTTTCTACAAGTCTATCTGAGTCTCCAATAACTACTGGACTCCATTTTACATCAACTATTATAACATCAATTAACATCAACTATTATAGCTGAACCTAACACTGTATAAATGCAGATCATTTCCTGCTATCTGTTTCACCCAGATGAGGATGGGTTCCCTGTCGAGTCTGGTTCCTCTCAAGGTTTCTTCCTATTACCATCTCAGGGAGTTTTTCCTTGCCACTGTCGCCCTCGGCTTGCTCACCAGGGACTATCTGAACATTTTGATTCATACACATTCACATTCCATACAAACTTAAATAATTCTTTTGATTGTGTAAAGCTGTTTTGAGACAATGTCAATTGTTAAAAGCGCTATACAAATAAAACTGAATTTGAATTTGAATTTGAATATTACAGTAGGTCTTCCAACTATCCACACATTTGGCATTTGGCGGACTCTCTTATCCAGAGTGATAAGAGTGACAGAGTTTCCTTCCCTGGAGAGATCCTTACACTGGGTTAATATTTTACTAAGTGCCTTCAGTCGAACTTTTGGGAAAGTTTTTTTTTTTTAGTTATGTAACACAAAGTCGTGCAGACATGGAATGAAGTAAAAGTATAGATATTTGCTGTATGATGTAGTGGAATAAAAGTAAAAAGTATCTTCTACTCAATTATTTATTTTTCACATGTGTGAAATAAATACAGTAAAGAAGTAAATGTACTCAGGAGGAGGAGGAGGAGGAGGAGCAGGCAGGAGGAAGCAGTGCTCCTGAACCTGTGTGTGCATCAGACTCTACTGATCTCCAGGCCTGAAGGGGAGTGGAGCCGGGGGAGGGGGGCTGCTGAGGATAGATGATGAAGACATAAAATAACAAAGATACTGATGTAAGTGTGCAGGATGAACAGTGGAGATGTGGAGGAGGAGGAGGAGGAGGAGGAAGCTGGTGTGACCCCCAGAGACCAGAGCTGGTGTTTAAGAAGAGTGTTAGGAAAGCCAGTGAGAATACAGGAAGTGTTAGAGGTCACTGATCAGTGGAAGTGTTATGGAGAATGATGGAGGTTCGAGAGAGATCAGTGATGTAGGTTCAGCATGCGGTGCTGTGGAGGCAGAGCTTCACACTGGCCTTAAACCTCTGCAGGAACAGAGTGAGTGACTCCTTCTGTGTTACTCACCTCTTCAGATGAACGAGTTTATAGATAGGACATTGCTAAACTTTTCAGATAAAGATCCTTTCAATGTCAGTATCAAAGGCAGAGAGAGGCACTGAGCCCAGGGATGAGACATGAAGTACGAAGAACACCAAGGAATAGATTTGTTAAAGATACATCTTAAAAGCGGCTACATGACACAGTCACTCGCTGTTCTCGGTACAGCTCTCCTCATCTGCTCTCGCTTCCTCTTCTTCATCTCTAGATAACAGCTGAGAGCAGGAACTTTCACCAGGAACCAGGGACAGAAATAACCGCCATGTAATCACAGAATTTATTAAACACTGATGAAGACACTGGGACAGACTCGGGTGCGGTGGGAAGAAAAGCACTTCATTATTCATGCGAGTCATTTTCAGTGTTTTATTTTAATATAGCGTTCAGAAGTGAACACTAATACACCACAGCAGCCTTAACTTCACTATAGTGATGGGTGGAGATCAGGACTGCACTACACACCATAGTCTCAGGAATGCAGAAGAACCACACACACACACACACACACACACTTCTTTATTTAGTTCTTAAAGCATGTGGATTTATTAAAGATTCATCTAGAGAAAAGAACTCAGGTGTGAAATAACACACAACCGAGATAAGAATAAAGATCCGACTAGACAGGTTTAACATCACACACACACACACACACACATTTGCACGTCCACTTTATGTTGTCTTTTTCTATCTTTTGTTCTGTACTTAGGTCTTAGCTAGTCAGCTTATTAGGTTTCTCAGTTAACTAAGTAGATCTGTTCATTTGTGTTGTATGTAGCACCTTGTTCCTGGAGGACCGTTGTGTAGCTTCACTGTGTACTGAACTGCATGTGGTTGAAATGACAATAAAATCTATTCGACTTGACTGAGGCAATAAGAAAAATGAAGAATTGATGAGATCCGAGAAGAATACTGAGTAATAACCACACAGGAGGAAGAACTCTCTACAAGTAAGGAAGAAGGCAGTCTTCAACTGAAAGGCTGGGGAAGCCCACTGATGGGGAAGCCCACTGATGGGGAAGCCCACTGATGCCCCACCCCCTTACCTCTTCAGGCTAGAACAGAGAACCAGACCTTATGGTCAGATTTGGAACCTCCAACCACAAGCACAACAGCAGCAGAAATGGGACAGCCTGTAATGCGGTTTTATAAGGAACTGTACAACACTGAACACCACGGACTCGCGGTGCAGAGAGGAGCCGCCAAACCTGCCAATTTCTTTCTTTCTTTTTCTTTTTTTTCCCCTTCTTTATTTCCCCTTGTTTTTAAAAAACATTATCGTGAGAGAGTGTGAGCGGGGCACCATGGCCTCTGAGGCCGGTGGGGAGAGTTTGTCTCTCCGGAATTGCGTCAGGTGCGTTACGGACAATGGGGTACTGGTGGAGGAGGTACTGGTGGAGGGGGTACTGGTGGAGGAGGTACTGTTAGCGGTGGGAGAGCAGGTCGGGTGTGAAAACATCTACTCGGCCTCCCGGGTGAAGAAAGCGGTGATGGTGTTTGTGAAAAAGACGAACCTCGCGAGTGCACTGATAAAGAGCGGAATAACCGTGAGAGGATCTGACCCCGCGACAAGAGTGGTGATCTCCAACGTCCCCCCGTTCATACAGGACGAGGCGATCACGAGGGAGCTGGCCCCATTCGGGAGGTTCGTCAGCCCCATCAGAGCCATCCCGCTCGGGTGTAAGAGCTCCAGCGTGAGGCACGTCCTGTCCTTCCGGAGACACGTCCTGATGGTTTTAAACAACCAGGAAGGAACCCTGAACGTGAACTTTAAGTGTAAAGCAGGGGGCAGCAGCTACACCGTCTTCGCCACCACGGAGCCGCTGAGGTTTTTTTAAGTGCAGGGCCTCAGCGACACACCCGAGCCGGCACTCACGGAGATCAGTCACACACACACCGACACCACAGAGACACACACCGCACCCGGCGCTGACCCGAACACTGCCACTACTGTACACAGCGAGAGTAAACACCCCAGCGCGTGTACAGTAGCTGACCACGCCCCCGACGCTGACCACGCCCCCAACGCCAGCACCGGGGAGGCGCAGGAACCCCAGACCTGCCCACCGACACCGACACCCAAAGACAAAAATGCAATAAAACCCAGGAGAAAACGAGAGGAGACGATCACAGCAGAACACATAAACAAACGGAAAACCCGCAGCCAAACACTGAACATCACAACACAGGACACAGAAGCAGCAGGATGCAGCACCGCACACACACAGGAAGAACCGCAAGGAGACATAGAGGAACAAATTAACACATTCTTACAGTTAACGGAAAATTAAAAAAGACAAGTGGTCAATAAATTATTCCCGGGAGACAATAAACTATTAAAAAATCTCACATCAGTAAACAAGAAAAATGACACATAAATAAACCGGACTATAAAACACAACAGGGTGACACAAGACTTTAAAAGACGTTGGAGTCGTTGGTGGGGGGGGGGGGGGGTTCTCATTACTTAAATTTATTTTTTACATATGTTAATATATTGTGTGTATGTGTGCATGTGAGTGTGTATGTATGTGTGTACACGTAAGGATGTGAATACACTGTGTATATAGTGTATGTGTGTGTGTATATATTTGTACATAAAAGTGTATATAAAATTGCAAAACAGTCCTTCCTCAATTTGTTATAATAGAAGTGAGTTTAAAACCTCTCTCTCTCTCTGTCTCTCTCTGTCTCTCTCTCTGTCTGTAACTGAGCTTCGTCAATACAAATTATAAAATACAATTTCAGTTCAGTTCAACATCAGTCATGGCTACAGAGTGACATCTTAAATCCTGTCAACCTCAGAGAGAGAGAGAGAGACGCAGAAAGAGACAGAGAGAGAGAGAGACAGAGAGAGAGAGACAGAGAGAGAGAGAGAGAAAGACACAGAGAGAGAGAGAGAGACACACAGAGAGAGAGAGAGACACAGAGAGAGTGAGAGAGAAAGAGAGAGACAGAGAGAGAGAGACACAGAGAGAGAGAGAGTCCAACACTTGAGTCCAACTCAATACAGCCAATTATCCACCCCACAGATTAACCAGTTAGCCGCCCCATCAACTAGCCAGTTAGCCATCCTACCATGCAGCCAATTATCCACCCCATCGATTAGCCAGTTAGCCGCCCCATCAACTAGCCAGTTAGCCGCCCCATCAACTAGCCAGTTAGCCACCCCATCGACCAGCCAGTTAGCCATCCTACCATGCAGCCAATTATTCACCCCACCGATTAACCATTTAGCCGCCCCATTACCTAGACATTTAGCCGCCACATCGACCAGTCAAATAGCCACCCAACAGACCAGCCAGTTAGCAAACCCCCCAACCAGCGAGGTAACCACCCACCCAACCAACCAACCAACCCACAATCCAGCCTACCAACCATCCACAACACCCCAAGACTGCAATTCTCATAGATTCCAATGGCAAATTTTTAAATCACAGAAAGCTGTTCCCCACACACAGAGTCGCAAAGTTCTGGTGTCCCACCACTGACAGTGCACTCAGGCTACTTTGCCAATCCAAACTTCAAGCGCCCCAAAATATAGTGATTCACACTGGCACAAATGATTTGCACTCTAAAGGAGAGAAAGTAGCAGAATTAATGAAAATAATAGCTGATAAAGCTCACATGGTGTTTCCACAAGCCAATATAACCATCTCAACAGTTTTACCCAGAAGAGACTACTCCTGGAAATTCATCAAGAAAATCAATGAAAATATAACCAAAGAATGCTCCATCATCCCCAACACCACCATCGCACAGCATCCAAACATAACAGATGAACAACTATTTGACCATGTGCACCTACACCAAGACGGAACCAGACTCTTCGCCAAGAATATAAAGGATGCTACACTCAAGAGAGACCAAAACAATCCGAAGCTCAGCAGGTCTAAAAACTCCCAAAGCCAAAGACCAACTACTAACAGCCACACACCCGACGAACCACCTCAACATAGGAGACATATGACCTACAACACACACCATTTGAAAGCCCAACACAACAGAGCCACAGTCAACAACTCAAAGTCCATCAAATTTCACACTAGCAAAGCACAAACTGCAAGAACCGAATCCAGACCAACACAGAGGCAGAACCCCTGCTTCAGCAACACCCTGTGGCAAAAGGAACCTTATAATGAAGCTCAACCACTTCTACCCCTGCAGCACCTCTCATATGCTGATATAGTTCAAGGTAAAACACACCCAAACTCAACAGAAATCGGAGAGGTGCGACAACTACTCCAACTAATTTGTAAAATACTTGTATAGGCATTGTACAGAAGGAAAGGAAAGAGAAAAGAATGTCTAAGAGTCTTTTGGCTACATCCTATTTTTTGTATCTGTAATACAAGTAAATGCTGTATATATATATATATATATATATATATATATATATATATATATATATATATGTTTATTAGTACAATAAGATTTCTATAATAGTAATGTTGTTCCAGAATTGTATACAAATCTTAAATATACTAATTCCTCTCTTTCATCTCTACTATCACTAACTAAGTTTAAAAGAAGAAAAAAAAAATGAAATCACTCTCTATAAGTTCATGGAATGTTCAGGGTTTATGTTCTTCCATTCTGGGAACTAAGACCCTAAATGCAGACTTTTTAAAAAACGCACACCATGACATTTTGATATTGTTGGAGACATGGTGCCGTTCAAACGCAGAAACTCACTGTCCCTCAGGCTACCGAGAAATTGTACTACCATCCTTCAAAAGAGCCAACATAAAACATGGCAGAGACTCTGGTGGAATCATAATTTGGTATAAAGATGATCTTACACCTTACCTGTCTGTTGTAAAAAGAGAGCTCACACATATTTGGCTTCAGCTCAGACGCGGTGTAGTTAACAATGAGAAAAATCTGTTTATCTGTGCAGTTTATACTCCACCTGCAGAGTCCCCTTACTACAGTCAAGACTTTTTCCACAACCTCCACACAGAAACATGCCATTTCCAGGCTCAGGGAAATGTACTGCTGTGTGGAGACTTTAACGCCAGGACAGGTTTGGCAAGTGATACCACGGATCTTCACCAAAAAGAAAATATATTTAACACACTTCCCAATTTAACCCCTACAACAAAAGACAGAGTCGAGCCAGATCTTATAGTAAATAAGAACGGTAGGGAGTTAGTGCAGCTCTGTCGAGGCCTGGGCCTGTACATGCTTAATGGTAGGATCCCAGGAGACTCCTTGGGTCGGTTCACCTACTGCTCAGCTCTCGGGTCGAGTGTAGTCGACTACGCCATCACTGACATGGACCCCTCCTGCATAAGTGCCTTCACTGTCAGACCACAGCTACCCTTATCAGACCCGCGCCAAATTAATGTCTTCCTAAAAACAATCCAGCAGCCAAGTAACACAAAAGAAAACTACAAACTACTGAACCTTAATCAGGGCTATAAATGGAGCCCTAACAGTGTGTCTGAACTTTCCAACGCAATGAGTTCTACAGAAGTCACTAATCTCATTAACACCTTCCTAACAACCGAGTTCCAACCCAATCAGACCAGTGTAAACCTCGCAGTAGAGCAAATCAATCAAATTTACCACATAGCAGCAACTAAAGCTAATCTGTGTAAAACAAACAAACACCAGAAACAAAAATCTAACACTGAAAAATGGTTTGATGGGGAATGTCAGTCTGCAAGAAAACAGCTCCGACAGCTATCCAACCAAAAACACAAACTACCACAAAACACTGAACTCAGAGAAAAATACTGTGAAACACTGAAGAACTATAAACAGTTACTTCACAAGAAAAAACAACAGCACTACCATCAGACATTAAGAGAAATTGAAGAATCCATCAATGAAAACCAGTTCTGGGAAAAATGGAACAGCCTAAACCCGACACACACGCAGGACACATCAATCCAAAAATATGGACAACCTATTTTGAATCACTTTTTAAAGGAATCTCTCCACAAAATCTTACAACAAATCAAAAAGTAATCCAAAATAAACTAGAAAATTTAGAAACCATCATAAAAAATAACCAAAACCCGCTTGATTACCAAATTACACCAGACCAATTGAGTGATGCACTGGAAAACCTTAAAGACAAGAAGGCGTGTGGTCCAGACAGCATCAGGACAGAGATGCTTAAACACAGCACTCCTGTAATGAAGAGTGCTGTGTTGAGGCTCTTCAACCTGGTTCTTCAAGCTGGTTCTCCTCCTGACACCTGGACCCGGGGGCTTATATCCCCAATTCATAAGAGTGGAGACAAATTAGACCCTAATAACTAGCGGGGCATCTGTGTGAGCAGTAATCTGGGGAAGGTGTTCTGCTGCATCATCAACACCCGGATCCAGGCCTTCCTTATCGAACACAGCGTCCTGAGTAAGAGTCAGATTGGCTTTCTACCAAACCATCGCACCACTGATCATATTTACACCCTACACACACTCATCAACCAACATGTTCACCGAAAAAGCAATACCAAAATCTTTGCATGTTTTGTAGACTTTAAAAAAGCATTTGATTCGATTTGGCACACAGGATTATTTTATCAGGTTTTAAAAAGTGGAATAGGGGGTAAAGTATATGACATCATCAAGTCCATCTATATCAGGTTTTAAAAAGTGGAATAGGGGGTAAAGTATATGACATCATCAAGTCCATCTATTCGAACAACAAATGCAGCATAAAACTCGGCAAGAAAAGGACAGAATACTTCACTCAAGGGCGTGGGGTGAGACAGGGCGTGGGGCGAGACAGGGCGTGGGGCGAGACAGGGCGTGGGGTCAGACAGGACGTGGGGTGAGACAGGACGTGGGGTGAGACAGGGTGTGGGGTGAGACAGGGCGTGGGGCAAGACAGGGTGTGGGGTGAGACAGGGCGTGGGGCGAGACAGGGTGTGGGGTGAGACAGGGTGTGGGGTGAGACAGGGCGTGTGGTGAGACAGGGCGTGTGGTGAGACAGGGTGTGGGGGTGAGACAGGGCTGCAGCTTGAGTCCAACTCTGTTCAATATTTACATCAATGAGTTATCGATGTTACTGGACCAATCTGCAGCTCCTGGACACTAAACAATACAGAAGTCAAATTTCTGCTCTACGCAGACGACCTGGTGCTGCTGTCTCCTACTGAACACGGCTTACAGCGGCACCTGGACCTGCTGGAGCGGTTCTGTCAGAACTGGGCCCTGACAGTCAATCTAGCAAAAACCAAAATTATCATCTTCCAAAAAAAGGCCAGATCTCAGATAAACAGACACATGTTCACTCTGGGGAAACTCCGCCCTAGAACACACGTTACATTACGACTACCTGGGACTGAAACTCAGCGCCTCCGGAGGCTTCGATCTGGGAGTGAATGCACTGAAAGAAAAAGCACGAAGAGCTCTATATGCAATTAAGAACAGATTCTACAGAATACACATCCCAATTAGAATCTGGTGTAAAATGTGTTGATAGCATCATCGCACCTATTGCGCTGTGTAAGTGCCATATCGCACGTGTTGTGAATTTGTTGTTGTGTTTATTTTATTTTATTTTATTTGCTGTTATTTCATTTATTCTACCTTGTTCTATTCAGTAGTAAAGCATTAAGCATTAAGTTTGTTACATAAGCCTTAAGCTTTATATTTCTAAGTTATGCATCCATTTTGACATTCGTAAGTTGGTCTGTGATGTCATTCTACTATTACATGCATTGGTGTCACTGTCATATGTTAGAGAGTTCAGTCTAGATGCGGAAAGCTAAGGAAACACAAGCTTTTGACCGTAAGCTCCCGGTAAGCTAAGAATGTAAGATACAGCAACTAGGTTGTTGTAACCGTAAGCTAATGTAAGTGGATATATACAGCAAGAGTGTTGTTATATACGTAAGCTAAGACTGTAATTTACAAGATACAGCAAACAGGTTGTTGTAAAAGTCAGAGATTTGCAAGATGCAGCAACTGGTGTCTGTAATCACAGTGGATTTACTCAAGACGACTGTATGAAGTGTTGATTCTTTGATGCTGACAAAATAAACTACAAGAGACAAAGAGATTGGACTTCTGTCGTGTGAGTGAAACTTTAAACCAAAGCTACACGTCAAAACTGGTGAAATAATATGACCGCATCTACATAAAGTCAAAAGCTTTCCGCTGTTTGAACGGAAACAAGTGAACGCTGAAAGGGAAAGTAAAAGAGAATAGCCGTCGAACTTCGCCATGCCGAACAATGAGGACAACGCTCCCAGCACTTGGCTGGGGAGCCTAACGGCGCTCCACGAGATGAACAGAAAGAACCTCAACGAGGCGCTGGATGCAAGAAAAGGCAAGCGAATTCGACTGAATGCAACGTCTACTGCATTAAAGACACCTATGAATTATGCACGTAAGTTAGACAACCGAGTACAGACCCGAATACGGGAAGCTGAGAGAGAACGTTATGAGAAGTAACGTTGATGTGCTTGTGTACACTCATAAAGACGAACACAAACGCGATCAGGTCGCCTGCGGAGCACCTGAGGCCCAAAGCCGCACAGAATTCATAGCTGAGGTGGGTCGCTGGATAGCGGACACCAAGGACATTAAGGGCCACCCTGTGACGTCGCGAATACGCGAAGATGTCTCGCCGGGCATCAGCGTGTCACTGATAACGGCAGCATCCAAAAGGTCTGTAACTTCTACATTATCCTCAGCCCGAATAAAGAAAGAAGAAGCCGAAAGAGCAGCGCTGTTAGCAAAAGCTGCAACCTTGGAGGAACGTCTCCAACTAGAAATAGAGGAAGCACAAGTAATGGCACAACTAAAGGCGAAAAAGGAACGACTGGAAACCAAAATGGCGCTCGCTATGCATGATGCCAAATTAAGAGTGCTTCAACGTCAAGATCGCAAATACGACATGCCGATCGCCCAAGAGCAAGAGCGCACTCATTGAATCGAGCAGCGCGTGCCCGAGCAGCGCACACTCTCACCCTTCCAACTCAACATGCAACAGCCGAGCGGAGCCTGCGAACGAGAGCGCGGTCACTGAATTGAGCAACGCGCACCTGAGCAGCGCACACTCTACGGACCTGGACGCCGCAATCAGCGACAGAAAACCCAGTCACACATCCCTTCAAGGACCCAAACAAAGGGGCCAAGGAGAACCCAGGGTCAGCGTCGCAACCGAGGACAGACAGGTTGGTAAAATTCACAAAGACTTGATTACAATGAAGAATGCCGGTACATTACCTGTCAGCGCCTTCACTAAACCGTGCGCACACTGCAAAGGGGAGCATATCTTAGATGATTGCTTCCAATTTAATGATAAGAAACACAAAGACAAAGTAGAATTCTTAAAAAGAAACGGATTCTGTTTCGGATGTTTAACAAAGGGTAATTTGTGGAAAGACTGTACCAAAAAAATTACATGTTCATTGTGTTCAAAGCCACATCCGCGCATGCTACACATAGCAGTGCCAGCCACGGCGCAGTCAGCTACGAGCGCCCGTGGAAACGAAACTGAAAGTGGCACAACAAATACACCACCTGCTGTGAGTCATGAATCAAATGCGCTCACTGGGGCTGGAGGTAATTGCATCCTCCCCATAGTACCTGCTAAAATAAAGTCCAAGAAAAAGGGCACAGTAGAAGCCATGTATTATCACGTGAAAGTCCCCAAGAAGGACACTGATCTGCTGCGCTTCCTGTGGTGGCCGAATGGAGATGTGAACCAAGACTTATTTGAAAATAAAATGGTAGTTCATCTGTTCGGTGCAAAATCGTCGCCTAGTGTTGCTAACTTCGCCCTCAGAAAGACAGCAGAAGAAAACCGCAGCAATGCATCTGCTGTGGCAGTTAATACAGTGCTTAAAAACTTTTATGTAGACGACTGCCTGAAATCCGTTTCAAGTCATGACCAAGCAGTCGCCCTGTACAATGATCTCACAAGTCTCTGTACAAGCGGAGGGTCTAACCTCACTAAATGGGCAAGCAATAGCCGTGCCCTACTGACTGTCATTCCCGAGAGTGAAAGGATCAAAGACATGAGAGACTTAGACTTGAGTAACGATGCACTGCCCATAGAGAGAGCTCTGGGGGTGCTGTGGTGCATTGATTCAGACATGTTCAAGTTTAAGATTAGTTTAAAGGAACGACCTGTGACAAGAAGAGGAATTCTGTCAATCACTAGCTCAACATACGACCCGTTAGGCTTTCTCCCACCTGCCATACTGCCAGCTACAATCCCAATGCAACAGCTATGTAAAGAAAAACTTGCCTGGGATGATGACATTCCCGAGCAGTTTGCAACGGCATGGAAAACCTGGCTGCAAGAGCTGCACAGACTGTCCAAGTTCAGCATAGCAAGGTTTATAAAACCAGCCGACTTCGGAGTTACAGCTACAGCACAACTCCATTACTTCTCGGATGCAAGTGAAATTGGATACGGAGCTGTCTCATACCTCAGGTTAGTAAACGCTGAAGGACTTACACATTGTGCATTCATGATGGGGAACTCCCGTGTAGCACCCCTGAAACAAACCACCATTCCACAAATGGAACTGACTGCGGCAGTGGTCGCTGTAAAAAATGACAAAATGTTGAAAGAACAGCTAGAATTGAAATTGCTGGACTCTATGTTCTGGACTGACAGTACAACTGTTTTGAGATACATTGATAACGAAACAGTTCGTTTTAAAACCTTTGTGGCCAACAGAATCGCCATTATAAGAGAGTCAACCAATCACAGCAATGGAGGTACGTTAATACCTCACAAAACCCAGCTGACTCCGCCTCCAGGGGGGTATCCTGTGAATGGTTCATGAAAAATGTTAACTGGATCCAAGGTCCCTCCCTCATCAAAGAAGCAGAGTGCAAATGGCCTGAAAATATTCATGACACATCAATAACGCAAAATGATGATGAAATTAAACTCTCAGCTTTAGTGAATATTGTGAGCATTACAAAATGCACAGACACAGACGCAGTGAGTAAACTGATTAATCATCACTCTGACTGGCACAAGTTAAAAAGATCCGTTGCCTGGATCCTTCGCATCAGAAACATGCTGAAACAAAACACAGAAAGGGTCAAAACACAAGTAGATAACCCAAAGACAGAAAATCACAAGTCTCTAAAAGCGCAAGACCTAACAAGAGCAGAAAACGAAATCATTAAATTTACTCGAAGACAAAATTTTAAGGAAGAACTTCTCACGTTGCAAAAGGGTAAAGCAGCAGCAGAATTCAAACAGGTAATTCGCACACAGCCAAAACGAAAGGCATCTGTGAAAAGAAACAGCTGCTCGCCCAAACTGGAACCTCTGACACCAAACCACCTGCTGCTGATGAAAAAACAGCCAACCCTGCCACCTGGATTCTTCAAAAAGGAAGACATCTATGCACGTCGCAGGGAGAAGCAGATCCAGCATCTATCAGACCTGCTCTGGAAGCGATGGGTGCGTGAATACTTGCCCTTGCTCCAGGGGCGGCAAAAATGGTTTCAAAACAAAAATAAAAAACCTCTCGATTGGTGATACAGTTTAATAATTGATGAGTCATCTCCAAGCAATTCATGGGTCATGGGACGAATCACGAAAGTGTTCCCCGAGAGAGGGGGACTGGTGAGACGTGTGTTAGTTAAAACTAAGACCAACACTCTGGAAAGACCCATCGACAAGCTGTGCCTCATATATGAAATGGACTGTTAAATGTGTGGTAATATGTTATGAAATTTGATATGCAAATATAAACATCTGAGATAAATATTACACACTTAAAAGATTTAAAACATTTTAGAAGGGTAAGAATGTTTGATTTAATGGCTTTATCAAAAAAAAAACACAAATTGTAATTGTCAGTCTCCATGCCTGTCAATTAGGGGCTGGAATGTAAGTGCCATATCGCGCTTGTTATGAATTTGTTGTTGTGTTTATTTTTTTTTATTTTATTTGTTGTTATTTCATTTATTCTACCTTGTTCTATTCATTAGTAAAGCATTAAGCAGGGCAGTGGTGGCTCAATCGGTTAAGGCTGTGGGTTTCTGGGTTACTGATCGGAAGGTCGGGGGTTCGAACCCCAGCATCGGCAAGTTGCCACTGTTGAGCCCTTGAGCAAGGCCCTTAACCCTATCTGCTCCAGGGGCGCTGTAAGCTGGCTGACCCTGCGCTCTGACCCCAGTTTCCTAATTGGGATATGCGAAGAAGAAATTTCGCTGTGCTGTAAAAAGTACATGTGACAATAATTGAATATTCTTCTTCTTCTATTAAGCATTAAGTTTGTTACATAAGCCATAAGCTTTATATTTCTTAGTCATGCATCATAAGTTGACAATTGTAAGTTGGTCTGTGATGTCATTCTACTATTACATGCATTTGTGTGACTGTCATATGTTAGAGAGTTTCAGTTTAGATGCGGAAGGCTACGGAAACACAAGCTTTTGACCGTAAGCTCCCGGTAAGCTAAGAATGTAAGATACAGCAACTAGGTTGTTGTAACCGTTAGCTCCTGTAAGTGGATATATACAACAAGAGTGTTGTTATATACGTAAGCTAAGACTGTAATTTACAAGATACAGCAAATAGGTTGTTGTAAAAGTCAGAGATTTGCAAGATGCAGCAACTGGTGTCTGTAACCACAGTGGATTTACTCAAGACGACTGTATGAAGTGTTGATTCTTTGATGCTGACAAAATAAACTACAAGAGACAAAGAGATCGGACTTCTGTTGTGTGAGTGAAACTTTAAACCAAAGCTACACGTCAAAACTGGTGAAATAATATGACCGCATCTACATGCTGTACGGATGTGAGGTCTGGGGTCGACACAGTAAACACGACTACACTCGCTGGGACAAACATCCCACAGAGTCCCTGCATGCAGAATTCTGTAGAAATCTCCTCAAAGTTCAGAGAAAAACACCAATTAACGCATGTAGGGCAGAATTAGGCCGATTCCCGCTGATTATAGCCGTCCAGAAAAGAGCAGTAAAATTCTATAAACACCTTAAACTGAGTAATGAAAACACCCTGCAGTACGAAGCACTGAGAACCCGAGAGCTCGGGCCTAAACCCAGTCCCCTCTGTCAGCTGGTCCTGAGACTCACTAACACACTAACCCCTAACACACTGCAGTCTCAGAGCAGCACTGCTCACCACAGTCTCATCAGGATCACACACACACACTGATCAGATGAGGAGAGAGTATCTGCAGCACTGGGACAGTCAGAACCAAACCCAGTCCAGACTACACTGCTATCGGGCCCTAAAGAGAGAGAGGAGGAACCGGCAGAGTGTTTCTTCACCGTCAGAGATATAAAGCAGAGACGGATCCTGACCAGGTACAGGCTGAGGGACACCGTCTGGCTGTAGAGACGGAGGAGACACAGGAGAACCTGGAGCCCAGAGAGCAGAGACTGTGTGCTCAGTGTACGAGCGGTGAGGTCGAGACGGAGATGCACTTCCTTCTTTACTGCCAAAAATATCAACATATAAGGAGCAACTTCACTGAGATCATCACTCACAAAATCCCAAATTACTCCAAATTAACAGAAGGTGAAAAAATGAGAATCATTATAGGAGAAGGCGGCACTGCTACACTCGCTGGAGAGTGTGTGTCCGAGTGTGAGAACCTGAGACACAGTGAGACACAGCGGAACCGGAATGTTTATAACTAACTAAAAAAAAAATTTAATAATAATAAAAAATAAAAAAATAGTCATAATAATAAAAATTGTAAACCACAACCGTTTAGATAGTTGTTGTTATTGTTGTTAATATTGATGTTTTATATGTATGTGTATATGTATGTATATATAAAAAAAATTCATTATATATATATGTACACGTTATTTAATTTCTTCTTCTTATTATTATTATTATTGTTATTTTATTTATTTTATTATTAATGTGTATATGTATATTTATTTATTATTATTATTTTATTTATTTAGTTATTTATTTATTTTTATTTATTGTTTTGGGGGGGGGGTTGTTTTGTTTATGTCTACCTAATATGATATTCTTTCATATCTAATATGTAATTCAGATTAATGTAATTAATGTTTTCTAATGGCTTTGGCAACAATGTAATACTTTTGTTAGCATTCACATCAATAAAGCTCTTCTGAACTGAACTGAGAGAGAGAGAGAGAGAGAGAGAGAGAGAGAGACTTTACCTGAATTCACCAGAACTGCAGTGAGTCATTAAAAACCCGTCTGGCGTCTCTGATCTCTGAGAATGATTTCTAATTGAATCGTCTCTGAAACCTCAACAACCACAGAAACTTTTCTACTTCGTGCAATTAAAATAAAATACGACTTTAAACAGTCAAAGAAGAAAAGAACAAAAGAGGAAGAAAAACCCCACAGTGGGTCAACTGAGTCATTTATTAACTCAAAACACACACACACACACACACTCTCTCTCTCACACACACACACACACACACATGTTATTGTGAGGATTCTGATCATCACTATAGTTACAGGTAGTGCAGTATTTATATCTGTGTGATTAATGAGCGTGAACTCTGAGGTCATTAGGATTATTCACTCAAAAACATGAAGAAAACCTTTAATCACCCACTCACTCATCCCTCACTTACTCACTCTCTCACCCACTCACTCATCCCTCACTTACTCACTCTCTCACCCACTCACTCATCCCTCACTTACTCACTCTCTCACCCACTCACTCATCCCTCACTTACTCACTCTCTCACCCACTCACTCATCCCTCACTTACTCACTCTCTCACCCACTCACTCATCCCTCACTTACTCACTCTCTCACCCACTCACTCATGCCTCACTTACTCACTCTCTCACCCACTCACTCATCCCTCACTTACTCACTCTCTCACCCACTCACTCATCCCTCACTTACTCACTCTCTCACCCACTCACTCATCCCTCACTTACTCACTCTCTCACCCACTCACTCATCCCTCACTCACTTACTCACTCACTCACTCACGCACCCCTCACTCACTCACTCACCCCTCACTCACTCACTTCTCACTCACTCACTCAACCCTCACTCACTCTCTCACCCACTCACTCATCCCTCACTTACTCACTCTCTCACCCACTCACTCATCCCTCACTCACTTACTCACTCACTCACTTCTCACTCACTCACTCACTCACTCACCCCTCACTCACTCACTTCTCACTCACTCACTCCTCACTCACTCACTCACTCAACCCTCACTCACTCTCTCGCCCACTCACTCATCCCTCACTTACTCACTCTCTCACCCACTCACTCATCCCTCACTCACTCACTCCTCACTCACTCACTTCTCACTCACTTACTCACTCACTCACCCCTCACTCACTCACTCACCCCTCACTCACTCCTCACTCACTCACTTCTCAGTCACTCAGTCACTCCTCACTCACTCAACCCTCACTCACCCCTCACTCACCCCTCACTCACTCACTCCTCACTCACCCACTCACCCCTCACTCACTCACCCCTCACTCACCCCTCACTCACTCCTCACTCACTTACTCACTCACTCACTCACCCCTCACTCACTCACCCCTCACTCACTCACTTCTCACTCACTCACTCACTCCTCACTCACTCACTCAACCCTCACTCACTTTCTCACCCACTCACTCATCCCTCACTTACTCACTCTCTCACCCACTCACTCATCCCTCACTTACTCACTCTCTCACCCACTCACTCATCCCTCACTCACTCACCCCTCACTCACTCACTCACCCCTCACTCACCCCTCACTCACTCACTCACCCCTCACTCACTCCTCACTCACTCACTTCTCACTCACTCACTCACTCACTCACTCAACCCTCACTCACTCACTCACTCACTCACCCCTCACTCACTCACTCACTCACTCACTCACTCACTCACTCACTCACCCCTCACTCACTCACTCACCCCTCACTCACTCCTCACTCACTCACCCCTCACTCACACAGGATATACAGTTTCCTTCACACCTGTGTTGGAGAACACTAAATTACTCCGCCCACATGCTGCACATCTCATGATTTAAATTTAAGTTTGTCCTTGCACTTTAAAAACGTAAACAATAACATGAACATGAACACTGCTGCTGACACACAGGACATTCCAACCCTCATGTTCTACTCATTAACTGCTGCTGTCATACCGACACGCCTTAACTTATATCGCGCATTCTGCATATCCTGTTCAGTTTATACACTTTATATTTTCCTCTTGTTAATTATATTCTTATTGTAACTTTGTAAATTGTAGATTTATCTACAAAATTTTAAATACTACTAGCACTCAGTCAGGAGGGCTGAAGACTATCAGGCGTTTACCACGTGACGTCAGCCGACCGCATCGTTTCGAACTGCTCAGTCACGCAACGTTGGGGGCGGAGTCACACACTCTGAGGACAGCTACTCTACCTGTGTGCTGATCTAACAGAAGGTTGATGTACCTGTAGGATGACGCACCTGTGGGCTGATCATCTACCTGGAGGCTGACTTGCCCTAAAGTAACCTTTCCTTTAATCTGTAATAAACTGTGTCACTTCCTGGAGTTTCAGTCATCATCAGTAACACCTTGGAGCTCCGTCCCGTGTCTTTATTATTGCAAGCAGATTAAAGTATTACAGCAGAACGTGTGTGTGTGTGTGTGTGTGTGTGTGTGTGTGTGAACTAAGGAAGTTTTAGTGAGTTCCACCAGCAGACAGTGTAATGTTCACACAATAATTTATCAAGTGAAAATGTCATCAGTAAGGCCAAGTCTATTTGTCTCTGTCTCTATCTGTCTCTCTCTCTATCTGTCTCTGTGTCTCTCTCTGTCTCTTATAAAGTGAAAATGTCATCAATAAGGCCAAGTCTCTCTCATAGGCACTTTACTGGAGTGACAGATATGTACAGATATTTTGCTAAAGTTCAGAAAATACTGTAAGTCACAAGAAAATAACAGGAACAGACAGATAATAATAAAATAAAAATAAAAACAGAATAGTATCTGAGAGAGAGAGAGAGAGAGAGAGAGAGAGTATACAGTCACACACATGACCGTACATCATGTGATATATTCTGTCTCTCTATCTGTCTCCCTGTCTGTCTCACTCTGTGTCTCTCTCTCCAGTTAAAAAGTTAAGGCCATGTGTTGAACTTTAGTA
>CM060111.1:47307365-47608866 GCA_030522415.1 Channallabes apus
TATTTTCTCTAACTGCCCCGCCTACCCACATGAAGGTCATGTGACCATCAGGTGTTCATCATGCCACAATTTCTCCAAAAATGGTTCGTTCTGTGTACAGTGTTTCTGCTTATTGTTATTAGTAGTAGTATTGATAGAATAATTAGTGATACTAGTAATAGTTTATTATTATTATTATTATTATTAACATTATTATTATTAACACTATTTCCTTACGTAAACAGATCACGACGTTTCTGTGCCAGATGACACACACACACACACACACACACACACACACACACACACACACACACACACATATACTTCCATGCCACACACAAATATATGCACCCCTGACCATCACGCCCATATATGGTTTTCTTCTAAACACACAGTTGTTCAGAACATCTCAGTGTTTCCTGTGGCATTACGTTTCCCCCTTAATGAAACTATTGGCGCTTTTCCACTGCATAGTTACGGCACGACACGGTTCAGTTCAGCTCACTTTTGGGGGGTTTTCCACTGGGAACTGTACCTGGTACCTGGTCCTTTTTTTAGTACCACCTCAGCCGAGGTTCCAAGCGCGCCGAACCGTTACCAAAACGTGACGTGTAAACACGCTAGTCACTGATTAGCCGGAGAAAATCGTCATTACTGCGTCACTGAATTTGCGACACGAGACACAACAGAACCGCTATATTTAGAACAGCCAGAGAAGGATCGCACGCACCTTTTTGTATTAACCGTCGGCCTCTTTTGAAACAAACTCCTTCGTCTCGCTGTTAAAAACATCCACATGCCGAGAATGAAGAACACCATGCCGTCGATATGCTCCATTGTTGTGTGTTTGTTTGTGGCGCGTTTACGATGACGTCACGGCAGTAGAGGCGCCGCAACTATAACGACACGTGAATAATCCCGCCCACTCTAAAGCGTTACTGCAGTGGAAGCGCAAACCGAGCCGAACTGAGCCGAACCGAAGTGAGCTGTACTGAACCGTGCTGTCGTACTATGCAGTGGAAAAGAGGCATTAGAGGAACTAACTGGACCCTTATCCAGCACACTGTGAGCTTCTCAACACCAGCTTCATGCAGACACACTGTGTGTGTAGAGTGTGTTAGATTTAAACACACGGGGCTCAGCGTCTCTCCAGATTTACTGTATCTGTATCTAATCTCCCGTGTGTTTACTCGTGTGGTCTCAGCACACGACACACACTCACTACATGGTGATAATCGCATCACAAGGTCAATTCCCCCGGGTGATGCTCCAGCCATCTGCATGTGGGAGTCTCTCTCTCTCTCTCTCTCTCTCTCTCTCTCTCTCTCTCGGGGGGAGGAGTGTCACACTCACACTCACACGTCAGTCATAGTGACACTAGTCAATCAGGAGAGATCAGAGAGTGCTGACCTCCGAGTGTGTTACACCGCTCCCTAACAATGTGTGTGTGGACGCACTCGTTTGCCTGTTAGCCCGCACCCTGTCTGATGTGGGAGAGTGCTCTAAAGACAAGACTTAATTGTGTAGAAAAAAACTACGTGTACACACACTTTTGAACACAGGCCTTGAACCAGGTACCACTGGAGCTTGTGAGGAGCCGCAACCCAGCAAACCCTCCAAGAGATTGTGGCACCGTGAGGGAGTTTAAACAGAGCAGAGGAGATCGCTGAGGGCTACGAGACGATCCGAGTCTAAACTCACACTCACACATAAACACTTTAGTGTTTCTGCTTTCTCAGAAACTTGGCTTAACATCGACATGCTGAACAGCGTTCTGCAGGTAACAGCAACACTACAGTCTCTTTTTATCGTTACACAGATGACACTCAATTATATCTTAAATCTGTTTCCCGTCATTCCATAACAACCTCAACCCGAACCTCCTGCCTCCAGTCTATTCAGACCAGGAGGAAGCAAAATGTCCTGTAGCTGAACGTTTCACAATCCGTATTTCTTGTAGTCCGTACTAAACCCAGTTTCCTACACGATAGACTATAAAAGTTTGCTTCTGACCCACCATTGCAACCATGAGACTGCCCCCCCCCCCTCCCCCATCTGAAATAACTCCAAACATCCTCCAAAATGTTGAGTGTTAGACAGAGCCTTGTCCTCGTCTGCGGAGTTCCCTTCCAAACCGTTTACACTCCCAGTCTCTGTCTGCTTTTACATCAGGAAAATAGTTGTTATAAGCACTGTGAGATTTGTCCACATGAAAAGTGCTATATTAATAAAATGCACTATTATTATTATTAAAGCAGAAACCTGGCCGAACTTGTAACTGCTTCCTGCAAACTCTAAACCACTGACCACTCGACTCACACAGTATCGCATGTGGTTATGTGGTTTTACTTTAAACACAAAGTGGAACGAGATGGAAACTGTAAGACACAGGAGCAGAGGAAGAGGTGGATGTAACCAAAGATGACTTGGAACCCTGAGGTCACCAGTGAGATTAGAGCCACCACTGTGGAGCATGGTGAGTTTCACTGCCTCTCTGGGCGTGGGATTGGGTTAAGGGGCAGGTCCAAACCCCGGGGCATGTGGCACTACTCCAGTAATGAAAGTGCACTTGTCATTCAGGGGGATTTTCATGCTGTATTCAGTATGAAACCTGATTGTGTTGAACATTTACAGTGAAACTGCAGCCTATTCTGAGATTTGCAGAAAAAGAACTGAAACTTCATAAAGAATTGTTGCACAGCGTTATGAATGCAAAAGCGTAACATTCGAGTCCATGCAGTTTCATGAAAATAAACTGTTAATGTGCTTCGTGTGTAGAGGTGTGAGGAATTGAGCCATGGTTTCTGGAAAGTTATGACTGACGCACACTGGGTAATAACAGTATCAGACTGTTTTCAAAGAACGCGCGTATCTCTTCGTCTAAGAACAACAAGCGGAATCCATCTCAGAACAATAAAACCTCAGGTACGTTATCATGTCTACCGTTCAGCTTGTTCAGTGTGTAGAGTGCAGGATGTTTAGACATTTTTCCTCCGTCATTAGCGATAACTTTATTTGTGATAGGTGTGTGTTAGTGAGCACTCTGACGGAGAAGATATCAGCGTTAGAGGAGCGCATCCAGACTTTAGAGAGGGTTAGAGTCTGGGTGCTGCAGGCGGAGATAAACAGCCCCCGACTCCGGCATTAGAGCCCTCACAGCCGGGCCAGTGGGTGACGACTCGGCAACATACTCGTTCAGCCAAAGCTAACGCTAAGGCTAGCCCACCGGAGCACACCTCCTCTGTGGTGTGCACACACTTCACGCGTTCAACAGGTTTGAACCACTGGATGTCCAGGTGGTGCTCCGAAAATAATGTGGGCTACATAGATAATTGGAAGACCTTTGAGGGCAAAGCTGGCCTGTTAGGGCGGGACGGTGTCCATCCCACTCGGGAAGGTGCTGCTCTCATTTCCTGTAGTACAGCTCATAGTCTCAGTAGAGGTCTAGTTAATCGGTGACAATCCAGAGCCCAGGCCAGGGAGCAGACAGACAGGCTAAACCAACCGTCTGCTAGCTGCATAGAGTCGTCACTCAGGGTTCACCATATTGAGACTGTGTCTGTTCCCCGATCTAAGCAAAAATGTAGAAAGACTCAGAAAGTCTGTTTCAATAATCTAATTAACATAAAGACCACAAACTCAGATCATACTGAATGCGCAGCCGGCACCTCTGATCTGAAGCTAGGATTTACATTTACATTTAGGCATTTGGCAGAAGCTCTTATCCAGAGCGACTTACATTTTTATCTCATTACACATCTGAGCAGTTGAGGGTTAAGGGCCTTGCTCAAGGACCCAACAGTGGCAACTTGGTGGTTGTGGGGTTTGAACCTGGGATCTTCCGAACCATAGTCCAATGCCTTAACCACTGAGCTACACCTGGCCCCAGGATTGTTAAATATTAGATCTCTCGCATCAAAAGCGGTTATTGTTAATGAAATTATCACAGATCAGGTGTTTGATATACTCTGTTTAACTGAAACATGGGTTAAACAGGACGAGTATGTAGCTCTAAATGAAGCTAGTCCTCCTGGATACAGCTACATACACCAGCCTCGGTTAACTGGTAGAGGAGGAGGCGTCGCAGTTATTCATAATGATAATCTGTCTATCGTACAAAAACACCGACACAAATTTAACTCATTTGAAATTCTCTATAGTAACATAAGTGTATTTAAGTATATTAAATCAGCTCAGTCGATTCCACTAATTATAATTAACAGACCTCCAGGGCCGTATTCTGAATTTCTTAGTGAATTTGCGGATTTCATCTCAGACCTGGTCGTTTCTGTAGACAAAGTGTTAATTGCTGGAGATTTTAATATTCATTTTGAGAATCCAGAAGACCCTCTGAGAACAGCATTTATATCCATACTGGACTCCGTAGGCGTAAATCAGTGTGTAGTAGGACCCACTCATAAAGCAGGTCACACCTTAGACTTAATAATATTTTTCGGATTAAGTATAAGAAATGTATTCACAATTCCACTGTCTGAAATTATCTCAGATCACTATCTTGTGTCCATTCAAGTGTGTCACAGTGATAATGTACGCACAGCACCGCGCTACCGTATTAAACGTACATTCACATCTAGTTCCTGCTTTTATCACTTCTAGGTTGGACTATTGTAATGCCTTACTGTCTGGTTGTTCAGTTAGGAGCATAAACAAGCTTCAGCTAGTCCAGAATGCAGCAGCGAGAGTCCTCACTAGAACCAGAAGATATGAGCACATCACCCCTATCCTATCTTCACTGCATTGGCTCCCTGTGAAATTTCGCATTGATTTTAAAATACTACTCTTGACATATAAAGCATTAAATGGTCTCGCGCCGCAGTATCTGAGCGAACTGCTAGTGTCTTACGATCCGCCACGCCTACTTCGGTCAAAGGATGCAGGCTGCTTGTCAGTACCGCATATTATGAAACGTACAGCAGGGGGCGGAGCTTTTTCTTACAAAGCCCCAAAATTATGGAATAGTCTTCCAAATAGTGTTCGGGACTCAGACACAGTCTCAGTGTTTAAGTCTAGGCTAAAAACCTATTTATTTAGCCAATCATTTTTATAAATAGATTTGCCATAAGGTAAAGGAGCAGATCTGGGGGACTCATGGACGTAGAGTATTATGGTGAACTGGTATGTTTAGATGCTGTCTTCCTCAGTCTCATTTGATCACTCAGGTTTGTTAACGGTGAGGTGATTGTTTGCTTTACATCTCAGTTCCCCCTCATGTTTGTGTTTCCTTCTGGCTCTCCCTTTTAGTTATGCTGTCATAGTTAGTCCTGCCGGAGTCCCTGCTTGCACTCTACAGTAAATATACATTCACATTATACATTGTGACTGTGACCATACCTAACCGCCATCTCTCCTCTTCTCTTTCTCCCCCTCTTTCTCTTTCCTCTCTCCCCCTGTCTCCCCCTTTCACTCTTTCTCTCTCTCTCTCTGTCTCACTACACATGTCTCTCCTGAGCTGCCAGTGACCCAGACCCCCTCTGTCCTCTGGACCTATCTGACTCGTCCTGGTGTCCCTCTCCTGCCTGGAGATCTGGTCACATAGACGCCCCGTGTGGTCTGTCTGGGACGCGTGTGGTGACTGGGGACGGTTCCACTTCACCATGAAGACGCTCCTGTAGTCTGTTCTGATACAGACAGCTTTTTCTCTGAGGACTAGTGACTGCAGTCGCTCGATAGTTCAGGACTGGAATTTCCTACAGTCTACCTGAGCCTCCAATAATGAACTGGACTCCATATGAACTTCTCCACATCTCCTGTTATACTGAACTTCCAGCCTCCTAACACACAGTATGAGTTCAGATCAATGCCTGCTGTCCGTTATCACCCAGATGAGGATGGGTTCCCTGTTCAGTCTGGTTCCTCTCAAGGTTTCTTCCTATTACCATCTCAGGGAGTTTTTCCCTCAGCACCGTCATGCTATAGGCTAGGCTCGTTCCTCAGGGACGATCGGATCATATTGATTCATATAAGTTCACATCTCATACAAACTTAATTCTGTAAAGCTGCTTTGCGACAATGACGATTGTTAAAAGTGCTATACAAATGGTTTAGATCTTACCTGTCTGAGCGCTACCATTTTGTAGATCTAAATGGAGAACCGTCTGGTGTAATGCCAGTGAAATATGGGGTCCCACAAGGGTCAGTTTTAGGACCTCTGTTGTTCTCAATATACATGCTTCCCTTGGGTAACATCATTAGAAGACATGGGATTAGTTTCCATTGTTATGCTGATGATACCCAATTATATATCTCAACTAAACCAGACGAAATACCTAAGTTGTCTAGATTAACTGAGTGTGTCCAGGACATAAAAGACTGGATGACCAATAACTTTCTTTTATTAAATTCAGATAAGACAGAGATATTACTTATTGGCCCAAAAACCAGCACACAACAGCTTTCACAATTCAGCCTGCGCTTAGAAGGATGTACTGTTATTACCAGCTCAGCAGTAAAAGATCTGGGAGTAATATTAGACAGTAACTTGTCTTTTGAAAATCACATTTCAAATATCACAAAAACAGCCTTTTTCCATCTTCGAAATATTGTTAAACTTAGGAACATCTTATCCGTATCTGATGCAGAAAAGCTAGTTCATGCATTCATGACCTCCAGACTGGACTATTGTAATGCATTACTAGGTGGTTGTCCTGCATCCTCAATAAACAAGCTTCAGTTAATCCAAAATGCAGCCGCCAGGGTTCTCACTAGATCCAGAAAATATGATCATATAACCCCAATATTATCATCCCTGCACTGGCTACCTGTTCAGTTTAGAATAAATTACAAAATAGTATTACTTACATACAAGGCCTTAAATGGTTTAGCTCCCACATACCTAACCAGTCTTCTGATACGCTACAATCCACCACGTGCCTTAAGATCACAAAGCTCCGGACTTCTGGTAGTTCCCAGAATTTCAAAATCTACAAAAGGGGGCGGGGCTTTTTCATATTTAGCTCCAAAACTTTGGAATAGCCTTTGGAATAGCCTTCCAAAGGACCAGCTCCAGCTGGATTCAGCTTTATGATGGTTGGAGCTACACATGCTGCTCCTGTGCTTCCAGTGATCCAGACCGCATCTGCCCTCTGCACCTACTGACTCGTCCCTATGCTGAACTGGTCTTCATGTCAATTTAAATCATTTCTGTCATATTGAATTTTCACCTGCACAACACACAAGACGTTATATCATTTCTATCTGTTATCACCCAGATGAGGATGGGTTCCCTGTTGAGTCTGGTTCCTCTCAAGGTTTCTTCCTAATGCCATCTCAGGGAGTTTTTCCTTGCCACCGTCGCCGTCACCCTTGGCTGCTCATCAGAGACATTTCATTCATTCGTCTCATTATTATCTGCACATTTTTCTCACACATCCACACTTCCAATTATTTTCTTTTCTATTATTATTTTATTTATTTATTTTTATTTAATTATTTATTTAATTTTATTATTATTATTATTATTATTATTTTTTACATTTCTTTCATTTTTGTGAAGCTGCTTTAAGACAATGACCATTGTTAAAAGCGCTATATATAAATAAAATTGAATTGAACTGAATAAAGGCACCAAGGTGTTGGTCCGGATAAGAAGTAATGATGTGTACGGTGGTATGGTGTGAGGACAAAAACCTGGAATTCAACACCAAGAAGTTGAAGGTCATTGTGGATTTCAGACGAGCTGGGAATCACACTAAAGGATGATGCCTGTGGAGGTTCCCAGTTTTTTTCAGGTCTTCACTGTTTTATTTGTCCTTTAAATGGTGTCCATTAGCCAATCAGAAGTTTCTAAAGCAATGACATCACTTTCCAGAATTTTCCAAGCTGTTTAAAGGAACAGTCACCCGAATGTATTATTTATTATCCATTAATTGCTGTAGTTACTCAATGTATTTACCTGATTATATATCATCAGTCTTTTTTACTTTGCATTCCACATGTTTCAGTGAGCTCAAGAAACACACTCGATGTTTTTTTCTGTAAACAACAATTTACTGTTCTGTTTTTAAATACAGCATGTAGAGACAGAAACATGATAATGGTAACGCTTCTCTCCAAAGGACTCACAGTGATGATCTCTCGCTCCAGTATAATGTGAACAATCCTTAAAACATCTTGCAGCCATGTGCAGATACACACAGGCATATACGCGCGCACACACACACACACGTATGCATACATGTAAAAATAATGTCATTTATTAACAGCTTTGATAAATAAAGCCGTTATACTGCAGTGCCTTCATGAATAAAAAAAAAAAAAAATCTAACTCCCAAATTAAAACAAAACATTACAATCACCACGGTAACTCACACACACTTGCACATGTGCACGCACACACAAACACACACTCATACTTGCTGGTGTAAATAATTTTCACAAATAAATACGCCTGTGCAAATTAATATCAAAATATCACACAAAATCCTCCTTCACACACACACACACACACACACTCCGAGTCCCGAAAGTGTACAAAACAAGAATCCCACAGACAAAAAAGTGCTGAGATTGTGGAGAGCGCGGTGGCGTCCCGATCCACATCCACTCGCATGGCCGAGTCCACTCCACTCACGTGTGGATCCTGTGGGCAGAGAGAAGAGCGCAGCACTTTACACTCCTGCTGTGTGACTAGTCATGCACACACACACTACAGTGTTAGCATTAGCCGCATGTGCTAGCTCTCTCAGTCTCATTACCGTTTCCTCGGCTTCACCTCCCAGCCGTCACGACACTTCACGAAGGTGAGGGAGTTCCCCGGGGTGATGTCCATGTCCGACATATCTTCTGCACAGAACGTGAATCTGCAAACACACACACGTTATTAGCACTGGCCATACACAAGTGTAATATTGCATTAAGAGTGTATCAAGTAGCGCGTGACTCACTTCTTCTGCGTCTCTCCACACTTGACGCGGATGCGGCGGACCTGCAGGACGTTGGTACTCTGCGTACTTGAGGAACTGGACCAGAAAGACTTGATGTGTTTCCACACGGCCGAGAAGGACTGGGTCGGGCTCTCCCAACTCAAACGGATCTTCAGCAGCTCGCCGATGTCCTTCTCCGTAAACACCAGGTACGTGTTGGTGAGGTTTAAACCCACACCATCAACACTGCAAAACACACACACACACACACACACACACACACACACACACACACACACACACACACACACACAACATAAACAAAAAGATACAGCAAATAACACCGGTTTTGTGTGTATCTTTTTGTTTATGTTGTGTGTGCGTGTGTGTGTGTGTGTGTGTGTGTGTGTGTGTGTGTGTGTGTGTACAGAAACACACTCACATTTCGACGTGGATGTCCTCTGTGTCGTTGTGAGCTCCGTACAGTTTGATGTAGAAGGTTGGATCTGCATCATCAGAGTGTTTCCTGTTGAAGACGTGCATCTTCATCTGGTAGTGGTAACCTGTGGGGGAGGAGAGGGGGGGTGTAACACAGGCGGGGTCAGACACCAGTCAGGTGTGTGTGTGTGTGTGTGAGAGCAGCGGGTTACAGGTGAGGTTACTGACCGGAGAAGGGCGTGTCTGCGCGTGTCTTCAGGTACATCCTGGTGTCCCTCCTGGTGCGGACGCTGCGCGCGCTGTAGCCCACGTGGTTGCAGCGGTTCTTCCTGCAGCTCAGACAGATGCCCTTATTGAAGCGCTCCGGCCCCGTGCACTGATACGCGAAACTCACGTGATCCTTATCCATCAGAGAGTCAACAAACAGGTGCACCGCGCGCTCGTGCTCACACTTCATCACCTCCATGAAGTCTACACACACACACACACACACACACACACACACACACACACACACACACACACACACACAAAAAGCATTAGGGCTCTATTCCAAGCTCTTACTGTAAAACTGGTTATGCTTTAGGCCCCGCCCCTTAACCACATCAGCTCATCTCTCCTGATCTCACTAGACCTCCTGGACCTCGTCACAGTTAAACACTTCATAAGAGTTCAGTTATTCTCATTAACACACCTGATACTAATAATGCACTCAGGACAGGCCCGAGTCACATGACTGTGCTGTGACGCTGTGCGTGTGGGTGTGTGTAGACAGGTCTTACCCCCCGTGGCAGCGGAGGACAGGATGTCTCCGAGGGCACAGCCGGGCTGCACGTCCCCTCCGTTGGGGTAGATGTCGATGTGTCCGATGGGCTGCTGGATGCCGATGCTCACGCCCAGAGCTTCACGTGTGTACGTGTGCAGGACGTCCACGAACTCCGCGTCGTCCGGGGAGAGGCGCTTGTGTGGCTCCGCCCCCTCAAACATGGGACCGGCCGGGTCCAGCCCTGTCAGACAGATACCCTTTGATTAGCCATCACTGGCCACACACACAAGCAGTGTGACGCATTAGAGACTGTATATGTATAGTGTGTGTGTGTGTGTGTGTGTGTGTGTGTGTGTGTGTGTGTGTGTGTGTGCGCGCGCACGTACCCGTTATACGTCCGACTGTACCATGAACGAACGTTCCGGCGTATCCCGCTACATGAGCTCC
Source organism: Channallabes apus (assembly GCA_030522415.1). Classification (NCBI taxonomy): domain Eukaryota; kingdom Metazoa; phylum Chordata; class Actinopteri; order Siluriformes; family Clariidae; genus Channallabes; species Channallabes apus. The sequence goes on from CM060111.1 coordinate 47,317,881, forward strand.
CAGACTGTAACCGATCATATGGACCTTCTCCAGGGGCAGCTGCTCTTCATCCTACACACACACACACACACACACACACACACACACACACACACACACACACACACACACACACACACACTAACATTAACATCAACACAGATACACACTGCTTTATCTTATCGGAGTGTGTAATAGAGCGGTTAATAGGAGTGTAATCTAATCAGCACTGCGTTTATAGTCACAACAACCAGAATTAGAGAATTTTGGTCGCCATTCAATTCATGAGCTGGAATTTGAATTGAATTGACTCCGCCCCACAGGAAGTTGAAATTGAATTGGAGTTGAAATGACAGGAAGTGGAATTAAATTCATGGCAATTCAAAGACATTCCACACGGTCATACAACAGAAAGAATGTGTTGAATCTCACATACGATTACATTTATTTTGTAATTTAATAGAATAATTTAATTACACATAACTAGTCACTCCTCAACCCTACATACAGTTTCTTCCAACATATAAATAATGATCAAATTCTTGAAATAAATTACTCCCTCAATGTTTGATTAGTTTTGTTCAAAATGTTATTTTCATTTCAAAGTAATAAAATAACACAAAGTCAAGTGTTGACCATCAAATTGAAAAGAAAAGAAGTTTTCAAACAAATGTCCACCTCAAATTGTTTGGCAACCATTTTAAATACTTGGTTAAAGCAAAGCATTCTGGGATATGGAGTCCCCAAACTTTGTGTTCTGTGACTAGAGCTTTTAACATTCATTGCTGGAGGGAAACATTTCCTGTTAATGTAATCTGTACAAGTAGTTCAAACTAATATCATTTATAGAATATGTAATAAAATCATATCTGACGTATATTGTAAAGCTTCATTGTTAAACACTTCACTTAGTAATATGAATTTCTTTGAATTTGTATTGAATTGCAATTCTGCTTCCTTTAATTCAATTCCGAATTGTAATTCTAGATCCTGTTTTTGACATCAATTCAATTGGAATTTAGGAGTCATTCTCTATTCAATTCTGAATTGTGCACAAGCCTGACACCAACACACACTACTGTAATTATTGCACCTACACACACCAACACACTAGACTACACCACCCAACCCCTCCCCTACAAACACACACACTTCAGTATAATAAATGACACTGTACCTCCCCACTCTACCAGTTTAGAACACAAACGCGCGCGCGCGCGCGCACACACACACACACACACACACACACACACACACACACACACACACACACACACACACCTAGCAGACTTCTCAAAGCAGTTTGCCTCAGATGCAGCACTGGAGAGAGAACAACAGAATATTTGTGTGTGTGTGTGTGTGTACCTGTAGCCAGTTGAGCAGCATGGCGATGCTGTACCCGACGTGGCGTGTGTGATTGACAGCGTCGGGGTAAAGCTGATGCGCCAGAGAGAGCCAGTCCACCACTATGACGTTCGCCTCGGCCTCGCGCCTCACCACCGCCGCTACCAGCTTATACATCCAGCTCTCAAACACTCCTCCTATCTGTAACACACACACACACACACACACACACACACACACACACACACACACACACAGGGAGGAACCCGGTGAGACATTCCAGAGTGTGTTTGATGTTCAAGAGACAGTTTTAGACCAGGGACGTCAAAAACACACACACATACACAATCATGTGCAGGTGAGAGAGGGGAGGGGAGGGTGTGTGTGTGTGTGTGTGTGAGAGAGAGAGAGAGAGAACAGTATAAAGTGACTGTATTGTACCGATACATTGTAATGTATCTTTATTAGAGCCAAATGTTACAGAAGTGGGTAGTGATGATGTAATGATTGATTTCAACAGAAAACACTTACAGTATTTATCAGCTGCATTAAGTCCATTATGGGAAATATCACATGACGTGTGAGCGAGAGAGTGAGAGAGTAAGCGAGAGAGTGAGAGTGTGTGTGTGTGTGTGCGAGAGAGTGAGAGAGTAAGCGAGAGAGTGAGAGTGTGTGTGTGTGTGTGCGAGAGAGTGAGAGAGTAAGCGAGAGAGTGAGAGTGTGTGTGTGTGTGCGCGAGAGAGTGAGTTTGTGTGTTTGTGTGTGTGCGCGCGCGCGAGTGTGAGTGTGTGCTGACCGTCCAGCCGTGGATGATGAGGATGGTTCTGGCCGTGGTGTTGAAGCCGCACCGCTGCAGTGCCTCGCTCCGACCCGGCTCTAGGAAACATCCCTCATCGTCCAGATCCTCAGATTTACGCATGTTATATTTAATCTGATCATCGAGCAGCTCCGGGTCTATAGACGGGGTCTCGTCCAGACTGCCTGCAACACACACACACACACACACACACACACACACACACACACACACAGAGAAACGCATTAAACACCAGGGAACTAATCAACTTTAACGCAAACACACACCTTAAAGTAAACATTTACACATCTGTAAACACAACTGTCGGTTACAACTTACACTCACACACCTTCTCTCTCTCTCTGTCTCACACACACACACACACACACACACACACACACACACACACTATAAAACGTATTTTTAAACCGTAATTAACTTTAAATATTAACGCAGCAGGAGGAGCGAGTCATTTTGTTCATGTGAGTCGGTTCAGTGATTCTCCCCCCGCTATAAGTGTGAGTCTAATTGTCCACGTGAGTCGATTCAGTGAATCTCTCACTATTTGACTCGCTACCACACAGACAGATTTAACGGCGGATTGAGAAGAAATGATGAATGAAACTCGGTACAAATCGATCGGATTCCCAGTCAGTCAGTCAGTCCACAGAGTATATAAAGTGTATAAACACAGTCACGGTGTATTAACTCACACATTAGTGAATGAACAGATTAATAAAGATGAGTTCTTACCCTGCACGCGCTCATCCTCTGAGGTGGCACGCGCATCCCGCGCGCAGTGAATGAGGAGTAAACACAGCGAGAGCGAAATAAAGGTGTTTAATCTCAGCACCATCCTGCAGAGAGACACGGAGCGCTCCGGGGGGTTAAACCTGAGGTAACTTGAGGTGAAGTGAGCCCCTCACACTCTCTGTGGAGATTAATGAAGCGGAGCAGGTTCCGTTCCAAAGAAGATTTATATAAACTCGCCTCGGTCAGCTGACTATCGGCAGAGCTCAATCTCGCCTTCTGATTGGTCGAGCCCCCTCGCTTTACGTTCGGGGCGTGGCTACGGGCTGAATGAATGGGACAAAAAAAAACTCCCTCAGATGAAGCACAGATGGTTAAAATGGAAGGTTCTGGAAGATTTATCTCTAAAAACAATGTGTGTGTGTGTGTGTGTGAGAGAGGTGTATATAAACCCATACACAGGCTATTAAAGGGACTATCTGACCATTTTTATTCATACACATTCATATTCCATACTAACTTAAATAATTCTTTTGATTGTGTAAAGCTGCTTTGATACAATGTCAATTGTTAAAACAAATAAAACTGAATTGAATTGAAAGAATGTACTGTATAATAATAAATTTTATACATTTATTGCTTATTTCAGCTTATTTGTTTATTAAATATATTATTAATGAGGTGAACCTGTTCATCATTAAATATATATTAATATTTTTTTGTAATGTGTACTTTTCATCGTATACATTTAATAATACTGTGTGAGTGTGTGTGTGTGTGTGTGTGTGTGTGTGTGTGTGAAATGCAATGAAATAAAGCAATATATTTTCCTGTACATAATATTATACACACACACACAGTATGTGTGTATATATATATATATATATATATATATATATATATATATATATATACAGTGGTGTGAAAAACTATTTGCCCCCTTCCTGATTTCTTATTCTTTTGCATGTTTGTCACACTTAAATGTTTCTGCTCATCAAAAACCGTTAACTATTAGTCAAAGATAACATAATTGAACACAAAATGCAGTTTTTAAATGAATGTTTACGTTATTAAGGGAGAAAAAAAACTCCAAATCTACATGGCCCTGTGTGAAAAAGTGATTGCCCCCCTTGTTAAAAAATAACTTAACTGTGGTTTATCACACCTGAGTTCAATTTCTGTAGTCACCCCCAGGCCTGATTACTGCCACACCTGTTTCAATCAAGAAATCACTTAAATAGGAGCTACCTGACACAGAGAAGTAGACCAAAAGCACCTCAAAAGCTAGACATCATGCCAAGATCCAAAGAAATTCAGGAACAAATGAGAACAAAAGTAATTGAGATCTATCAGTCTGGTAAAGGTTATAAAGCCATTTCTAAAGCTTTGGGACTCCAGCGAACCACAGTGAGAGCCATTATCCACAAATGGCAAAAACATGGAACAGTGGTGAACCTTCCCAGGAGTGGCCGGCCGACCAAAATTACCCCAAGAGCGCAGAGACGACTCATCCGAGAGGCCACAAAAGACCCCAGGACAACATCTAAAGAACTGCAGGCCTCACTTGCCTCAATTAAGGTCAGTGTTCAAGACTCCACCATAAGAAATGGTCTCGCCCCGCAGTATCGGAACGAACTGCTAGTGTCTTACGATCCGCCACGCCTACTTCGGTCAAAGGATGCAGGCTGCTTATCAGTACCGCGTATTATGAAAACTACAGCTGGGGGCAGAGCTTTTTCTTACAAAGCCCCAAAATTATGGAATAGTCTTCCAAATAGTGTTCGGGACTCAGACACAGTCTCAGTGTTTAAGTCTAGGCTCAAAACCTATTTATTTAGCCAAGCATTTTTATAAATAGATTTGCCATAAGGTAAAGGAGCAGATCTGGGGGACTCATGGACGTAGAGTATTATGGTGAACTGGTATGTTTAGATGCTGTCTTCCTCAGTCTCATTTGATCACTCAGGTTTGTTGACGGTGAGGTGATTGTTTGCTTTACATCTCAGGGAGCCCTCATGTTTGTGTTTCCTTCTGGCTCTCCCTTTTAGTTATGATGTCATAGTTAGTCCTGCCGGAGTCCCTGCTTGCACTCTACAGTAAATATACATTCACATTAGACATTGTGACTGTGACCATACCTAATTGCAATCTCTCCTCCTCTTCTCTTCCTCCCCCTCTTTCTCTTTCCTCTCTCCCCCTGTCTCCCCCTTTCACTCTTTCTCTCTCTCTCTCTCTCTCTCTCTCTCTGTCGAGCTACACATGTGGTTCCTGAGCTGCCAGTGATCCAGACTCCCTCTGCCCTCCGGACCTGTCTGATCCATCCTGGTGCCCGGTTTCTGGTTGGAGGTCTCATCGCATGGATGCCCCGTGTGTCTCTTTAGGATGCGCCTGGTGTCTGGGGATGATTCTATCTACTTAGAAGATGGTTCTGACCTCGACTGGTGTTGTCAGCTGTTTCTCTGAGGACTTGACAATTCGATAGTTCAGGACTGGAACTTTCTACAAGTCTATCTGAGTCTCGAATAACTACTGGACTCCATTTAACATCAACTATTATAACATCAATTAACATCAACTATTATAGCTGAACCTAACACTGTATAAATGCAGATAATTTCCTGCTATCTGTTTCACCCAGATGAGGATGGGTTCCCTGTTGAGTCTGGTTCCTCTCAAGGTTTCTTCCTATTACCATCTCAGGGAGTTTTTCCTTGCCACTGTCGCCCTCGGGCTTGCTCACCAGGGACTATCTGAACATTTTGATTCATACACATTCACATTCCATACAAACTTAAATAATTATTTTGATTGTGTAAAGCTGTTTTGAGACAATGTCAATTGTTAAAAGCGCTATACAAATAAAAAAACTGAATTGAAGAAAGAGACTGGGCAAAAACGACCTGCATGGCAGATTTCCAAGGCGCAAACCACTTTTAAGCAAAAAGAACATTAAGGCTCGTCTCAATTTTGCTAAAAAACATCTCAATGATTGCCAAGACTTTTGGGAAAATACCTTGTGGACCGACGAGACAAAAGTTAAACTTTTTGGAAGGTGTGTGTCCCACTACATCTGGCGTAAAAGTAACACAGCATTTCAGAAAAAGAACATCATACCAACAGTAAAATATGGTGGTGGTAGTGTGATGGTCTGGGGTTGTTTTGCTGCTTCAGGACCAGATGGAACCATGAATTCTACTGTCTACCAAAAAATCCTGAAGGAGAATGTCCTGCCATCTGTTTGTCAACTCACGCTGAAGCGATCTTGGGTGCTGCAGCAGGACAATGACCCAAAACACACCAGCAAATCCACCTCTGAATGGCTGAAGAAAAACAAAATGTAGACTTTGGAGTGGCCTAGTCAAAGTCCTGACCTGAATCCTATTGAGATGTGGCATGACCTTAAAAAGGCGGTTTATGCTAGAAAACCCTCAAATAAAGCTGAATTACAACAATTCTGCAAAGATGAGTGGGCCAAAATTCCTCCAGAGCGCTGTAAAAGACTCGTTGCAAGTTATCGCAAACGCTTGATTGCAGTTATTGCTGCTAAGGGTGGCCCAACCAGTTATTAGGTTCAGGGGGCAATTACTTTTTCACACAGGGCCATGTAGGTTTGGATTTTTTTTCTCCCTAAATAATAAAACCCCTCATTTAAAAACTGCATTTTGTTTACTTGTGTTATCTTTGACTAATAGTTAAATGTGTTTGATGATCAGAAACATTTTGTGTGACAAACATGCAAAAGAATAAGAAATCAGGAGGGGGGCAAATAGTTTTTCACACCACTGTATGCTACTGCTCAAAACAACAATACTGCAGATTTCAAAACCTTGAAATAACACATATGGAATTATGGAATTATGTAATGACAACAGCAACAAGACTCAGTTGTTATTTTAAGACACGGAGGTTCTCTTTTCTGGAACAAAAAACTGTTCCTCATGAAGAACTTCCCAGGAAATCAAGACCAAAACTGAGCTCTGCTGCAGAGGAGACGTTCATTTAGAGTCACCAGCCTCAGAAATCACTAATTAACATCCAGCACCTCAGATTAGAGCCGTTATGAAGCTTCACAGAGCAGAAGTAGCAGATAAACATCTCAATATCAACTGTTCAAATGAGATTATTGTGGATTTTAGATAATAAACACCTTCATTATTGTTTTACATTTAGGCATTTGGCAGACGCTCTTATCCAGAACTTCTTACATTCTTATCTCGTTACACATCTGAGCAGTTGAGGGTTAAGGGCCTTGCTCAAGGGCCCAACAGTGGCAACTTGGTGGTTGTGGGATTTGAACCTGGGATCTTCCAGCACCGTAGTCCAATGCCTTAACCACTGAGCTACACCTGGTTTTACAGTGTAGAAAGAAATAAACATCAGGAAACACCATGGGGTTAGGAAGGGTGTACAAACTTTTGAGCAATACTGTATATTAACAGATGAAATGTACAATGTAAAACGTTGTGTTATTAATATGACTGCTGTTAGTTTCCTCATTTTCTGATCGTAATTTCCCGTCTTTAAGCCAAGACTTCTCACGTCTAAAGAAAAGTATAATTCAAATATAAAAATAAAATAAAATAAGAAAGACAGATCAGATTGTCATTCAGTCAGTGTGGTATGACCCAGTGACTCCTGAGCTTCTCCTCTCTGCTGTTTTACACTTTGGCTTAAAGAGTCGCAAGCTGGTCAACACCTGGGCCTATAAACACTTTACCAGTTAGCCTAATGTGAATGTTTTCGGGCTGTGTGAGAAAACCCACCAAGCATGGCGAGAACATATACAATACATTATATACACAATATATATATATATATATATATATATATATATATATATATATATATATACATATACATACAATAAATGTTTTGTACAACCCAGTTAGGAAGCTCTGAGCACAGGTTCAGCCAGGATACAGCGCCCCCTGGAGCAGGTCGCGTTAAGGGCCTTCCACCATCTAATCCTGGGTTCAGTCCTCACTCTCTTTTTCTCCTTTTGTACATCAAAAGTCATCCTGTAGACCACAATCCGAAGGTGTCTACACTGTCTCGTGTCCGTATGTAGTGTATCAGATGCTACACTATACCCTGCAACCACCTTACAGTCTCTAATCTCCTTCAGATCTCCTACACAGTCCACCTGAGTACATCTTCCACCGCTCTTATGTCACCCCGTGTTCTTCTTATGTATATTCACCACTGCCATTTCCATCCTTTTTGCGAAATCTACAATCTCTGTCCTTCCACATTCACATTGTCTCAGTGTATTAGTGCTTAGTAATATTACCATTAGGCTAAATATATATAAAAGTAGATCTTCATCTGCACGCTTCTGGACTGTAAATGAAAGGACTCTCTGTCACACAGGTGCTCTTAAATGCCCTGTGTGTGTGTGTGTGTGTGTGTGTGTGTGTGTGTGTGTGTGTGTGTGTGTGTGTGTGTGTGTGTGATGAACAGATTTTGCCCCTGTGTGTCTCACTTGTGGCTCTCTGTTACCGTCCATTAATTAACTGTCCTCATGATGACATCACTGGGTCCTCATTCTGTCCTCTTGTTTGTTTTGTGTAATGTTTTTTTGTTTGTTTGTTTATGGTTTAGGACTTGCACAATCTTTGTTGTGGTTGCTAAGCTAATATTAGCAAGCTAAACATGTAGATGCTAGAGGATGTGTACTATTCTGCTGTTGTGTGTAGTAGGATGTGGTTTGGGATACAACCCAGGACAGGGGATGGTTCACAGTGACACACACACACACACACACACACACACACACACACACACACACACACACACACACACACACACACACACACTATGGCCAAAAGAACAAAGAGATGTCAGAGGACACCAGGAACTAAACTGTAGACCCGCACCAGGCTGTAAAGACTGAATCTGCAGTAGATAAGCAGCAGCTCGGTGTGAAGAAATCAACTGTGGGAGGAATTATTAGAACATGGAAGACATACAAGATCACTGATAACCTCCCTCGATCTGGGGCTCCACGCAAGATCTCACCCCATGAGGTCAAAAAGATCACAAGAACAGTGAGCAAAAATCTCATAACCACAGGGGGGACCTAGTGGATGACCTGCAGAGAGCCGGGACCAAAGTAACAAAGGCTACCATCAGTAACACGCTGCACCGCCAGGGACTCAAATCCTGCAGTGCCAGACTGTATCATGTGAAAACCTCCTTCCATCAGCAAGGGCATTGAAGATGAAACGTTTCTGGGTCTTTCAGCATGACGATGTTCCCAAACACACCGTCCGGGCTTCATAAGAAGCATTTCAGTGTAGTGGAGTGGCCGAGCCAGTCTCCAGATCTCAACCCCATAGAAAATCTTTGGAGGGGGTTGAAAGTCCGTGTTGCCGAGCGACAGCCTCAAAACATCACTGCTCTAGAGGAGATCTGCACGGAGGAACGGACCACAATACCAGCAGCAGTGTGTGAAAACCTTGTGAAGACTCGCAGAAAACGTTTGACCTCCATCGTTGCCAACAAAGGGGATATAACAAAGTATTGAGATGAAATTTTGTTTTTGACCAAATACTTATTTTCCACCATAATTTACATATAAATTATTTAAAATGTGATTTTCTAGATAAATTTTTTTATTTTGTCCCTCATAGTTGAGGTTCACCTATGATGGACATTACAGGCCTCTCTCATCTTTATAAGTGGGAGAACTTGAACAATTGGTGGCTGACTAAATACTTTTTTACCCCACTGTACATTAATACTTTTTTAAGAGATAATAATATTAATAGATAAATATACTTCTTACGCCTATGTGAGTAATAAAGTGTTGTCTGTGCTGCCCTCTGTAGGTGCAGATGTGTGAATACGCCGTGAATAAAGGAAGAACTATATTTTATTATATGTAAAATTATTTATATTAATTATTCATACAGTATAAAAATATGCACATGCAGCCTCTCGGGCACTCTGCAGCTTTTAGCATCTGATGTTCCAGTTATAGATTATTGCTGTAATTTGAAGTGAGCGTGTTGTTTACACTTTAGGGTGAGAGCTGGATGGCGGTGCGAGTCCTGCTGCAGTGCTGCTCCACTAACAGCCTGAATAATTCACTGTAACGCCCTGTCACATGGAGCACTAACGCAGTGGGAGTGTATCCAACCCTCTCCCATTCGGGACGTCCCCCTGGCAGTCCTGAGGTCCTGGGTTCTTCTCCTCTAACGATTCCTGATGGAGTGTATTCTCCTGAGAGTGACACCGCCCACCCTGCAGCTGCTCAGCCACTTTATTACACCAGACGGTGTTGCGTTCTTTATTCCACATCAATCTGATCATCATCTGCTCACACAGCTGCCCTTTTCACTGTGTGAGTGTGAGTGTGTGTGTGTGTGTGTGTGTGTGTGTGTGTACTGATTCTCTGATTGAGGAAACATTCTACTAAATATCAGGTGCCAAGATTCTTGATTTTTTTTATTTTCATGAAAGTACATTACAAAATGTCTGTGGTGTTGCACAGTGTATTGCACATATATTTACTGCACAGTGAGAAGAATGTTTAACTGTTCATTAGACGAACTGCTTCAGGGAAAAAAACTGTTCATGTGCCTGACTGTCCTGGTGTTCGGTGCTCTGTAGCGTCGACCCGACGGCAAAAGTTCAAATAGAAGGTGGCTCGGGTGTGAAGGGTGCAAAGTGATATTCCGAGCCCTTTTCTTCACTTTGGATATATACAGTTATAGTTATACAGTTATATACAGGGCAGGGGGGTGCCAATAATTCTTTCAGCAGTCCGAACCGTCCTTTGTAGTCTTGTAGTCCTGTCTGTCAGAAAGCTGGTGATCAAGTGACAGACAGAGCGAGGAACAGAGAGCTGGTTTAATTTGGTCTGAAGCAGTGCTGGGATGATCGTATTAAAAGCTGATGAAAAGTCTATAAACAACACCCTTGCATAAGTTTGTCCAGATGTTGAAGGATGAAGTGCAGTCCCATGCTTAAAGCGCATGCTTGTTAACTGATGCTGCCATTCAAAACATGATTTTTTAATTATATTATAAAATTTTGATAAATTTTGAAACAATAAATTTGTAAGGCGAGTAACGTAATGTTATTGACGTAACTGTTATCAAATCAAATGCATTTAAAATGTAACACGTTATATTACTGTGTTATCAGGAACAGTAATTAGATTACAGTAACGCGTTATACAGTAACACATTATACACGACTCTGGTGGGCACACATCTGGACACACAGCTGTACTCTCATACGCACACGTGTACCTGGACACACACCTGTGCACTCACATAAACACACACTTACACACTCACCAAGACACTAACCTGGACATATGCCTACACACTAAACTAGACTCTGTCTTGGACACACACACACACACACACACACACACACACACACACACACACACACACACACACACACCTGTACACTTCCATATCCTGCCACCTGTCTGTGTTCTAGTGCTACACTAACCCTGAATGACAGTAACTCCGCCCCCTGGCTCCGCTCTGTGAGTTCTCTGACCTGCATGTTTCTTCCTGACAGTATCGCCCACATCCTGATCCACTTCCTGTATGACCTTATATGGGGTTTGATGAAAGTGGTGGGTTAGTTCACGATTTGGAGCAAAGGGAAATGAAACCTCAAAAATCTTGTTTGGTGTGTTTTGCATCACAATGGAATTTACACCATGGGTCATCTATTCAAAACAACTTCAACACTTGTTTGTGCTCCTCCAGTAGTTCCTGTCACCGTCTGATCGGATTCTCTGAGCTCTGGTTAAAAAAAACATGAACAATCTTTTACAAACTAGTGTTAATTTCATGAGCAAAAATACTGACGATAACGATTGGTTGACGACATTTTTTTCTGTGACTAAGACGAGATGATGACGAGACGTCACGGATATTAATAAACAGTGGCACAATAAACATTACGACACGAGCGGTGGTGTTTCTCGGGTCAGGAGTATCAGGAGTAGTTTGTGCGTGCAGTGACGGGACGCTACAAGCTCAGTCGTGGTTAAACTCCTCGTCATCACCGCAGTGTCACTCTGGTTGGAGGTCTCGTCGCATGGATGCCCCGTGTGTCTCTTTAGGATGCGTCTGGTGTCTTGGGATGATTCTATCTAAGATGGTTCTGGCCTCGACTGGTGTGGTCAGCTGTTTCTCTGAGGACTTGACAAATCGATAGTTCAGGACTGGAACTTTCTACAAGTCTATCTGAGTCTCGAATAACTACTGGACTCCATTTTACATCAAGTATTATAACATCAATTAACATCAACTATTATAGCTGAACCCAACACTTAACACTGTATAAATGCAGATCATTTCCTGCTATCTGTTTCACCCAGATGAGGATGGGTTCCCTGTCGAGTCTGGTTCCTCTCAAGGTTTCTTCCTATTACCGTCTCAGGGAGTTTTTCCTTGCCACTGTCGCCCTCGGGCTTGCTCACCAGGGACTATCTGAACATTTTGATTCATACACATTCACATTCCATACAAACTTAAATAATTCTTTTGATTGTGTAAAGCTGTTTTGAGACAATGTCAATTGTTAAAAGCGCTATACAAATAAAACTGAATTGAATTGAATTGAATTGAATTGAAAGAGAAGAGACGACATATTGAACCGGAGAGAAACAGCTGATGTGTCGTAATATCGTAGGGGAAACAGTGGGGGAACACAGTCACTGGGAAAAATACCACAAACCTGAAGAGACGCATCAAGGCATCCCATAATAATCACGCAGTTTTACAGCCTCTTTGTGGTGATTATGATTTGTTATATTGTGATGAATTAAATTTAATTTTATAGTTAAACCGTTGCCAAACACATTAATCTATAGGGTTAGTAAATGATTGAGACCCAGAGGAGCTACAGAATCACTACAACTGTCTAAGTGTGTAAATTCATGTAAAAAAAAAAAAAAAAAAAGTTTAAAAACACTATTTTGGAGTAAAAAAAAAGGTACCTACTGTTTCATATTCTGTCAAACATCTCGGTAGCTTTGTAATAATACGGGTACAGATCATATATTTAGGTAATGATTAACTGATACATAGCTCCTGATGATTAGACCCACCAGCTAAAGAATCCGTTACTAATTACATTTACTGATACACCACCAAATTCTAGTTATACAATGAAGGACATCAATATATTTTGTAAGTCGCTCTGGATAAGAGCGTCTGCCAAATGCCTAAATGTAAATGTAAATATAAATATGTCACTTTCATGCTACATTTACAGGCTAAGGTGAAAACTTGTTGTATTGTGTGTCATGTGGTAGAGAACGCAATACACAACCGGAAATAACACAGCGATTTGACATTAGAGGAGCAGAAACGTCTGAATGTGTGGTGGAGAAGTTTTATAAAATCACATGATTGTGTCTCACTGAAGACAACTGCTGAATCTATAATCTATCTATAATGTATCAAGGACACAATGTTACCTGTTGTCTCAATAATTTCCACTGTATGAAGTTGGACCAACAATACAATATTAATTCGTTCAACATTTATCTAGTTTTTACAGCATACCCACTGTCTGCTCACCTGTCTGTCTGCCCACCTGTCTGTCTGCTCACTTGTCTGTCTGCCCACCTGTCTGTCTGCCCATCTGTCTGTCTGCTCACCTGTCTGTCTGCCCACCTGTCTGTCTGCTCACCTGTCTGTCTGCCCGTCTGTCTGTCTGCTCACCTGTCTGTCTGCCCACCTGTCTGTCTGCCTATCTGTCTGTCTGCTCACCTGTCTGTCTGCTCACCTGTCTGTCTGCCCACCTGTCTGTCTGCCTATATATCCTATCTATCAGTTTATATAAATATGTCAGATGATTATGATATGTGTAGATTATTAGAGATGTGTAGACTCTAATACCAGATAATAAATCAGACTCTTGGCCCCGATCGTCTCTATCACACACCAGGAAGTCTTTATATTTCAATAATCAGGAATTTTATTTCACCAAGCAGGATTTCCTGCCAGAGCGTCATGCCGTGACCTGCCCACCACACTTCCCTTCATATCTAACATCTAAACTTTCACTGCCAAAACAATCTGAAGTCATTTTACTTATAAAGACCGACACTAACATTAACAGCAAAAATGTATTTTGATAAACTCGGACTGAAATCATCAGATTTAACATCCAGTTGCTGCTCAATGATTCTTGGAAAATAAAAGTAAAAAACTTAGTGTAATTTATAATCTATCAATTACTTTTTAAATACATATTTATCAGTGCTGCATTAGACATAAACACACTCCACCCTACATCTTCCTCATCATCATCATCATCATTATGAAGCACAAAGAAGAGATCCTAATGACCAACTACATGATGAAAAATACTGTTAGAGCAACCACAAATACGCGTGCACACACACACACACACACACACACACACACACACACACACACCTGCATACACATGCACGCACACGCTATGTGAATTCCATTTAATAATCCACAAAAAAAATCTATGAATTTCAATAAAGAGGAAGTTGAGGATTTACTGAAACATTAGAGACACACGCAGTCAATTAATCTTTTTATCCTCTTCCCTGCATTTCAATGTAATCTCAATAAAACCCCATCAGGATGTGCACGAAGATATTTTATTAAGCGTTGTCTATTTAGAGATCAGAGGTCAGGTAGCAGAGCAAGGTCCAAGCAGATCCTACACCACTGCACTGGCGTTAGAACTAGAAAGGGGCCTCCGAGTGGCGCAGTGGTAAAGTTCTCGTCCTATCATTCAGAGATCGCTGGTTCGGTTCCCGGGTGATGCTGTAACCTCTCACAGGCGGAGGTCTAAGAGCTGATTGGCTGAGCTCTCTCAGAGGGGCGGGATGAGAGGTACTTAGTCTGTGAGAGACACAGACACGGAGGGAACGGATAGCGTTCCGAGTGTGTTACGCCGTCCCCTAACGGTGCATCAGTGAGCAGTTCGAAAAGATGTGGTCGGCTGGTGTCACATGGTACGGAGGAAACACGTGATAGTCTTTGGCCCTCCGGACTGAGTGGTAGTGGTAGTCTTAATGTGGGAGACCCCCCCCCACCCCCCAGTGACGGGGGAGAATTGGACACGACTGAATTCTCTGAAGACTGAAAGTCTCAACACGTTGAAGGTTTCAGCAAAAGATGTCTGAAGAACATCAGGAGGAAAGACAGAATCCAAGAACAGGGTCAAGACCACAGCAGAGCTTTAAATAATAATCCCAAACTATATGGAGATACTGTATGTTACAGTTTTTTTCAATCGCTAACAAGCTCTTACCCATACATCAGATACTTTTTCTAAACTCTTAACACAGACTCACACCTACAAAACACAATTGGCCAAATGGATAATTTTCTTATCAAAAATACATTTTGTTAAATATATACTAACTCTTCATTTCAAAATAGAACACATATTTCTCTGCACACACTAACTTTACAAAAACACTATAAATCTGACTCAAAATGAAATTATTCTGTCAAAGAATAACACTTGTTTTCACTTCACAAGGTACATGCAGTCAATCAAAGTACACCAGGTTTCAAAATACTGGATATTATTGACATTACAAAAACTGCATAGACTTTTATGTTTCAGTTTTACAGGTATTTGCCTGCAAAACATGCAATCCACCATTTTGACACCAGAAATGTCTTGGTTGGTAACTGTATGTCCACATGTACAGTAATGTTCACATTCAAAAGCATTCCAGTAAAAAGCAAACAAGTTTTTTTTCTTTACTGTTTACTACAGGAGGTACAGTAGAAACACGGTATGATAGAACAGAAAAAGTTTTACAGTATTGCTTACAGTGAACAAAATATCCATGAAACACACAAGAGCATTCTGAACAAAAAAACAACAGCAAAAAGCCAAGATAAAAAGGGGAGGGGATGGGGAGGGGGGCTAAAAAAAGGCAAAAAATTTGCATCTAATCTCTGCGATCTTCAGGGTTAGGCCACATGTTTTCATCAACATCACATCTGATGTTATCCAAGTCGATACACCTGGGATAAAACCGCCTGGTATGTCGGATCCACCCTTGGCAATCATCAACTGTGATGTCCCTGGAGCCAGCATCCATGGCTTCAAGGTGGGACATCTGGTCATGTGGCTGATGGTCATAAACCTTCCACCTCCATGCAGAAAAGAACTCCTCTATGGGGTTGAGGAAAGGTGAATAGGGTGGAAGGAAGAGACTTACCAGTCTTGGGTGGACTTCAAATCATGTTGTTATTGCTTGCGAGTGATGGAAAGCCACATTGTCCCAGGTAATTACAAAGGTCCTCATGTTTTCACCCTCCTGACCCTGCTCTGGAACCAGGTGCTGGTGGAGATCATTGAGAAAGGCAAGCAAGCGCTCTGTATTATAGGGTCCAACCTGACATCTGTGAAGGAGTAATCCTGCATTTGCAATTGCTGCACACATGGTAATGTTTGCCCCTCTCTGTCCTGGCACATCAACTGTGGCCCTATTTCCAATTACATTTCGTCCACGTCGACGCCTTTTGGCCAGATTGAATCCTGCCTCATCAATGTATATGAATTCATGAGGGGCCTGGTTGGCCTCCAATTCCATAACTCTCTGAAACAAGGTTTATGTAAGTCATGTTATTACTGTATACCATACTGTACTGTAACCTAGTATTGTGTAGGTTACCTACTTGCAAAGTGCAAAGCTTATAGAACTGGACATTGAATTGAATATACACTATACCTGGACATATTGTCGTCGTAGCTCCTTGACCCTCTCACTGTTCCTCTCAAAGGGAACAGTGTAGAGCTGCTTCATCCGCACTCTGTGTTTGGACAATGTCCGCGTAATGGTTATGAGGCTGATTCTATCGATATTGTAAAATATCTCATGGTCCGCCACAATTCTAGTTTGAATTTCACGCAGTTTTATTGCATTATTTGCAGCAACCATTTCTACAATGGCAAGCTCTTGATCATTACTGAGGAGCTTTCCTCTTCCCCCAGAGGGTGGAAGACGTTGCATTCTTTAGAAAAACAAAAAATTCAACATATGCATTACTGTATGACCATATTGACATGTCAAGTGAGAATAGAAACAATCCATGTAAAATGCAATACTTACCTGTTGGTTTGTTGAAAGATTTTTTTGCAGCTCTTGGAATGCCACCACCACGCATTCTTACACCTCTACCTTGCCCTCTCCTTGGGCCTGCTCTTCTCCCTGGGCCCCTTGCTCTTACTCTTCCTCGACCAGACATTACAGTGTTTGTCTTTTTTTTGTTTCCAAAAACATCACTCCACAAAGTCTTGCCTTATAAACCCCACTGAGTCTAAGCCAGAATGGAATAAGCTGTGGTTGGCCCAATTTACCCATCATAAATCAGCTGTGTGTCAATTATTCAATTGTTTGTTTATTATCAGCTGAGATATATTTTTGATATTGATATTGTTTTTGAACTGATATCATTGCAGAAGCAGAGGTTCTTATACTGTATCTAAGGTTTGGAATATTGTTTTTGCTATTGTGGGATGTTGTGTGTTAACATTCGTAAATACTACAAAAACAGTCCATAATTTTGTTGGGAGGTATAGCTTGTCTGTTAAGAAAATGTAAGCATTGTGGAAATGTGTTCACTGACTGCATATTGGGTGAAAACGACATGAAATGTGCGAATGGTATGGCCACAAAAGACCGATGCTGTGCTAATTGTGTTTAGAGTTTTGAAAATGTGACAACTGTTTGGACAAACGCTTGTTAGCGACTGAAAAAAACTGTAATAACTATCAGAGCAGACTGGAATCATGATTCAGTGTGAAATCTACTACACATCACTCATCAGATTCCAGATGTAGATGAGTGGATCCAGTGAGAGGATTATGAGTAGATTCAGGATGCAGCGGAGCATGGAGTAAGATAAGGGTGAAGCAACGTCCTGATAATACAGTACAGTGTTTGTGTAATTGCTACCATCAGACAGTGGAGGAAGCTCGATCAAGAAATCGGTTAAGAAATTGGGGAAAAAAATCATGGGATGTAACTCTATGGGCAACTTGAGAACACAATTATCCTAATCTGCATGTCTTTGGATTGCAGGAAGAAACCCGCCAAGCACGTAGGGATCATGCAAACTCCAGACCCGAGTTGGGAACCAAACCTGCAAGGTGCACGGCCACTGGAGGTGCAACCACTAAGCTACCGTGCCGCCATATCTGTGTTCATGCTATTAATAATGAAACCCATCCATCCATCTAGGAATGTATGTAGTTTAACAAGGGACTGTGGAGGCCAATGGTGAACACTGAGTGATCCAGGATAGTGTGAGCATAAATAAATCCCTTCTGTAGCTCTGTGCTATATGATCACAGTGCTATTGTTGATGTTACCCATAACTCTGGCCTTTAATTTCATGACATGTGGCACTAAAACACTTGGTGTTATTGCTGAGTCCTGCCTTTCATTTGAAGCTCATGAAGATATCATTACTAGGATAGCATTCTCTTATTTCAGAAATATTGCTAAGATAAGGAATATACCGTTTGGTCAAAAACAAGCAACATTATTGACTTGACAAAGACAACAACTAAAAAGATATAGCTGTACCCACTAAACATTGGACGTCGGATAGACGTGCAGATCATGTCTATATTGGGTCCGTCGGTCCATGACCAATTCTGGACATCTATTCGACGTCCAAACTAGGTCCACTATTTGGACGTCCAACCATGACCCAACTTGGACGTCCAAACTAGGTCCACTATTTGGTCGTCCAACCATGACCCAACTTGGACGTCATTTTGACGACCTAATCTATCTTATTTTTTTGGACGTCATTTTGACGTCCAAACTAGGTCCACTATTTGGACGTCCAACCATGACCAAACTTGGACGTCATTTTGACGTTCAACATTTGACCTAATCTGACTTAGACCAAAGACATTTCCACAAGAGGGTGAAGTAACCCGCCGCAAAGCATGTTGTTGCCTCGCCACGCCACTATATATATATATATATATATATATATATATATATAAAATAAAAACATAAATAACTTGATTATAGGCTTTAAATAAAATAAAAACTGTTAAAGGGAAACAGGAAAATGTAAAAAAGAAAATCATATTGTGGCGTGGGCGGGGCAGCGGCTGACGACCATCATGCTTTGCGGCGGGTTGCTGTTAATGGCTTCGGCCAAGTTTAGGTGTGTTGAGTATGTGTGTGTGAGAGACTTGTTGAATGTGTTCCGGTTCATGCTAAGGCTGAATTGGGTTTGGTTCTCGAGTGATTGCGGTTCCTTTCCCGTGCGTGCTGTACGATCAAAGCGGAGCGGCGAGTTGAAGGTCACGGGGCGGAGCCCAATGGTGATGCTGCGCAAGTGCCGGGGCAAGCTACAGCACCGTCAGCCGGCGAAGCAATTTGGTGGAGTCAACATTAGACGTCGGAAAAAAGACGTCACCTGGCGTTACAAAACAACCCCATCAATGGACGGAAATTGGACGTCCAAAATGACATGGAAAAGACGTCGCTACGACGTCACATTGCGCAGTGGGTAATGACTGAAACTGTGTTAAAGGACTGTCCACACACACACACACACACACACACGCACACACACACACACACACACACACAATGTGATGAGAACTCACAGGATTGGGACTAAACAGCTGTGTAAAGACTGGACTTTGTAGTGATAGGAAAAGGTCATGTGACCTGATGAGTCCAGACTGACCCTATTCCAGAGTGATGGGCGTGTCAGGGTAAGAAGTGAAGGACATGAAGCGATGCTCCATCATGTATAGTGTCCACTGTACAGCCTCTGGAGACAGTGTTATGATCTGGGTTTGATCAGTTACTCAGGTCGAGACTCAGTAACATTACGAAATGAAGTCAGCTGACCACCTGAGCTTCTCTTCCCTGATGGCACACGACATATTCCAGGACTCAGAGTGTGAGTGAGCGGCTCTGGGAACACGAGGAATCATTTACACACATAAACTGGACACCACAGAGTGTTTAATCAAAGCTAACACCGATCAGGTGAAATCAGTTTTTTTTGGCCAGGTAGTTTATTAATGACAAATGATGAAGATAAACTAGTTCCTGCTTTTGTTACCTCTAGGCTGGTTTTTATTAAGGTTAGGGGTTCGATATATTAGACTTTCAACGCACCAGAACCTGGACTGGTACGGCTGCTGGTCGAAGATTAACCAAGCTCCAGTTAGTGATAGGATCCATCCAGATTCTCTGTACCTGAGGCTCCAGTGAGGTCCGCTGCCATCACAACCTCTCCCACCGCTCTTTCTTTGATCTCATCTGTTTGATGTTCTCATCATCTTCCACCATGATGACCATCATACACAATATAAACACTCTTATTTGTGTTGGTTTACATTTTACTCACCAATTAACATTTTTAACACCAGCTCTATGCTGTCCAGTGACACATGGTGCTCCTGGGGTACCAGTGATCCTGCCCCTTCTGTTCTCCTGACCTGACTGATCCATCCTAACGCCCTGGAGCATCAGTCACCTGAACATGCCTGAGTGTTGCTGAGAACGTCTCAGCACAGTCTGCAGATCACTATGAGGTTCCTGTGGACACCCCGAGGATGGGTGTGGACGTTCTTTCATGGACAGTCTAAAGACTGCAATTAGCAAGAGACATGTACACACCAGCACTGCTCTACACTGCAGCAGTAATGTTTATATTGGTTGCTATGTTAATGAGTAGGTGTGGTGGTGTAGTGGTTAGCACTGTGGCCTTACACCTCCAGGGTTGGGGGTTTGATTCCCACTTCAGGTGTGTGTGTGTGTGTGTGAAGTCTGCATGTTCTCCATGTGCTTGGTGGGTTTCATCTGGGTATTCTGCTTTAGAATTGGCTAATTATTTATTTTTTTATAATTGTGTATTTAAAGTTGTGTGTGTGTGCGTGCGTGTGTGTGTGTGTGTGTGTGTCCTATGATGGACTGGCATCACATTTAGGAAGTATCGCATCTAGTGCCCTGAGTCTCCTGGGATAGGCTCCAGACCCCCCACAACTCTGTATACAGGATAATCACTATAGAGAGAGAGAGAGAGAGAGTGTGTGTGTGTGTGTGTGTGTGTGTGTGTGTGTGTGTGTGTTTTGGAGTTGGTATGTAAGGTATTGTGGGCCTGTTCAGGCGACTGTAATGAATTTTTTTCTGCTCTCTGAAGGTAGGTGTGTGTGTGTGTGTGTGTTTGTATAGAACATGTTTAGACCAGTGGACAGGAAACACTTCCTTACAGAGATGTTTTACCGCTGCTCTGTGATTGGCTGAAAGCTGTAACGCATCACAGCGACGCTAAACCTGTAGTTTGTGATAAACGGCAGCGGAGCAGCAAAGCAGAAACAGTCTGAGACCAGAAGAGCACGAAACTCCTTCATTTAATTACTTATTATTATTATTATTATTATTATTATTATTATTATTATTATTATTATTAGAAGAAGTTCACTTTAAGTCATTTAACTATTTTAGGACTAATAAGATGAAGTGTGTGCAGAATCCTGGCTGTCTGGGTGAGAACTTTACTTTAATTACATTTAGTTTTTGTAACTCAGGTGTGTGTGTGTGTGTGTGTGTGAGAGAGAGAGAGAGAGAGCAGGATGAGATGAGTGTACAGGAGGAATTTACACTAAACTGCTGGATTGTGATTTTATATTTATCTTCAATTTAAATGCTAAATACTTTTAACAGCAACACAAAAATAAATTAGAAATAAAAAATAAAGTTCTGTTCCACTAGTGTTTATGCTGCAGTTAAAGAAATACACGTCTAATGTTATATAAATATAATGTGCAGTACCATGTTAGACATTTATGTGTGTGTGTGTGTGTGTGTGTGTGTGTGAGAGCTCTGCAGTGTGTAAAACTAACTAAACTACATTTTCTTTCCCCCCTGAAGCTGTTTTCGCTCTCGCGTCAGTCTCACTGCTGTACAGCCGAACAGTCGAGTGTGTAGAAACCAGCACGAGCCGAGACCAGAACCTCTCCCAGAACCTCTCCCAGAACCACACACTCAGTAATTATTATTATTATTATTATTATTATTATTATTATTATTATTATTACATTCACCACATTATCTACATTTCAAAAAGTGAGGTGTAGTTTACACGCTGCTGCTCCTCTGTCCTGCGCTCTGATTGGTCAGAAGGTGTTGATTAATTGTCTGTAACAGCAGCTCTGACAGTAGCGACCATGTGACCAGTAATGCGCTCGGTTTAATACCATGTCGTTTCCATGGTAACGGCTCATTAACAGCACTCGCTGTACATACAGTGAAATGTTGGAGTAAATAGAGTGTAAGGAGTCTCCAGTGCGAGCGTCCAGAGGTAAAGCTGGAACTGTGATCTTCAGGACAGAGGCGCCAGGTTTCTCAGTCACATGACCAGCTGAAAGATTTTCCTCTTATTAACCTGAAGAGAGAGAGAGAGAGGGACAAGTGTGTATATCTGCTGTAATGTCAGTGAGAACATGAACTCAGAGGAAAACTCCTGATTCCACTTCATTACACACCTCGTCACACATAGCTCTACTGTAACACACACACACACACACACACACACACTTTATTATTCATGACCAAGAGAAAAAAATAAGATAAAGAAACGCAGTTTCACAACAACGACAAATAAAGAGAAAGAGAGAGGTGAGTGTACCGCGGTATCCTTAACACCTTGTGTGTGTGTGTGTGTGTGTGTGTGTGTGTGTACTGTAGATGGACCCCAGGTTCTCCCTGGTCACATGGTCTGCTCAATGGAAAAAGACAGTTACTGTATTCACGGCCGCTGTTCGTTTCATGAGAACATCAACACAACCTCCTGCACGTAAGTAATGCTAATCACGCTAATCATGCTAATCACGCAAAATATCAGTTAGTATTGGAAATGTTCTTAAGCCGAATGATACAGCCAAAAGTCTAAACCCTTGTGTGTGTGTGTGTGTGTGTGTAGGTGTGATGCGGGGTACATTGGTATTCGGTGTGAGCTGAGAGACCTGCGCGTGATGAGCCCCCATAAGCTGGAGGAGGTGATCGCCATCAGCTGCGGCGTGTGTGTCCTGCTCGCCTGCGTGTGTGTGCTCTCCTACTGCTGCTACAGGAACTGGTACGGCTGAATTACATCATCATGGGGGCGGGGCTACAGTATAAATACATAACTTACACCTCGCTACAAAACAATGAAATCCTGTTCGGATAGCATGTGTTAGCTCAACACAGACTCCGGGCCACGCCCATGGTTTCCATGGTGATGTCCTGAAAACTCCTGATTTGCCGACTGGCCTTGTGTTAATGTATCATTACAATGCTAATGCTAAGCTAATAAAGTTCAGCTCTTCAAGGAGTGTGTGTTCCGAATACTGACATGAATTTGTTCTGTGTGTGTGTGTGTGATTTCAGGGGCAGAAAACCAGCTCTTCCGTATGAGAAGCAGGGAGACATGGTGTGAGAGAGAGAGAGAGAGAGAGAGAGAGAGAGAGAGAGTACTGAGAGGTCAGTACTATGGGTCGAACAACTCCATCGTCATCATCATCATCATCGTTATTATTGTTGTTGTTGTTGTAATCAGGTGTGTGTGTCAGTACACACTGCAATACTTCCGTTTAATACTCACACACTCCTGTATTTATTGTTTATTAAAATCAGTTAAAGTTTATTTCTAATATTTATTTATATTGTTTCTCAATAAAATGTTTAAAGAATTTTGTAGTTTGTTTAAAGTGTGTTTGTGTGTGTGTGTGTGTGCGTGTTTATGTGTGTGTGTGTGGGGGGGGTCTACCTATATTTCAGGTACATTTACATTTACATTTAGGCATTTGGCAGACGCTCTTATCCAGAGCGACTTACATTTTTTATCTCATTACACATCTGAGCAGTTGAGGGTTAAGGGCCTTGCTCAAGGGCCCAACAGTGGCAACTTGGTGGTTGTGGGGTTTGAACCTGGGATCTTCCGAACCATAGTCCAATGCCTTAACCACTGAGCTACCCCTGGCCCCAGGTGTGTTCCGCACTCTCTTATCCACAGTGACACTAAAGTGCTTCTAAGTGCTTCTGACACTAAAGTTTCCGTCATTAGAGATCCGAACACTGGGTCACAGTGTTACTGTGTTACTACTGATACGTCTGTACGTTCTGAAAGTGTTTGTGTGTGTGTGTGTGTGTGTGTGTTCAAAACAGCTGCTTTGTGTCAGTGATGAAGAGAGAATTGAATCATTTTACAGATTCTAGAACATGACTGTGTGTGTGCGTGTGTGTAAGAGAGAGAGAGATCATTGTGGTGAACAGTGCAGTCAAAAGTATTCACATTCATTACTTGAGTAGAAGTATAGATACTAGGGTTTAAAAAGACTTCTTTAGAAGTTGAATTATCAACTCAAGCTTTTTACTCAAGTAAAAGTGTAAAAGTACTGGTTTCAAAACTACTTAAAGTATAAAAGTAAAAGTAACGTGAGGGGGAAAAGCATTAAGGATAAAAGCTTAGGCTGTGCCACAGGGCTATATACTACTGTACACTAACACCTCATATACTACTGTACACTAACGCCTCATATACTACTGTACACTAACGCCTCATATACTACTGTACACTAACGCCTCATATACTACTGTACACTAACGCCTCATATACTACTGTACACTAACACCTCATATACTACTGTACACTAACACCTCATATACTACTGTACACTAACGCCTCATATACTACTGTACACTAACACCTCATATACTACTGTACACTAACCTCATATACTACTGTACACTAACGCCACATATACTACTGTACACTAACCTCATATACTACTGTACACTAACACCTCATATACTACTGTACACTAACCTCATATACTACTGTACACTAACACCACATATACTACTGTACACTAACACCTCATATACTACTGTACACTAACACCTCATATACTACTGTACACTAGCGCCTCATATACTACTGTACACTAACGCCTCATATACTACTGTACACTAACCTCATATACTACTGTACACTAACACCTCATACTACTGTACACTAACCTTGTATATTACTGTACACTAACACCTCATATACTACTGTACACTAACACCACATATACTACTATACACTAACACCACATATACTACTGTACACTAACGCCTCATATACTACTGTACACTAACACCTCATATACTACTGTACACTAACCTCATATACTACTGTACACTAACACCTCATATACTACTGTACACTAACCTTATATACTACTGTACACTAACACCTCATATACTACTGTACACTAACACCACATATACTACTGTACACTAACACCACATATACTACTGTACACTAACGCCTCATATACTACTGTACACTAACGCCTCATATACTACTGTACACTAACCTCATATACTACTGTACACTAACACCACATATACTACTGTACACTAACACCACATATACTACTGTACACTAACACCTCATATACTACTGTACACTAACACCTCATATACTACTGTACACTAACGCCTCATATACTACTGTACACTAACCTCATATACTACTGTACACTAACACCACATATACTACTGTACACTAAGACTTCATATACTACTGTACACTAACACCTCATATACTACTGTACACTACCCTCATATACTACTGTACACTAACACCACATATACTACTGTACACTAACGCCTCATATACTACTGTACACTAATGCCTCATATACTACTGTACACTAACACCACATATACCACTGTACACTAACCTCATATACTACTGTACACTAACACCTCATATACTACTGTACACTAACAGCTCATATACTACTGTACACTAACAGCTCATATACTACTGTACACTCACACCTCATATACTACTGTACACTAACGCCTCATATACTACTGTACACTAACGCCTCATATACTACTGTACACTAACCTCATATACTACTGTACGCTAACCTCATATACTACTGTACACTAACGCCACATATACTACTGTACACTAACACCACATATAATACTGTACACTAACGCCTCATATACTACTGTACACTAACGCCTCATATACTACTGTACACTAACGCCTCATATACTACTGTACACTAACGCCTCATATACTACTGTAGACTAACACCACATATACTACTGTACACTAACCTCATATACTACTGTACACTAACGCCTCATATACTACTGTACACTAACCTCATATACTACTGTACACTAACACCACATATACTACTGTACACTAAGACCTCATATACTACTGTACACTAACACCTCATATACTACTGTACACTAACCTCATATACTACTGTACACTAACACCACATATACTACTGTACACTAACACCTCATATACTACTGTACACTAACGCCTCATATACTACTGTACACTAATACCACATATACTACTGTACACTAACCTCATATACTACTGTACACTAACACCTCATATACTACTGTACACTAACAGCTCATATACTACGGTAAACTAACAGCTCATATACTACTGTACACTAACAGCTCATATACTACTGTACACTCACACCTCATATACTACTGTACACTAACGCCTCATATACTACTGTACACTAACGCCTCATATACTACTGTACACTAACCTCATATACTACTGTACGCTAACCTCATATACTACTGTACACTAACGCCTCATATACTACTGTACACTAACGCCTCATATACTACTGTACACTAACACCTCATATACTACTGTACACTAACGCCTCATATACTACTGTAGACTAACACCACATATACTACTGTACACTAACCTCATATACTACTGTACACTAACGCCTCATATACTACTGTACACTAACCTCATATACTACTGTACACTAACACCACATATACTACTGTACACTAAGACCTCATATACTACTGTACACTAACACCTCATATACTACTGTACACTAACCTCATATACTACTGTACACTAATTTTTCAATTCAATTCAGTTTTATTTGTATAGCGCTTTTAACAATTGACATTGTCTCAAAACAGCTTTACACAATCAAAAGAATTATTTAAGTTTGTATGGAATGTGAATGTGTATGAATCAAAATGTTCAGATATTCCCTGGCGAGCAAGCCCGAGGGCGACAGTGGCAAGGAAAAACTCCCTGAGACGGTAATAGGAAGAAACCTTGAGAGGAACCAGACTCGACAGGGAACCCATCCTCATCTGGGTGAAACAGATAGTAGGAAATGATCTGCATTTATACAGTGTTAAGTGTTAGGTTCAGCTATAATATTTGATGTTAATTGATGTTATAATACTTGATGTTAAAATGGAGTCCAGTAGTTATTCGAGACTCAGATAGACTTGTAGAAAGTTCCAGTCCTGAACTATCGAATTGTCAAGTCCTCAGAGAAACAGCTGACCACACCAGTCGAGGCCAGAACCATCTTCTAAGTATAGAGAATCATCCCCAGACACCAGACGCATCCTAAAGAGACACATGGGGCATCCATGCGATGAGACCTCCAACCAGAAACCGGGCACCAGGATGGATCAGACAGGTCCGGAGGGAAGAGGGAGTCTGGATCACTGGCAGCTCAGGAACCACATGTGTAGCTCGACAGAGAGAGAGAGAAAGAGTGAAAGGGGGAGACAGGGGGAGAGAGGAAAGAGAAAGAGGGGGAGGAAGAGAAGAGGAGGAGAGATTGCAATTAGGTATGGTATACTAACACCACATATACTACTGTACACTAACACCTCATATACTACTGTACACTAACGCCTCATATACTACTGTACACTAACGCCTCATATACTACTGTACACTAACACCACATATACTACTGTACACTAACCTCATATACTACTGTACACTAACACCTCATATACTACTGTACACTAACAGCTCATATACTACGGTAAACTAACAGCTCATATACTACTGTACACTAACAGCTCATATACTACTGTACACTCACACCTCATATACTACTGTACACTAACGCCTCATATACTACTGTACGCTAACCTCATATACTACTGTACGCTAACCTCATATACTACTGTACACTAACGCCTCATATACTACTGTACACTAACGCCTCATATACTACTGTACACTAACGCCTCATATACTACTGTAGACTAACACCACATATACTACTGTACACTAACCTCATATACTACTGTACACTAACGCCTCATATACTACTGTACACTAACGCCTCATATACTACTGTACACTAACCTCATATACTACTGTACACTAACGCCACATATACTACTGTACACTAACGCCACATATACTACTGTACACTAACGCCTCATATACTACTGTACACTAACGCCTCATATACTACTGTACACTAACGCCACATATACTACTGTACACTAACGCCTCATATACTACTGTAGACTAACGCCTCATATACTACTGTACACTAACGCCTCATATACTACTGTACACTAACGCCTCATATACTACTGTACACTAACGCCACATATACTACTGTACACTAATGCCACATATACTACTGTACACTAACCTCATATACTACTGTACACTAACGCCACATATACTACTGTACACTAACGCCTCATATACTACTGTACACTAACGCCTCATATACTACTGTAGACTAACGCCTCATATACTACTGTAGACTAACGCCTCATATACTACTGTAGACTAACGCCTCATATACTACTGTAGACTAACGCCTCATATACTACTGTACACTAACGCCACATATACTACTGTACACTAATGCCACATATACTACTGTACACTAACGCCACATATACTACTGTACACTAACCTCATATACTACTGTACACTAACGCCTCATATACTACTGTACACTAACGCCACATATACTACTGTACACTAACCTCATATACTACTGTACACTAACGCCTCATATACTACTGTACACTAACACCTCATATACTACTGTACACTAACCTCATATACTACTGTACACTAACGCCTCATATACTACTGTACACTAACACCTCATATACTACTGTACACTAACCTCATATACTACTGTACACTAACGCCTCATATACTACTGTACACTAACCTCATATACTACTGTACACTAACGCCTCATATACTACTGTACACTAACGCCTCATATACTACTGTACACTAACGCCACATATACTACTGTACACTAATGCCACATATACTACTTTACACTAACACCACATATACTACTGTACACTAACGCCTCATATACTACTGTACACTAACGCCTCATATACTACTGTACACTAACCTCATACACTACTGTACACTAACCTCATATACTACTGTACACTAACGCCTCATATACTACTGTACACTAACGCCTCAAATACTACTGTACACTAACGCCTCATATACTACTGTACACTAACGCCTCATATACTACTGTACACTAACCACATATACTACTGTACACTAATGCCTCATATACTACTGTACACTAACGCCTCATATACTACTGTAGACTAACGCCTCATATACTACTGTACACTAACGCCTCATATACTACTGTATAATAACGCCACATATACTACTGTACACTAACACCTCATATACTACTGTACACTAACGCCTCATATACTACTGTACACTAACGCCTGTAATGGAAAAATCATATTTTAATTATATGTATTAATTCTATTTGATTCTTGTAGTAAGTGTGTAACGTAGGCCTTAGAAGTTTGAACTTGGTTGTCGAAGCTTAGAGACACAAGGCCGAGAACAGAATAGAAACAACCTGATTGTAGTTGTCCCTGAATAAATGATAAGGTATGGACATCTAGTCTGGGGCAGATAAAGAGTCATGAGTTTGAATGTAGGAACTTCACGTACGGGGCGTTGATTATGTTAACAGAGATGTTTGTGTATAAAATAGGTCAGCTAGAGAAAGAGATCACCTTTCTCTATGCTGCAACTGTTTGCTGTATGAGACTGGTCCTTCTGCAGAAGTTTAAAATAAAACCTTTGTTACTTTGCTCTTACCCAGTGTATGGATTACTTGTCTTTATATTGGTTTCAGAATTTCCACCACAACTTGGCGTTGTCGGCAGTTCTCCGTGTTTGAGGAAGGCATTGGAGAATCCCGGGGATGTTAGGGAATCAGAACGGACACAAGTGCAGGTCTCCTTCAAGATTTTATTGGTTGCAGATATGCCTTGACTCAGACAGAAAAGGGAAAAAATAAATAAATAAATAAATAAATAAATAAATAAAAATACAAAAATAAGATCAGGAACAAGCTGCACTGCTTTCTTCTTTTCTTCTCTTTAAAGCAAAACCCAGGAGCGCCAACGTCCCAAAAGGGGAAAAAACAAAAACCACTCCGTAGAGGAAAAGGGGCCTTAACCAGGAGACGAGGCTGTAGTTCCTTTGGCGGCCAGCAGGGGGCGATAGGACCGAAGTCCGCTGAACTGCACGGCCGCGAAGAAGAGCAAGAGCCGGCCGGCTGCGGGACGGGAAACTGCAGTGCAAATTCAGAAAAGAAAAACAGGATCCAGCCTGGGTGCAAAAGGACAAAAAACCACGGGAGAGAGGAGGGAAAAATAGGTGGAAAACAGGACCGACGGATACTGGCTTGGAGCCAAAATAAACTCTACATACAGGACTAGACAGAACAAGAAACGGACAGGCGATACAGCTAGCGACATGGGACAACGATCTGACACAGGACGATGGACAAGAGGGAATAAATAGGGCGACTGATTACAACGAAAACGAGGGGAACAGGTGAGTGAAATCATCTTGATAGAGTGATAGGGAGGAAGTGGGAGGGATGGTGGTGATGTCACAGACACGAGCACATGGCGAAGGATCAAAACAAACACCATGTGCTAGAATAGACATGTAAACACTGGGAGAGAGGAAAGGAGAAAAGAAAAAAGATTTAAATCTTAAAGATCAGACCGGGGTCTTGACAGTACCCCCCCCCCATGGGCGCCACTAGGCGCCCCCAGGGAGGGGCTCACCTCGTCGTCGACAGAGGTCCACGACCAGCGCCCGATCCAGAACATCCCGGGCCGGAATCCAACTCCTCTCCTCTGGACCATAGCCCTCCCAGTCCACTAGATACTGAAAACCCCGACCTCTGCGACGGACGTCCAGCAACCTCCTAACAGTGTATACTGGGGAGCCATCCACTAGACGAGGGGGAGGGGGGGTCGGAGCAGAAGGGGCAAGAGGGGAGGAATACACAGGTTTCACCCTAGAAACATGAAATACTGGGTGTACCCGACCAAGCGTGGAAGGAAGCTTGAGCCGGATCGCCACTGGGTTCAAGACCTTTGTGATCCGGTACGGACCAATGAACTTGGGAGCCAACTTGCGCGAGACCACCCTGAGAGGCAAGTCCTTGGTAGAAAGCCATACCCTTTGACCACAAACATAGTTAGGGGCAGGAGTCCGGTGGCGATCGGCCGCGGCTTTGGTCCGTCTACTAGTCCGGGCCAAGACCTCCTTAGCCTTTCTCCAGGTGCGCCGGCAACGTTGGACAAAAGCCAAGGCAGACGGGACTGCCGCTTCGGGTTCCTGTGAAGGGAACAGAGGGGGTTGATAGCCAACAGAACACTGAAATGGTGACATACCTGTGGCAGAAACCGGTAGAGTATTGTGGGCATACTCTACCCAGGACAACTGTTGACACCAGGAGGTCGGATTGTGGGATGCCAGGCAGCGGAGAGCACGTTCCAAATCCTGGTTAGCCCGCTCAGACTGCCCATTGGTCTGGGGGTGGAATCCAGATGACAGACTCGTTGAGGCCCCGATCTGTCTGCAAAATTCCTTCCAAAACCGAGAGACGAACTGTGGGCCCCTATCAGAGACCACGTTTACCGGAAGACCATGAATCCGGAATACTTGGTCAACCACCACCTGAGCAGTCTCTTTGGCGGAGGGGAGCTTGGGGAGAGGGATGAAGTGGGCTGCTTTGGAGAAGCGGTCCACCACCGTGAGAATGACGGTGTTGCCCCTCGACTCGGGGAGGCCCGTGACAAAATCAAGAGCTAGATGTGACCACGGGCGGGCGGGGATGGGTAATGGGCGAAGAAGACCAACGGGAGGCGAAGGTGAACTCTTGTTCTGGGCGCAAACTGAGCAAGCTGCCACGAACTGCCTGACATCCTTGGTCATGGTGGACCACCAAAATCGCTGACGGATGGAGGCCAACGATCTCCGAACTCCTGGGTGACAAACCAGTCTGGATGAGTGACACCACTGGATGACTTTGGAGCGCAGTCTCAAAGGGACATACAGCTTGCCCGCTGGAACCCCTCTGGGTACACGGCACTTTTGCAGGGCCTCCTGAACCTCCCTCTCGACGTCCCATGAGAGCGCAGCCACCACCATGCCCTTGGGCAGGATGGTGTCGACGGAGGTCTCCTTCTCAGGGGTCTCAAATAGCCGAGAAAGGGAGTCCGGTTTGGTGTTTTTAGACCCAGGCCTGTAAGAGAGTGTAAAATTAAAACGGCTAAAGAAAAGGGACCAGCGGGCCTGTCTGGAATTTAGTCTCCTGGCCGAGTTGATGTATTCTAAATTCTTGTGGTCAGTCCAGACCATGAATGGTTGGACTGCGCCCTCCAGCCAGTGACGCCACTCACCCAAAGCCAGTCTGACTGCCAACAACTCCCGATTACCTATGTCGTAATTCCGCTCAGTGGGGTTCAGGCGGTGGGAGAAGAAGGCGCATGGATGCACCTTCCCATCCCGAAGAGAGCGTTGTGACAGGACCGCACCAACTCCAACATCTGAAGCGTCCACCTCAACAATAAACTGTAGTTCAGGATCTGGAGTAGACAAGACAGGAGCAGAGACAAACCGGGACTTTAATTTATCAAAGGATTCCTGGGCCTCATTACTCCATTTAAACAGTACCTTTGGAGAAGTGAGCGCTGTTAAGGGTGCAGCCATCTGACTGAAGTTCCGGATGAAACGCCGATAAAAGTTGGCGAACCCCAGGAACCGCTGCAGAGCCTTCCGAGAGTCAGGAGTTGGCCACTCAGCTACCGCCCTTATCTTAGCAGGGTCGGCTCTGATCTCACCCGCCGAAATCACGAACCCCAGGAACGAAACCGACCTTGCATGGAAGACACACTTCTCCGCTTTCACGAATAGTTGGTTCTCCAAAAGCCGTTGCAACACCTGGCGAACATGCTGAGTGTGTACCTGCAAAGAGGGAGAAAATATCAGGATGTCATCTAGGTACACAAAGACAAATTGATTTACCATGTCTCTCAGCACATCGTTGACCAGGGCCTGGAAGACAGCAGGAGCATTGGTCAGACCAAACGGAAGGACCCGGTATTCAAAGTGTCCCGTGGGTGTGTTGAAAGCTGTCTTCCACTCATCTCCCTCCCGAATGCGGATAAGGTGGTAGGCATTGCGCAGGTCAAGCTTGGTGAAGACCTTGGCTCCCTGCAAAAGTTCGAAAGCTGAAGACATAAGAGGGAGGGGATACCTGTTCTTAATGGTAATGTCATTCAGCCCACGATAGTCAATACAGGGACGCAGGGAACCATCTCTCTTCTTGACAAAGAAGAACCCCGCACCCGCAGGAGAAGAGGAGGGGCGGATGAGGCCGGCTTTGAGTGATTCGTTAATATAGGTGTCCATGGCCTCTCTTTCCGGACCTGAAAGGGAATACAAGTGACCCTTGGGCGGAGAAGTGCCTGGGAGGAGCTCAATGGCGCAGTCATAAGGGCGATGAGGAGGCAAGGACATGGCCCGGGACTTGCTGAACACCAGCCGCAGGTCGTGGTACCCCGCCGGGACCCCGGACAGATCAGCAACCTCCACCTGCAACACAGGACAAACAGAACCAGAAAAAGGGGCAGGACCAAGACAAGAAGCAAGACAATTTTGGCTCCAAGACAGGACAGAATTTCCAGACCAATCAACGTGAGGGCCATGTTGTACCAACCAGGGGTGCCCCAACACTATAGGAGCACTAGGGGAGTCCAGAAGGTACAACGTGGTCTCCTCACGGTGATTGCCTGAAACCACTAGGCTAACTTTGGGTGTCTGGTGAGAAACAGTAGTAATTAAGGTCCCATTTAAGGACCGGGCAGGGATAGGTTCAGGCAAGGGAATAGCTGGAATACCCAAACTTGCAGCTAACGAGCTGTCCATAAAATTGCCCTCAGCCCCTGAATCGACCAAGGCCGAGCATGACTGTGAAGTCTCCCCAAACTGAACTAAGACAGATAAAAGTGTGCGAGAGGAGGGGGATTGTAAAAAAGGAATAGCGCTCACCAGGATCCCCCGCTTCACTGGTGAGCCTTGGCTTTTGCTGGGCAGGCTGCGGCAAAGTGGCCTGGCTTGCCACAATAGAGGCACAGGCCTTTGGTCAGACGCAGTTGTTTTTCCTGGGGTGTTAGACGGAGGCGTCCCAGCTGCATGGGTTCAGGTTCTGGCAGGTCAACGGTCGCCACAGGGGGCTTAGAACCCTCCACCCTGCTAGAAGAACGGACCATCCGGCGCTGGTGCCGACGACAGAGACGAGCCTCGATGCGGAGTGCCAGGTCGATGAGGTCTTCAAGGTCGTGGGGCAGGTCATGAGTGGCCAGTTCATCCTGGATATCCTCCTCGAGCCCTGCCCGAAACATTGCCCGACAGGCGGCCTCATTCCAGTCACAGGAGGCTGCTAAGGTCTTGAACTGAATGGCAAACTCTGTGACTGAGCGACCTGCCTGACGGAGCCGTGCGAGCTTGTCTGCTGCTTCCTGTCCTCTGACGGACCTATCAAAAAGCTTCAACATCTCCTGTCGAAGCTCGTTAAATGAGTCACAACATGGGGCTCTGGACTCCCAGACAGAAGTTCCCCATTCACGGGCCTTGCCTGTAAGAAGAGTCAAAACAAATGCCACCCTTGTCTCTTCTGCTGCAAATGTGCGCGGCTGGAGGGCGAACACTACCGAACATTGTGTCAGGAAGGCTCGGCAGGAGTTAGGGTCCCCATCATAGGGAGGTGGGTTGTTGCAGCGGGGCTCATGATCGTGACGTGAGGAGAGGTGGACAGAACCTGCTTGAGCGGCCTCCCGCTGGAGTTCCTGGATGCGCGCCGTGAGGTCTGCCACCTGGGTGGCGAGGAACTCGACCTCTCTCGTGGTGCTGGTCAAGCGGGTCTCATGCTGGCCTAGGAGTACCCCCTGTTGGGCTACTGCTGATCTGATGGGGTCTGGACCTGCTGTGTCCATGCTGGTCAGATCGTTCTGTTAGGGAATCAGAACGGACACAAGTGCAGGTCTCCTTCAAGATTTTATTGGTTGCAGATATGCCTTGACTCAGACAGAAAAGGGAAAAAATAAATAAATAAATAAATAAATAAATAAATAAATAAATAAAAATACAAAAATAAGATCAGGAACAAGCTGCACTGCTTTCTTCTTTTCTTCTCTTTAAAGCAAAACCCAGGAGCGCCAACGTCCCAAAAGGGGAAAAAACAAAAACCACTCCGTAGAGGAAAAGGGGCCTTAACCAGGAGACGAGGCTGTAGTTCCTTTGGCGGCCAGCAGGGGGCGATAGGACCGAAGTCCGCTGAACTGCACGGCCGCGAAGAAGAGCAAGAGCCGGCCGGCTGCGGGACGGGAAACTGCAGTGCAAATTCAGAAAAGAAAAACAGGATCCAGCCTGGGTGCAAAAGGACAAAAAACCACGGGAGAGAGGAGGGAAAAATAGGTGGAAAACAGGACCGACGGATACTGGCTTGGAGCCAAAATAAACTCTACATACAGGACTAGACAGAACAAGAAACGGACAGGCGATACAGCTAGCGACATGGGACAACGATCTGACACAGGACGATGGACAAGAGGGAATAAATAGGGCGACTGATTACAACGAAAACGAGGGGAACAGGTGAGTGAAATCATCTTGATAGAGTGATAGGGAGGAAGTGGGAGGGATGGTGGTGATGTCACAGACACGAGCACATGGCGAAGGATCAAAACAAACACCATGTGCTAGAATAGACATGTAAACACTGGGAGAGAGGAAAGGAGAAAAGAAAAAAGATTTAAATCTTAAAGATCAGACCGGGGTCTTGACAGGGGAGGCGTAAGCGCTGACGCCTTGAAGGCTTTTCACTTCATCTCAAATGCTTAATTGGCAATCGAGCGTGAGAGGACCGGGGATTCACCATGTCACCTCAACACCGGAGTTAAAAGAACTAAAATAGTGTGGTAAGGAAATTTTTTAAGTTGTAAGTCTTTAAGTTGTAATTGTTAAAGTTAAAGTAAGTTGTAATTGTTAAAGTTAAAGTAAGTTGTAATTGTTAAAGTAAGTTGTAATTGTTAAAGTTAAAGTAAGTTGTAATTGAGTAAGAAGTGCGCTTTCTCACAGTGGCTGGGATAGATTTAAACTTGGATCTATCACACGAGTCTGGGATTCGTGAAAAGTACCCAAAAAAGTGCAAAGGCGCACAAAAGAGAGAGAGATAGGGTACTGGTTTCGCCTCGTTTCCGAAAAACTTGGCCCCGCAGCAGACGTGCTCGGTGTGAGGACCTCCGGAGGTAAAAGCAAGTCAGAGTGCAGGGTTGCAAGGTGCACACGTAAAAGTCAAGAGGACTTTACGGGAAAAACAGTCAAGGGGACTGTTGAGGTAAATTAAGGTAGAGTGTAAAGTGCACCGGTAAAGTCAAGAGGACTTTATGGCAGAGTGCAAACCGCTGCACCGGTAGCAGTCAGGGAGACTGTGAGAGCTCACTGTGAGTTAGTGGCACGTGTAAATTGACAAGTAAAAATCATGGGTAACAGCAAAAAAAAAAAAAAAAAAAAGATTGTTACGCTTGTGGGGTTCCTTGGTAAAGATAACATCTAAATTATGTTTGAGAAATGTGGAAATCCAGGGAAAACAAAAGAAAAAAAAAGATAAATGTAGAATTATTAATTACTGAGATTGCTTTTGAGTTGTGGATGTGTGAATCATGTGTAGATAGATAATTACAATAACAA
Organism: Channallabes apus; assembly: GCA_030522415.1. Taxonomy (NCBI): domain Eukaryota; kingdom Metazoa; phylum Chordata; class Actinopteri; order Siluriformes; family Clariidae; genus Channallabes; species Channallabes apus. The sequence goes on from CM060111.1 coordinate 47,354,694, forward strand.
AAAGAATAACAAAGTAAACATTAATTGGGTAGGATTTAATATGTGGAAGGCAGAAGCAGAACTTAGAGAAAAACGCATACAACCTAAAATGCAAGCACAAAACATTGATCCTTTTCAGTGTGTTAAGTCTATTTCAGATCCCGACCTGGACGGCTGCCCCCCGCAACCCCCAGCTCTTAGACAGATAGCCCCTTCAGCAGATCCAGTAAGACAACATGGACAAGAGACTTCTCGGCAGGCCCCAGGCCCCAGCAGAGCAAGCACGGCTCTGTCTCCAATTTCGTCACATACTCGAACCAAGGCTCAGCTGAAAAGAGAAAAGGCTGATCGACAACCACCACCTGATGACAGCGAGGACGAGAGAGAGGAAGTCTTAGGAGCTACAGGAAGTGTTCATCAAGAAATCACTGCTCCAATGATGGAAGTAGCAGGGGCGGATGGAACAGCGATGCTTGTTCACCGACCATGGACAATAAAGGACATCGAAAATGCACATGGACAACTCCCAGACCCGAGAGAGGGGGGAGGACAAAAATTCGGTGATGAAATGAGCAGATTTTGCTCAGAGTTTCGCCCGACATCTTATGAAATGCGAAGACTTTTGGGGAGAAAACTAGGTGCGGACTTTGCAAAGATTAAGTATTCCTGGCCAACGGACAATGTTTTCGCACGGCGAGCTCAGGCTGATCATGAAGAAAACCAAGCATTTAACGGTTTTTGTGGTGTGCCTTACAGCAGCGTGTAAAGAAACGTTCCCAGCAAAAATGGATATGACTAAAATATCAATGTGCAAACAACAACCAGGAGAGAGCGTGTCACACTATCTCACCCGTCTCACTGAGGTACATGATGCAAACAGCGGGTTGGAGAGGCCTGCAGACATTTCTGTGGCAGCAATTTCACCGTATGAAGCACATTTGAGGAACAGTTTCATAAATGGATTACAGGAGGACCTCGCTCAGAAGGTGAAAAACACATGCGTTGGATGGGACACTGGAAAACTTAGTCTCATTGAACAACATGCAATACACGCGGAAAAGCTGGTATCACAAGAACAAGATAAGCGCAACAAGAAGAGAGAAGACCAGAGTGACAATGCACAGCTGGTAGTGTTGCAGATGGTAAGACAAACTGCGGATGTACAGTACAGGAGACGTGGAAGAGGACGAGGAGGCCGTGGACGTGGACGTGGGAGAACAAATGGCTGTTATGCATGCGGAAGTGAAGACCATTGGATTAGAGACTGTCCGAGAAGGAGCAGAGGAGAGGAATGGATTAGGAGAGGTGAGGATCAGGGTGGAAATTGACAGAAAAAGGCCGGGGGCGTGGGGAGCAGACCCGAAGGAGAGGGTGAGTCAAAAAATTATTTTTCCTACTAACACTTCTTGCTCTGATCGCAATGAAGAAAAGCTTGCTATCTTTTTCAATGATTCAATTCACGTTTGTATCTTAGAAACATCCACACATGCTACGTACTGTATGATCTTGAAGTATACAGTATCAGTAAAATGCCAACAATGGAATTGCAGCTCCATGACAAACAAAATTCATTTTGCTACATTCCATGCAGTTCATTCAGTCATTAAAGTGTGTGAATTTGACAGTTTAGTGAAACAGAGTGGCAGATTCCTGAACTCTGTGGGCACTTCAGGACATGCAGCTGAAAAGAGCCTCATAAAGACAAGCGTGGGGCTTTTTCCAGGTGTACATGATGATAAATTTAGATTTTTTGCTCTTATTGCTGCCCAGTAAATCTATTGGGGTGACGATTTCATATGTAAATTAGGTATAAATCTCTTGAGACTAAACCAGTATTGAGCCTGAGGATTTCACTCTTGTGAAATGTGATCCGTTGCCCCTGTTGTATGTGTATGAATGGAAGCTCTGCACTTCAACTGTGAGTTCAGTAAATGCTACGGTGATAGACAAATATATACCAGTAAACACATTATGATATTAGATATGTGTCACATATCTCTTTTTTTTAACGATAAGCTCAGATGTGTAGTCAATGTAGAGATAAGCAGTGTGCACATGAGAAAATGTAGCACAAGTGTCACAGTAATCACAGTAGGGACACCCCTAATGTGTTATTGGATAAAAGTAATAAGGATGAGGAAAAAAATAACTAAATAAATAAATATTGGGCGTTTGAGTGACATGTGGTATGAATGAGAGTGATTGAGAATGAACATCTTATCTGACATTACATTACAGTCACAGAGAAACAAATGCTGATGCAATGCTGAAAAATCATGTGTTAAAGTATAAAAGAACTGTATATATTACAGTACTTACAGTCACAAGACCTGGCCAGGCAGAAAAAATTAAGTTATCAGCATGCTGAACTTTTTCTTTTCTTTTTAAAAAAAAAAGGATTTATGTTTATCATTACTCACTAAAATGTATGGGCTAATGGGAAGCACGATGTAGGTTTAATTAAGGGAAGTGAACTGGCGGTGATCACCCCAAAGTAAAATTTAGGCCCTACAAACTTCATACTGTATCTACCCGAGTCTTTAACTGAAATAATTCCAGTGTTTAATTCTTTATTTTAAAGCTGTTGTCATGGTAAACATCAGCAACTTCTTATTGTCCAGCAGAACAAGGTCATAAAGCAAACCGTATAAAAACTACAATTCGCACATACAAGTCATATCTTAGGTCAAATTGTTTTGGGACAAGATAAAACTTTGGATCCAAGTACAGTAATAGTCCAAAATATTCTAAAACAAATAAGAAAATTGACGCTAAAGTAGAAATGTAAAAAGTAAAAGTGTTTGATTACAGAAAAGTTATTTTGATCTATACAATCCTCGAGGCCCCAGTGAGCTACACACTCATGGGAAGGGTCTACTGGCCCACAGTGCACTTAGCTGAACTCCGGAAGCAAGAACAATCTTTAATTGAATCAAATTATTGGACATTTCAAATTATAAAAGGCCTTTTACAAAAACTGTTGATGAAAAGAATTGTTGCATGATTTCAGACTGGCTGCAGAAAAAAAAACAGAGAGAAAGAGAGAAAAACAATGAGATCTTTATCTCACTTCTCAGCCAAATCAGATCCTGTAGCAGCAGCATCACCCATGTGTTTATGTCCAGTACCAGAAGCTGAGAAGGCAGGTATAGAATAAAGATATATAGTGGGCTACAGTAATTTGACATTTCTAGTTCATGAAGTTTCAGTATCTTTTATACAGAGAAGAATCACACTTATTTGCAACAGAGTGGTTAAAGTACAATACTAAATTATAAATATCAATGTGGAAAGATGTATAGTTCTAACCCTCTAACTCCTTTCTTTCACTGTTAAACAACTTTGTTCCACTAGGATTGATCCACAGTAAGCGCCACTACAGAATCCGGATATAAAATGAACGTGGATGGAACAATATTTTGTGATAGAGAAATAGGTGCTAACAGGAGTTTGTCATAGTTATAGCACATGAAATTTAAATAGTGTAAATGTAATGCTCAAACTAACAAATTTTATTCTATTTCAGAAAAGCAGATGCAGCAGTGAAGGCCGTGGCCAAGCTTCCCCTTTCCTATAACCATAACATGTGTGTGTGTCTAATGCTCTCACCCCCACAGCTAACCTTGAAGAGCTTCAGAGCTACAGTCACTCCAGGAGAGGAAACACTCTGGAGAAAAGCGGGATGTGTTTTGACAGAAGGGGTTTGGTACGACCCCAATCACAAGCCATGTCTACCTATAAAGCTATTTCTTTCTATGCTAAGTTGACACACGTGTAAGGACCATGTGTCAAAAGGGGGAATAAGCGATAGTATGTGGATTTGTGTTTCTAATAACATACTGTACTGTAGATAAAGGAATTAAGATGAAGCCAGAGCACACAAAAAGTAAAAGGACATTGTGAAGATGAAATGTTATGTTATTGTGCAAAACTCTTTGAGGATTTATTTTTAATACAGGCCCATTGACAGTGCTCCTAACTCCACAAACAGAAGTCAAAGTAGTGGAAACAGAGATGGGGGTACACGCCAGTTACCCCAAACATGTTCCAGAACCTAAGAGAAAACAACACAGAGGTCAACAAGGGTGAACAGTGACGTGCTAGTAACCTCTCCTGTAAACCCCAACAGACCCTCACCTGCACGCAAAGTGCATGGGTCAGAAGAACCAACTAGAGTGACAGAAACAACGCAGAACCACGACTCTCCAATCAAATTCATCACAACAATAAGTACACTACATTTGAGGACAACACATGAAGAAATTGTAAGGTGTCAAAGTAGCAGTAGCACTGAGTAACATTGGTGACATATAAAAGTAATTAGAGTTAAAAGTAAGTGTTGTAACTACTGACAGGACAGAAGACTGTTTTAGAGGACGGAGAATATTAGTGACTGAGATTATTCACACTACAGACATTGAATTAGCTGGACTGGACCCTTGGTTACAAATGAGAAAACACCCCAAAGCAATTTGGGTAACTTTAGGAATAATAATAGTTACGGTTACCCTGATGCGCCTACTTATTGAGAATTCAGAGAGAAACGGCGATGGTAAAGTCTATTTAACAAACTCAAGCCACATGCATTTAACTAGAATAAAGAGAAGAGACAGCATGATAAAAAGGCATAACACTAATCTCAATAGATGTGCAGGGAAATTGGGAATGTGCCCTATCATTAGACATTGCTGATAATATAACAGACATACACAACCTCTTGTGTTGTGTATGCCATGTCATGTCCTCGGGCTGGGTAGCACTGCCCCTAAATAATGTCACAGCAGCAGAAGCAAATGCAGACAACACGTCTTGTATTATACCGATAACCACCATGGCCATCTTACAGATATCTGAATACTACAAACAAACAGGGAGGCCAAACCCAGCAGTCCCTGAGTGTAATTATTCCAATAACCTATGTTTTGATGCCCCAGGGAGCTATTGTTCCCCATTGCCTGTTAAGAAATATGAAGACAATTCTACTTATATGGTCCCATGGCAAAAAGGAGACACTTGCGTTGTGCAAGATCAAAGGGAAAATGGGGAACCTGACTTAGGATGGTCTGAGTGCACCACTTACGTTCGTATAACCAATCGTTCAAAAGGTAGGTCACCTAAATGTAGTATAGATGGTAATTATTTTCCAAATGATGGTAGTTGTCCGTTCTTAGAACTATCGTCAACAAACACAGTAATGTGGGTGTGTGGGTCAGACGCATATGTGACCTTACCCAGGTATTTCAATTGAACAGGCTCATGTTATTCTGCATATGTAACTCCTAGTGTGTCAGTACACACAGAAAATCCGCGGGGGCCACGGATGTCAGAGAATAGAAGAAAAAGAGATGTCCCTATTAAATTTCATGGTTACACTTTAGGAAACCCATGGACTAGCCCAGGAGCAAATGTAGGCTGGTCACTCTTCCTCGGCGGAGGAGCAGCTGTAGCCCTAAACAAGGTAAATGGTTTAGCATACATGTTACTAATACTAAAAAATGACACCGTAAAGGCCTTTCACGCCTTTCAATGATGATCATCAGAATATCAGCAACATCATAAACCGCATGAAGAAGGCTTTGCAACCACCTCCCCAAGTAGAGTCTTGGATCTCGTGGTTAACGCAATTATGGGGAGGCTGGGGTTATTGGCTGGTTTATAGTGTTTTACCAATTGGGATTATAATCTTGTTAGGCCTCTGTATAACACCCTGTATTTGCAGATGTATACAGGGACTAGTTCTGAACACAGTAAATTATTAAATGTTAAGACAGACTGACAACATAGAACGGAAAACGGACTGGGACGACCCGACTTCTGACAGAGTTCAAAATTCCGGTGACTATCATTTTGAATGTTTAGATCATGATATGGAAGAAGACATAATGTAAATCTTTAGAGAAATGTCAAGCATGTATATTTAAGTAGGTTGCAAAATTTTTTTTATGCTTTTGTGTCGGGGGTCTGTCCCCATAAAGACAGCTGTAGTGTCCTCTGTGTGCATTAGAGTGCTAGTGATGATGTTGTTAAAAACCCAGGTGGGAGAGAGAATATCTGATGAAATTTACCTAATGCATAGCTTATTAGTATTGTTTTGAATTGTAGAATTAAAATATTTAGGTTGTCATAGAATGACAAAAGGGGGAAATTGTAATGGAAAAATCATATTTTAATTATATGTATTAATTCTATTTGATTCTTGTAGTAAGTGTGTAACGTAGGCCTTAGAAGTTTGAACTTGGTTGTCGAAGCTTAGAGACACAAGGCCGAGAACAGAATAGAAACAACCTGATTGTAGTTGTCCCTGAATAAATGATAAGGTATGGACATCTAGTCTGGGGCAGATAAAGAGTCATGAGTTTGAATGTAGGAACTTCACGTACGGGGCGTTGATTATGTTAACAGAGATGTTTGTGTATAAAATAGGTCAGCTAGAGAAAGAGATCACCTTTCTCTATGCTGCAACTGTTTGCTGTATGAGACTGGTCCTTCTGCAGAAGTTTAAAATAAAACCTTTGTTACTTTGCTCTTACCCAGTGTATGGATTACTTGTCTTTATATTGGTTTCAGAATTTCCACCACACGCCTCATATACTACTGTACACTAACACCACATATACTACTGTACACTAACACCACATATACTACTGTACACTAACGCCACATATACTACTGTACACTAACACCTCATATACTACTGTACACTAACGCCTCATATACTACAGTACACTAGCACCTCATATACTACTGTACACTAACACCACATATACTACTGTACACTAACGCCACATATACTACTGTACACTAACACCTCATATACTACTGTACACTAACAGCTCATATACTACTGTACACTAACACCACATTTATTACTGTACACTAACACCTCATATACTACTGTACACTAAGGCCTCATATACTACTGTACACTCACACCTCATATACTACTGTACACTAACACCACATATACTACTGTACACTAACGCCTCATATACTACTGTACACTAACGCCTCATATACTACTGTACACTAACGCCACATATACTACTGTACACTAACGCCACATATACTACTGTACACTAATGCCACATATACTACTGTACACTAACCTCATATACTACTGTACACTAACGCCACATATACTACTGTACACTAACGCCTCATATACTACTGTAGACTAACGCCTCATATACTACTGTACACTAACGCCTCATATACTACTGTACACTAACACCTCATATACTACTGTACACTAACGCCACATATACTACTGTACACTAATGCCACATATACTACTGTACACTAACGCCACATATACTACTGTACACTAACCTCATATACTACTGTACACTAACGCCTCATATACTACTGTACACTAACGCCACATATACTACTGTACACTAACGCCTCATATACTACTGTACACTAACGCCTCATATACTACTGTACACTAACGCCTCATATACTACTGTACACTAACCTCATATACTACTGTACACTAACGCCTCATATACTACTGTACACTAACGCCTCATATACTACTGTACACTAACGCCTCATATACTACTGTACACTAACACCACATGTACTACTGTACACTAACGCCACATATACTACTGTACACTAACACCTCATATACTACTGTACACTAACGCCTCATATACTACAGTACACTAACACCTCATATACTACTGTACACTAACACCACATATACTACTGTACACTAACGCCACATATACTACTGTACACTAACACCTCATATACTACTGTACACTAACAGCTCATATACTACTGTACACTAACACCTCATATACTACTGTACACTAACACCACATATACTACTGTACACTAACACCTCATATACTACTGTACACTAAGGCCTCATATACTACTGTACACTAACACCACATATACTACTGTACACTAACACCACATATACTACTGTACACTAACGCCTCATATACTACTGTACACTAACACCTCATATACTACTGTACACTAACCACATATACTACTGTACACTAACGCCTCATATACTACTGTACACTAACCACATATACTACTGCACACTAACGCCTCATATACTACTGTACACTAACACCTCATATACTACTGTACACTAACCACATATACTACTGTACACTAACGCCTCATATACTACTGTACACTAACGCCTCATATACTACTGTACACTAACACCTCATATACTACTGTACACTAACGCCTCATATACTACTGTACACTAACACCTCATATACTACTGTACACTAACACCTCATATACTACTGTACACTAACCACATATACTACTGTACACTAACGCCTCATATTCTACTGTACACTAACACCTCATATACTACTGTACACTAACCACATATAATCTTGGTTTCAAGACCAAGATGGCGGCGCGTACACATCGCGAGGCTCAGTGTCTCTCCAGTTTCTGCAGTTTTGCGGTATTTTATTTGCTCTTCTCGGGTCTGTTCGTGCAGAACAGCAGTGCTTTTACATCGTACACCCGACAGGAGCTTTTGGATATTGGTTTGTACATTCCCGACAGTTTTATCAACAATCTTCGACTCGTTCCTGAGATCGTCAGAACATCCGAGGCTGTGCATGCTATCCGGCCGGGCGGAAGTGCTCGAAGGCGGCGTCGAGACCGTAAACAAAGACGGGGGAAGCGCGGAGGAATAAGAGCTAAGCTAAGGCTAACACCACATCGGCTCTCTTTACCCAGCATTTTCCTCGCCAATGTGCGGTCGTTGATGAACAAAATGGACGAGATTCAACTCCGCATCAACCACAATAAAAGACTTTGGAACTGCAACGTTATGATTTTCACTGAAACATGGCTGAACAGCGATATTTCGGACAATGCTATTGCTCTAGCTGAGCACCACACATTCCGGGCAGACAGAACGGTGGATGGCTCCGGTAAGACCAGAGGCGGAGGATTGTGCATTTATGTTAATAATGCTTGGTGTACGAACTCTGTTATTATTGGGAGACACTGCTCAGCTAACCTAGAGTTTCTCATGGTTAAGTGTAGACCGTTTTATCTGCCACGGGAGTTCACCTCCACCATTATAACTGCCGCTTACATTCCTCCCGATGCTGATGCCAAACTTGCTATGAACGAACTTCATGCGGCCATCAGCAAACAACAAACTGTTCACCCGGAGGCTGCTTTTATCGTTGCGGGGGACTTCAACCACTCCAATTTAAAGACAGTACTCCCTAAATTTCACCAGAACATTTTCTGTCACACCAGAGGAAACAAAACTTTAGACCATGTATACACAAACATGGCTGAAGCCTATAATGTGGACCCCCTCCCCCACTTGGGACAATCAGACCACCTTTCTTTGTTCCTTACCCCTAAGTACTCACCCCTCATCAACCGTGTGCAGCCATCAGTGAAGACCATCAAAGTGTGGCCAGCGGGGGTAGACTTCACACTCCAGGACAGGTTTCTACACACAGACTGGAGTATGTTTGCTACTCAGGCCACCTGTGGCTCTCACACGAACATAGACAGCTACACTTCCTCTGTTCTGGATTATATCAACACCACCATAGACAATGTCACAACCCAGAAGCAGATCACCACATACCCAAATCAGAAGCCATGGATGAACAAGGAGGTGCGTCTCCTACTGAAGGCACGCTACACTGCCTTCAGATCAGGTGATGCACAAGCCTACAGCACTTCCAGGGCTAATCTGAAAAGGGGCATCAAAAAGGCCAAATACTGCTACAAACTAAAGCTAGAGGAGCACTTTTTACACTCTGACCCTCGGCGCATGTGGCAGGGCATCCAGGCCATCAGCAACTACAAACCAAGTAACTCAACCCCCCAAGCCACTGATGTCTTCTTTCTGAATGAGCTTAATGACTTTTATGCTCGCTTTGAGAAAGACAATAAAGATAATATCACCAAGATCACCTCCTCACCCGACCACCCACCCATCACACTAACCTCATCTGACGTCTACACCGTACTGAGCCAGATCAACGTGCACAAGGCTGCTGGACCAGACGGTATCCCTGGGCGCGTACTGAGGGCATGTGCGGAGCAGCTCGCTGGGGTATTCACAGACATTTTTAACATGTCCCTTGCCCAAGCAGCTGTACCAGCGTGCTTTAAATCTACCTCAATTGTGCCAGTGCCGAAACACTCCAGCCCGACGTGCCTGAATGACTACCGCCCCGTAGCACTCACACCCATTATTATGAAGTGCTTTGAGCGATTGGTCCTGACACATCTGAAAGACTCTTTCCAACCCTCACTAGATCCACACCAGTTTGCTTACCGTGCCAACAGGAGCACAGATGATGCAGTCTCCATAGCGCTGCACTCTGTACTCACACACTTGGACAATGCAAACACCTATGCACGACTACTGTTTGTTGACTTTAGCTCAGCTTTTAATACTGTTCTACCCTCTAAATTAATCACCAAACTTAGAGAGCTGGATATTAACATCTCACTTTGTAATTGGATTACGGACTTTTTGACCAACAGACCCCAGCATGTCAGGTCAGGCCACATCTGCTCCACTACCGTCACACTCAACACTGGTGTACCACAGGGTTGTGTGCTAAGCCCCTTCCTTTACTCCCTCTTCACCCACGACTGCAGACCGGTGTATGGATCCAACAACATCATCAAGTTTGCAGACGATACTACGGTGATCGGCCTCATCAGCAACAACGATGAGTCTGCCTACAGGGAGGAGATCAAGCACCTGGCCACTTGGTGCACGGACAATAATCTGCTCCTTAACACCAAGAAGACCAAGGAGCTCATCGTAGATTTTAGAAAAGGAGGAAGAGCTTCACATGAACCCGTTCACATCAACGGAATGGTTGTTGAACCTGTCCCATCCTTCAAGTTCCTGGGGACCCACATTTCAGAGAACCTATCCTGGTCCACCAACACCTCTAGCCTGGTCAAGAAGGCTCACCAGCGCCTATTCTTCTTAAGAACACTTAAGAAGAACCAGCTGTCATCATCTACTCTGGTGAACTTCTATCGCTGCACAATAGAAAGCATCCTAACCAACTGTGTCACAGTTTGGTATGGAAGCTGCTCTGTTGCTGAGCGCAAGGCACTGCAGCGGGTGGTGAAAACTGCCCAGCGTATTATAGGGACTCCACTTCCAGTCATCGAGGACATTCAAAGGAAGCACTGTGTGCGTCGAGCACGCAGTATTCTTAAGGATTACTCCCACCCTGCCCACAAACTGTTTTCTCTTATGCCTTCTGGTCGGCGCTTCAGGTGTCCCAGGTCAAGAACTAGCAGACTGAGGAATAGCTTCTTTCCCAGAGCTATCTCCTTATTGAACTCTGCCCCCCACTGACACCTGCCCACCCCTCACACACCCCTATACACTTCCCATTACTCTATTTACACTTTACACTTCTGGTTGAATATACATTCACACATGTCTATTGATAAATTCCTGTACATTATGTTCATATGTACATTATGTTCATATCATATGTAAATTCCTGTCTATAGAAAATAGCAACTTGTACATTATGCCCATATCTATTTGAAAATTCCCAGTAACAGTAACTTGTATATATTGTTCATACACTGTAAATTTATAATTATAGTCACTTGCAATCTGTATACTATGATCATATAGTATCCTGTTCATTATGTTAATATCTATTTGCAAATTCCTGCCTACAGTTAATAGCAACTGTACATACGGTTCATCCATTGTAAATTTATAACTATAGTTACTAGTAATCTGTATATTATACTCACATAATATCTTTCTTTAATAGCTACCCATAGCTTCTCCCTGCACATATCCCTTTTTTTCTAAATGTATACCTTTATCCTGCACTTTCTGCTAATTGCACTTCTGGTTAGACCTAAACTGCATTTCGTTGCCTTGTACTTGTACATGTGTAATGACAATAAAGTTGAATCTAATCTAATCTAATCTAATCATCTAATCTAATACTGTACACTAACGCCTCATATACTACTGTACACTAACACCACATATACTACTGTACACTAACGCCTCATATACTACTTTACACTAACACCACATATACTACTGTACACTAACATCTCATATACTACTGAACACTAACAGCTCATATACTACTGTACACTAACGCCTCATATACTACTGTAGACTAACGCCTCATATACTACTGTACACTAACGCCTCATATACTACTGTACACTAACACCTCATATACTACTGTACACTAACGCCACATATACTACTGTACACTAATGCCACATATACTACTGTACACTAACCTCATATACTACTGTACACTAACGCCTCATATACTACTGTACACTAACGCCACATATACTACTGTACACTAACGCCTCATATACTACTTTACACTAACACCACATATACTACTGTACACTAACATCTCATATACTACTGAACACTAACAGCTCATATACTACTGTACACTAACGCCTCATATACTACTGTAGACTAACGCCTCATATACTACTGTACACTAACGCCTCATATACTACTGTACACTAACACCTCATATACTACTGTACACTAACGCCACATATACTACTGTACACTAATGCCACATATACTACTGTACACTAACCTCATATACTACTGTACACTAACGCCTCATATACTACTGTACACTAACGCCACATATACTACTGTACACTAACGCCTCATATACTACTGTACACTAACACCTCATATACTACTGTACACTAACGCCTCATATACTACTGTACACTAACGCCTCATATACTACTGTACACTAACCTCATATACTACTGTACACTAACGCCTCATATACTACTGTACACTAACGCCTCATATACTACTGTACACTAACGCCTCATATACTACTGTACACTAACACCACATGTACTACTGTACACTAACGCCACATATACTACTGTACACTAACACCTCATATACTACTGTACACTAACGCCTCATATACTACAGTACACTAACGCCTCATATACTACTGTACACTAACACCACATATACTACTGTACACTAACGCCACATATACTACTGTACACTAACACCTCATATACTACTGTACACTAACAGCTCATATACTACTGTACACTAACACCTCATATACTACTGTACACTAACACCACATATACTACTGTACACTAACACCTCATATACTACTGTACACTAAGGCCTCATATACTACTGTACACTAACACCACATATACTACTGTACACTAACACCACATATACTACTGTACACTAACGCCTCATATACTACTGTACACTAACACCTCATATACTACTGTACACTAACCACATATACTACTGTACACTAACGCCTCATATACTACTGTACACTAACCACATATACTACTGCACACTAACGCCTCATATACTACTGTACACTAACACCTCATATACTACTGTACACTAACCACATATACTACTGTACACTAACGCCTCATATACTACTGTACACTAACACCTCATATACTACTGTACACTAACGCCTCATATACTACTGTACACTAACACCTCATATACTACTGTACACTAACACCTCATATACTACTGTACACTAACCACATATACTACTGTACACTAACGCCTCATATTCTACTGTACACTAACACCTCATATACTACTGTACACTAACCACATATAATACTGTACACTAACGCCTCATATACTACTGTACACTAACACCACATATACTACTGTACACTAACGCCTCATATACTACTTTACACTAACACCACATATACTACTGTACACTAACATCTCATATACTACTGAACACTAACAGCTCATATACTACTGTACACTAACGCCTCATATACTACCGTACACTAACACCACATATACTACTTTACACTAACACCACATATACTACTGTACATTAACACCTCATATACTACTGTACACTAACCTCATATACTACTGTATACTAACACCTCATAAACTACTGTACACTAACCTCATATACTACTGTACACTAACGCTGTGACGAGGAGCTCGCCACCGTCAGCGGGAACAGACATACATAACCCAATGTAGGCAAGAAGCTAGCGCAGTTGGGTGCACACAGTTGCGCTACAAATTTCGGACACACACACACACACACACACACACACACACACACACACACACACACACACACACACACACACACAGTTATACCCCATTTATTCCTCAGTTATACAGCATATCCCTTTCTGTTGATACACGCATAACACACGCTGACTTAGAAAGGAGATGACTGATAGTGTTCGGCGTGGCATAACCGCGATGTCCTTACCGGAGTCTTCCGGGTTTTGTTACTGCTTGCATCAATGCGCGTCATCATCAGGGCATTAGGGGAAACCGAGTTCGGAGTGTTCGCAGGTGTTATACGCGGTTTTCCCGCCCTGAGCATGCGCATTACGGATGAATCAGGAAAAGACATTCTGTGGATAACCAGAGGGGTGTACATGTACCTGTTTATCTTTAGGCAGTATTATCTGTTATTATTATTGTTATTATAATTATATGATAATTATATGCATATTAATATTGTTAAAATACTATGGAATAGGATGTTGCAGACATGCTGTTTGTGTTACTGTCTCTGAAATGTGGAAAAAGGGGGACAGTGTCAAATTTGGGAATGGTATGTCCCAGGGGCGGAGCCTCTTACATATAAGGCCATCGTCGACTAAGGCCAAGGGAGGTTGTTGTTTGGAGTAAGTGGAGTTTATTTTGTGGAAGTAAGAAAGCTGAGTGCCACCAAGTGTAAATTTTTGTATATATTTTGTAAATTATTGTTTTGTTTCTTTCTTTATTTTCCTCATTTTTTTTGTACATGGTTTGGATCACTTGAGCACCTTCGCACAATAAACACCTTTCAGCACCAAAGTGCTATTGTGGTTGGGTCATCACTGGACTTGTTGCCAAGATTTGGGTAGAGAAAGAACCCCAAGTAGGGCGGTGACGCAACACCGCCACGCCTTCGTAACAAGTGGTGTCAGAACTGGGATGGCCAGCCGCAAGAAAAGGTCAGTGACCAGGCAACGTACAGGACTGAGGCCTCAATTAAAGCACGCTCAGGAAGCGGATGCAGCATGGGACACAGTTGGGGAGGAGGAAAACTTGAGTGAAGCCGAAGGAAGGGCACCTGAAACAGAGATGGTCGCGCTACTAAGGAGTTTTCTGGTGGCACAGCAGTCCAGAGAGGAGGTGCTGCTACAGGAACTCCGAGGATTGAGGGAAACCGTCCAGAGTGCCCAAGTGGTCAATCCAGAGGTGCCCCAGTTACGGACCCCCAGCTCAGCAAACACAGATAACTCCATGCTCGCCCTGCCGACACCCGCTCCACATCCACGACCAACCACATCAGCAGAGGCATCACCCAGCGACAGCCGTGGATGGCGCAAAGACCCGAAAATGCCTCAGTATCAGCCTGGTGAGGACATCGAGAATTATCTTCTTCGATTTGAACGGATGGCCCGAACGTGGCAGTGGCCAGAAGAAGAATGGGCATGTCGACTGGTACCCTTGTTGACGGGACGAGCACTGGAGGCATATACTGCAATGGATGAGGAGAGGGCCAACATATACCAGGACCTGAAGGCGGCGCTACTACAAAAGTTCGACATCTCACCCGAAACTTACCGTCAGCGGTTCCGGCAGTGCAGTGTACCACCTGGAGAGTCACCGACAGAGACCTACCACCGTCTGAAGGGCCTCTACAGGAGGTGGATCCGGCCCGAAAGCTGCAGTAAAGAGGAGGTCGGGGAGGTGATTATCCTAGAACAGATGCTACGCGTTCTCCCACCGGAGGTAAGGACCTGGGTAAGAGAACACGAACCTGCAGACGGGCTTACAGCAGCAAAGCTGGCACAGCAGTACACCAACGCCCGCAAGGAACTGTCCGCACGGCGCCAGGTAAACCCCAGCACTGCAAGCAGAGACAGACTGGACACTGGAGGTAAGCTGGTGGGGCCTGGGGTGAGTATAGCAGGAAAAGCTTTGCCAAAGTAGGACTTTGTATGTTTTTACTGCCAGCAGCCTGGCCATAAAGCCGCTGTATGCCCTGTGCGTAAGCCTAAATTAGCAGGTGTATGCTATGTGCCTAGGGACTTGGACATTTGTAATCTAAACAGGGCGAAGGACCGGATGGTGTGTGATGTCTTGGTGAATGGTAAACTGTTACAGGCTCTGATGGACACGGGTAGTGCTGTTTCGCTTATTAAGAAATGTCATGTTTTGGACTCCACTATTGATTATGCTTCATTAACCTTGATCCAGTGCGTGCATGGTGATGAACGTTCTTACCCAATGGTTGAAGTAACGGTAGCGGTTAATAATGCACGGTTTTTGCTAAAAGTTGGGGTGGTAGAGAGATTGCCAGCTGACATGGTTTTGGGGAGGGACATGCCTACTTTAATGGAATTGCTTAGAAATGTTTATGCTAAGCCTAATTGTAGCCATAAAGCAATGCCAACAGAACAGCTGTCATGTCCAGTGGTAACTAGAGCTCAGGCCAAAGCGGGTTTGCAACCTTTACCTGAAATGTGTGACAGTTTATGTGAAGGGGGAAGTAAGGGGCCTAGGAAGACGAGGCAGCAACGACGGCTAGCTAAATACCTGGGGACGCCGATAAAAACAGATGATGTAAGTGGACTAAAATGTGTGAATTGGGATGTACCTGACAATATTAGTGAACTGCAAGCAGCCGATGCAACGCTAAAACCATTGTTTGAGTGTGCACGTAAGGGGAAGGAAACTAACGTGGGGGAGACCTTTTACCTTGAGGATAACATTCTGTATGTTAAAGATAATGTTGGTTGTAAACGGTTAGTGGTACCCTCCAGCTGTTGTCCTCTTGTGATACATCTTGCACACACCATTCCATGGTCAGGACACCTAGCTCATCAGAAGACGTACATTAGAGTCAGTTCACGGTTTTTTTGGCCATCAATGTACAATGATGTTAAACAATATTGCACCACATGCCCAGTCTGCCAGAAAACTAGTGTTGTCCGTCGGTCTGACCGAGCTCCTCTCCATCCCTTACCGGTTCTCTCAACTCCATTCCGTCGCATTGCTATGGACATTGTGGGTCCATTAGAGAAGAGCAGTTCCGGCTACCAATACATACTAGTTGTCTGCGACTATGCCACCAGATTCCCTGAAGCGTTCCCTCTGAGGTCTATCACCACCCCTAAAGTCATTAGTGCACTGGTGCAGCTATTTTCCAGGGTAGGCATCCCAGATGAAATTATAACGGACCAAGGCACCAATTTTACTTCACGCCTGATGAAGCAGTTTCACCAGCAGCTGGGGATCAGTGCCATCAAAACCAGCCCCTATCACCCACAGACTGATGGCTTGGTGGAGAGATTCAATCAGACCCTAAAAAGAATGCTACGGAAGTTTGTTGCAGACACTGGAAAAGACTGGGATAAGTGGCTACCCTTTGTCCTGTTTGCCTACCGAGAGGTACCCCAGGCATCTACAGGTTTCTCACCATTCGAGTTGCTGTACGGGTGGCCTGTACAAGGGCCGTTAGACCTGCTCCAGAAATACTGGGAGAAACCGACATCCAAAACCCAGGAGAAGGGGATAGTCAGTTACGTCCTGGAAATGAGGGACCGGCTGGAGAGGTATCAAGAAGAGCCCCGGGTGAACCTGCTACAAGCCCAGAAAGCTCAGAAACGGTGGTATGACCAGCATGCTCGGCATCGTGAATTTAAACCTGGACAGAAGGTACTATTATTACTACCAACCTCTGCAAACAAACTCCTAGCAAAATGGCAAGGACCATACACAATCACAAGGAAGATGGGGCCAGTAACCTTTGAAGTTCATCACCCAGATCGAGGGAAAAAGCACCAGACCTACCATGTAAACCTGCTAAAGGAGTGGAAGGAAGAAGGCAGACCTTGTACTGAAGTGCTCCTGATTCGTCAGGTACAGGAAGTAGAAGACTTGGAGAGTGAAATCTCACCGGTAAGGCCGGAGGGGCCAGTGGATCTTAGCCACCTACAAACATTGTACGTCAAGGAACTGAACCAGCTGTTTGGGGATCTTCCAGCACTATTCACCCAGAAACCAGGCAGAACCCAAGCACTGAAACATTCAATTCACCTCAAAGATCCAACACCCATCAGACAGCGACCATACAGAGTGCCTGAGAGGTTGGTGAAGGCCCTGAAGGAGGAGATTTTGACCATGCAGAGGTTGGGTGTAATTGAGCCATCAAAAAGTGAGTGGAGCAGCCCAATGGTTATTGTACCCAAGAAAGATGGGAGCCTACGTGTCTGCCTGGACTTCAGAAAACTGAATTCTGTCTCAAAGTTCGATGCCTACCCCATGCCAAGAATAGATGACCTGCTGGAGAGGATAGGGAGGGCAAAATACATAACCACCCTAGACCTCTGTAAGGGATATTGGCAGGTTCCCTTGCAGGAAGATTCAAAGCAATACACAGCGTTCCGGACTCCCATGGGTCTATACCAATTTACCGTAATGCCCTTTGGGCTACATGGAGCACCAGCTACCTTCCAGAGATTAATGGACCAGGTACTACAGGGCACCGAAGACTACTGTGCCGCATACCTTGATGATGTGGTCATCTACAGTACATCTTGGGCTGAGCATCTTACCCACCTGAGACATGTATTAGGCAAAATTGCAGAAGCTGGACTGACATTAAACATCTGCAAATGTGAATGGGCGAAACAGGAAACCCGTTATTTGGGCTACCTCTTGGGGTCTGGACATAGACGCCCACAAGTTGACAAGATAGAGGCAATCAAAAACAGCCCAAAACCCATCACCAAGAAACACGTGAGGGCTTTTTTTTGGGGCTAGTGGGGTGGTATAGAAGATTTATACCTCACTTTGCGACAGTTGCAGCACCCCTTACCAACCTCACGGCAAAAGCATCAAAGAACCCAGTACGGTGGACGGAGGACTGCGAAAAGGCCTTCTCTGCACTGAAGGGCTATCTATGCTCATCACCTGTACTGCGAAGCCCAGACTTTGAGAAACCCTTCATTTTGCAGGTAGATGCCTCAGGAGTAGGGATTGGAGCTGTACTTGCTCAAGGTGAAGAAGGGGAGGAGAGACCCATATTATACCTGAGCAGGAAACTGTTACCAAGGGAGGTGAAGTATTCAACCATTGAAAAGGAGGGCCTTGCAATTAAGTGGGCTTTGGAAAGTTTACGTTATTACCTCCTGGGAAGGGAGTTTATGTTAGAGACAGACCACCGGGCGCTGACATGGATCAATACAATGAGGGACACCAATGCCAGAGTCACCAGATGGTATTTAACGTTACAGCCCTTCACATTCCAGGTACGACACAGAGCAGGGTCCAAAAATGTGACAGCCGACTATTTGTCTCGATTGCCAATGTGGAGGGATGTTGGCAATCTTGGAGAGGTGGAAGGTGATGTGACGAGGAGCTCGCCACGGTCAGCGGGAACAGACATACATAACCCAATGTAGGCAAGAAGCTAGCGCAGTTGGGTGCACACAGTTGCGCTACGAATTTCGGACACACACACACACACACACACACACACACACACAGTTATACCCCATTTATTCCTCAGTTATACAGCATATCCCTTTCTGTTGATACACGCATAACACACGCTGACTTAGAAAGGAGATGACTGATAGTGTTCGGCGTGGCATAACCGCGATGTCCTTACCGGAGTCTTCCGGGTTTTGTTACTGCTTGCATCAATGCGCGTCATCATCAGGGCATTAGGGGAAACCGAGTTCGGAGTGTTCGCAGGTGTTATACGCTGTTTTCCCGCCCTGAGCATGCGCATTACGGATGAATCAGGAAAAGACATTCTGTGGATAACCAGAGGGGTGTACATGTACCTGTTTATCTTTAGGCAGTATTATCTGTTATTATTATTGTTATTATAATTATATGATAATTATATGCATATTAATATTGTTAAAATACTATGGAATAGGATGTTGCAGACATGCTGTTTGTGTTACTGTCTCTGAAATGTGGAAAAAGGGGGACAGTGTCAAATTTGGGAATGGTATGTCCCAGGGGCGGAGCCTCTTACATATAAGGCCATCGTCGACTAAGGCCAAGGGAGGTTGTTGTTTGGAGTAAGTGGAAGTGGAAGTGGAGTTTATTTTGTGGAAGTAAGAAAGCTGAGTGCCACCAAGTGTAAATTTTTGTATATATTTGGTAAATTATTGTTTTGTTTCTTTCTTTATTTTCCTCATTTTTTTTGTACATGGTTTGGATCACTTGAGCACCTTCGCACAATAAACACCTTTCAGCACCAAAGTGCTATTGTGGTTGGGTCATCACTGGACTTGTTGCCAAGATTTGGGTAGAGAAAGAACCCCAAGTAGGGCGGTGACGCAACACCGCCACGCCTTCGTAACAAACGCCTCATACACTACTGTACACTAACGCCTCATATACTACTGTACACTAACGCCTCATAACCTACTGTACACTAACGCCTCATATACTACTGTGCACTAATGCCACATATACTACTGTACACTAACACCTCATATACTACTGTACACTAACGCCTCATATACTACTGTACACTAACACCACATATACTACTGTACACTAACGCCTCATATACTACTGTACACTAACGCCTCATGTACTACTGTACACAAACGCCTCATATACTACTGTACACTAACGCCTCATATACTACTGTACACTAACGCCTCATAACCTACTGTACACTAACGCCTCATATACTACTGTGCACTAATGCCACATATACTACTGTACACTAACACCTCATATACTACTGTACACTAACGCCTCATATACTACTGTACACTAACACCACATATACTACTGTACACTAACGCCTCATATACTACTGTACACTAACGCCTCATGTACTACTGTACACAAACGCCTCATATACTACTGTACACTAACGCCTCATATACTACTGTACACTAACACTAACACCACATATACTACTTTACACTAACACCACATATACTACTGTACACTAACGCCTCATATACTACTGTACACTAACCTCATATACTACTGTACACTAACGCCTCATATACTACTTTACACTAACACCACATATACTACTGTACACTAACATCTCATATACTACTGTACACTAACAGCTCATATACTACTGTACACTAACGCCTCATATACTACTGTACACTAACACCACATATACTACTGTACACTAACGCCTCATATACTACTGTACACTAACACCACATAAACTACTTTACACTAACACCACATATACTACTGTACACTAACACCTCATATACTACTGTACACTAACCTCATATACTACTGTACACTAACCTCATATACTACTGTCAGAGGTGGAAAGAGTAATAAAATTTTGTACTCAAGTACAAGTACTGTT
This sequence comes from Channallabes apus, assembly GCA_030522415.1. Lineage (NCBI taxonomy): Eukaryota > Metazoa > Chordata > Actinopteri > Siluriformes > Clariidae > Channallabes > Channallabes apus. The sequence continues at coordinate 47,376,074 of CM060111.1, forward strand.
ACTTCAGTGAAATTTTACTTAAGTACAAGTAAAGTTACAATTATAAAAATCTACTCAAGTAAAAGTAAAAAGTAGCTCATTAAAAAATTTACTCAGAGTAAAAGTTACCGAGTTACTTTTTTATTTAAATTTTTTTTAACAGCGGCGGTGGGTTGAGGCATTCTAGCATAGTTCAAAAAAAGATGAGCAGATAAATCTCAAACTAGTTGTTTTTAACTGAAGGAACACCTTTGCATAATAAAGCTGTTGTCTTTCTTGTGCTTGAAAATCAAAGTGGTCACTTAAATATGGTGTTACGTCCCAGTCTAGGGTCATAGAGCAAAAGAATGGTTCAGGGTTCTATTTTAAACTGTATGGAAACGGTGGCATATGGCAGAAAGAACTAGATCCAATCATTAACTGATGAAATAATGTTTGTATGTATATATATATATATATATATATATATATATATATATATATATATATATATATATATATATATATATATATTTATTTATTTATTTATTTATTATGTATATACACACACACATACATACACACACACACACACACACACACACAAGGAGGATCAGATTCAGCGTGGACCCAGGCCAAAATAATAAACAAAATGGTATTTATATTTAGTTATTTAGTTATTTAGTAATATTTAGTTATATTTTTTATTTTTTGCAGATTACCTGCAAAAAATAAAAAAACAAAAATACAGGTACCTTCCCGGACTCCCTAAACCAAAAACAGTGAAATTATCTATAAATATATACAAAGTCCAACCAAACCAAAGGGACAAAGCAATAATCAAAGTCAATGGGAGGCAAAAAGTCAAAACCGGAATACACAACCAAATACCAAAACGCCAAAATCACAACCTCTTTCATCTTTCCCGCGTCTCCGGTTAATAAATGGTCGCGCTAGTCGATGACGTCACTCTCAGGGCGGAAGCGACCGTGTGGAAGGTCAGGTAGATGCCGATGTCAGAAAACCTGGAGTGGAGTCTGGAGCGGCGCGCGACCAGGACATGATACACACACGCGGCGCAACGGAGCATTTATACAAAGCATAACATTTTTATTATTTTAGCATTTTCATTCATTTATTTTTTTACTCATTTATTTTTAGTAGCGAATATGATTTAAAATGTAGCGAATTACAATACTTCAAACAAAACGTACTTAAGTAAAAGTAAAATTACAGATTTTTAAAACTACTTAAAAAAGTAGAAATACACAAAAAAGCTACTCAATTACAGTAACGCGAATAAATGTAATTCGTTACTTTCCACCTCTGACTACTGTACACTAACACCACATATACTACTGTACACTAACACCTCATATACTACTGTACACTAAACCCTCATGTACTACTGTACACTAAACCCTCATGTACTACTGTACACTAACACCTCATATACTACTGTACACTAACGCCTCATATACTACTGTACACTAACACCTCATATACTACTGTACACTAACGCCTCATACACTACTGTACACTAACGCCTCATATACTACTGTACACTAACACCTCATATACTACTGTACACTAACGCCTCATATACTACTGTACACTAACGCCTCATATACTACTGTGCACTAACGCCTCATATACTACTGTACACTAACACCTCATATACTACTGTACACTAACCTCATATACTACTGTACACTAACACCTCATATACTACTGTACACTCCAACGCCGCTGTCGAGCGCAGTGCACGCTCCAATGCCGCTGTTGAGCCCAGTGCAAGCTCCAACGCCGTCGTCGAGCGCAGTGCATGCTCCAACGCCGCTGTTGAGCTCAGTGCACGCTCCAACGCCGTCGTCGAGCTCAGTGCAAGCTCCAACGCCGTCGTCGAGAGCACAGTCAGCGCCGTCCCGGCCGAGTACGTCTCCAGCTCTGCAACGGCCGAGCACGTCTCCAGCTCTGCAACGGCCGCGCACGTCTCCAGCTCTGCAACGGCCGCGCACGTCTCCAGCTCTGCAACGGCCGAGTACGTCTCCAGCTCTGCAACGGCCGAGTACGTCTCATGCTCTGCAACGGCCGAGCACGTCTCCAGCTCTGCAACGGCCGAGCAAGTCTCCAGCTCTGCAACGGCCGAGCACGTCTCCAGCTCTGCAACGGCCGAGCACGTCTCCAGCTCTGCAACGGCCGAGCACGTCTCCAGCCCCGTCACCCAGCCTCCTGGTCAGGAGGCGGAAGGTAGAACATTGGGGTGGGTGTCCGGGGCCTCTGGTGATGCTCCGGAGGAGCATTTTTTTGGGGGGGGATACTGTGACGGTGTCATACACACTCAATCTGCGCCCGGCACTAGGACCCGGAAGTAAGACGGGCGCAAAACCAGGAAGTATAAAAGAGGTAAACAAACGATGGCTTACCGCTCAGTCATTGAGTTCGGCCCATGTCAGCTCCAGCTGTCGTTTCAGCAAACCGTGAGTACTCACATGTTGGTTCCGTTTGTCTTTGCTATTGTGTGTGTATTTTTAGGACGCGGGTTAAATTTGTGTTTTTCCCTTGCTCCGCTTTTGTGAGAGTCCTTAAACTAAATCGCGTGGTTATCCTGCCTGCTCGCTTCTTTCCGCGTTTGGGTTTATCCTCCACGCTACATTGGGCTAACCGCTAAAGCTACGTCTTCTGGTCACCTCAGGTTAGTCCATCTTGACAGAATGACTGAGCCTTCCGCGGTAAACCCAGCGGATTATGCGAGTCTCTGCGACGTTGTAGATCAGCATGATTCGCTAATCAATCAGCTAACCGGGGATCTCGCTTCTCTCCGCCGCGAGGTCGCTGAGCTCCGGCGGGAGAATACGGATCTCCGCGCAGCTGTTGATGACGTCACTGCTCGATCGCACGCCGCGGAGGCCGCGGCGCCGCATCCCCCCCCCCCCCCTCCTTCTGATTTTTTTCTTTCTCTACCAGAGAAGTGGAACGGCACGGACGGGAAGTGCAGCGTTTTTCTGACAGCTCTCGATCTGGTGTTTGAGTTTAATGCCACCAAATACTCCACCGATCGCCTTCGCATTGCTCTTCTCGTCTCGTTGCTAAAAGGGCAGGCAGCAGAGTGGGCCACGGCAGTTTTACAGGCAGATACAGACACCGCCCACTCTTACAATGAGTTCACTCACCAACTCAAACTCACTTTCGAACATCCAGCGGGCGAGGTGGAGACCGACACCAGACTTTATCACCTGAGGCAGGGAGGATTGCCCGTGAGCCGCTATACGGCCGAGTTTCGCACTCCCGCCGTCCAAACAACGTGGGGCGATGCAGCACTCCGGACATCCTACTACGAGGGACTGGCTTCTCGAATTAAGGACGAACTAGCCGGGCGAGAGCTTCCTGCGACCCTGGAGGGCCTGATCCAACTCGCTCTCCGGATCGACCAGCGCCTCCTCTCTCGTCCGAGGCCAGCCCCTCGCACCCTGCCACCTGCACCCACCTTCGCCGTCACCACTTCACGACCAGCACCCGCCTTCACTGTCACCACTCCACGCCCCGCAGACTCCGCCACCTACGCCACCCCGGGACATGTCGGTTCTCCACCTCCTGCCGTGGTTGACACCGGAGCCGGGGAACCCATGCAACTAGGACGCGCCTCCTTGACCGCTGCAGAACGGGAGAGACGCTTTCGTGAAGGGCTCTGTGCCTATTGCGGGTCAGCTACACATCACAGGGCAACCTGCCCGCTCAGACCGGGAAACGCCCAGGCCCGGTGAGAGGAGAGAGATACTCGCCGGGTCACCTTCGTCTCTCCGCCATCACCACCAACTCCTCCCGTCTCACGGTTCAGGTACACCTCCAGGTTGGCCACAAACGGGTCCGAAGTGCTGCGTTCATCGACTCCGGGGCAGCAGGTAACTTCATTGACTCTGCATATGCCAAAACCCTGGGGGTAAAACTCGAGGCGTTATCCCAGCCCGTTCGCATCACCTCTGTCGACGGTCGCCCCCTCTCCACCAGCCCAATCAGCACCCGAACAGAACCCATCACCGTCTCCATCAACCAACACCATGAACAGTTAAAATTCTTCGTCACCTCCATCTCATCTCCACCCATCATCCTTGGTCATCCCTGGCTGCTCCAACATGACCCTCTAATCTCCTGGACCCAGAATCGGATCCTTCAGTGGGGCGCGACCTGCAACGAACTATGCCTACGGGCAGCGGCTGGGACGTGCTCTAGGGAGTCCGAGGCCCCCGACGTCGACACCAACTCCATCCCCGAACCGTACCGAGACCTATCGGAGGTTTTCTGCAGGCGACGAGCCACCCATCTTCCTCCTCATCGTCCATACGACCTCGCCATAGACCTCCAACCCGGTACGATCCCCCCCCGCGGCCATCTCTACTCACTCACACCCACCGAGACCCAGGTGATGGAGGAATATGTAAACAACGCCCTGCGCCAAGGCACCATCAGGCCCTCCTCCTCACCTGCCGCCGCGGGGTTCTTCTTCGTGAAGAAGAGAGGCGGTGAACTTCGCCCTTGTGTCGACTATCGGGGGCTCAACCATCTCACCATCAAAAATCGACATCCTCTGCCTCTTACCAACTCAGCCCTGGACGCCCTCTCTGGCGCCACCATCTTTACGAAGTTGGACCTCCGGAGCGCCTACAACTTGGTGCGCATCAGAGAGGGCGATGAGTGGAAGACGGCATTCATCACCCCCACCGGACATTATGAAACTCTTGTCATCCCATTCGGACTGTGCAATGCCCCCGCCGCATTCCAACACTTCATTAACGACGTCCTTCGGGACATGCTCGGTCGGTGGGCATTCGCATACCTGGACGATATTTTAATTTATTCACGCACCATGGAAGAACACACCCAGCACGTCAGGGCGGTTCTAAAGAGATTACTCGCCCACCAACTGTACTGTAAGTTGGAAAAGTGCGCTTTTCACGAGCGCTCCACCACGTTCCTGGGTTTTGTCATCTCGCCCCAGGGTGTGGCCATGGACCCGCAGAAGCTAGAGGTTGTGCGTCATTGGCCCCTACCCAAGACCCTCAAACAGCTTCAACGGTTTCTCGGGTTTGCGAACTTCTATCGTCGCTTTATCCGGGACTACAGTACAGTTGCCGCCCCCCTAACCGCTCTGACCCGTCCCTCCTCTCTCCCTTTTCACCTCAACCCGGCAGCTGTCTCCGCTTTTCGATCACTGTGTCACCGATTCTCCACCACCCAGATGTCAATAAATCATTCGTTGTGGAGGTGGATGCTTCAGATGTGGGCGCTGGAGCTATCCTCTCACAGCAAGGTCCAGACCAAAAACTACACCCTTGTGGTTTTTTCTCCAGAAAATTTGACTCCACTCAGCAGCGATACGGGGTAGGGGACCGCGAACTGCTGGCCATAAAGTGGGCTCTGGAGGAGTGGCGTCACTGGCTCCAGGGCGTCAGTGAGCCATTCATAGTCTGGACGGACCATCAAAATCTAATCACCATCCGAAACATTAAACAGTTAAATCCACGACAGGCGCGGTGGGCATTATTCTTTGAGAATTACAACTTCCACCTCTCATACCGCCCGGGGCCCAAGAACACCAAAGCTGACGCCCTCTCCCGACAACTAGAGGTGGACCCCCCCCCGGGCGGACCCCGCGCCTGTCCTCCCCTCTTCCAAGATCATCGCACCCCTGCAACTGGACCTGGAAACGAGAGTGCGCCAGGCACGAGGTACAGAGACCGAACCGGCAGGTGTGCCACCTGGACGACTCTTCGTGCCTGAAGGGATGAGACCCGAGGTTCTCCACTGGGGACACTCCTCCCCAATTTCGGGCCATCCAGGCACCCGACGATCCCTCCAATTTATCCAGCGCGACTTCTGGTGGCCATCCATGACGAGGGACGTCCAAGAGTTCGTTCAGGCATGCCCAGTGTGTGCCAGGGCAAAGACCACCAACCGACCCTCTCCAGGAGAACTGCAACCCCTTCCAGTCCCTCGACGGCCCTGGACGCACATTGCCGTGGACTTCATCACGGGCCTGCCGGCCTCCGAAGGAAAGGACACCATCCTCACGATCGTGGATCGGTTCTCTAAGACCGTGCATCTGGTGGCTCTCGCCGGACTCCCGTCAGCAAAGGAAACAGCAGAGCTGATTTTAGAGCACGTAGTCCGTCTGCATGGGTTCCCCAAGGATATCGTCTCGGACAGAGGGCCCCAGTTCACAGCCCGGTTCTGGAAGGCCTTCTGCCGTCTGATCGATTCCACCTGCAGTCTGTCCTCCGGATACCACCCACAGACTAACGGTCAGACGGAGCGGACCAACCAACAACTGGAGCGCTACCTGAGATGTTTCGTAGCGGACCGTCAGCGCTCCTGGGCACGCTACCTCATTTGGGCGGAACTATCACACAACCTCCACATCTCCTCTGCCACTAACCTAAGCCCATTTGAGGTATGCCACGGTTTCCAACCCACCGTCTTCAACCACCCAGAGCCGGAGGTTGATGTACCGTCAGCCCAACAGTTGGTCCGCAGATGTCGGCGGCTCTGGACTACGACCAACCAGGCCATCCAACGTGCCAATGCCCGCTACATCCACCAACATCGCCGCCGACATCCTCCGGGACGACTATACCACGTAGGTGACAAGGTATGGCTGTCCACAAAAAACCTCCACCTCCGCACCGAGTCAAAGAAGCTTTCCCCCAGATTCATCGGACCATACCACATCACTCACAGAATTAACCCTGTCACCTACCGGCTCCAGCTGCCTGCGGCGCTCCGGATCCATCCAGTCTTCCACCTGTCCCAGTTCAAGCCCTTCATCACCTCACCCATGATTCCACCCACCCCCCCAGCTCCTCCTCCCCGGATCATCGACGGCGGTCCCGCCTACACCGTGCGCCGAATCCTTGACTCGCGCCCTCGGGGCAAAGGTACGCAATACCTGGTGGACTGGGAGGGCTATGGCCCCGAGGAGCGATCTTGGATCCCGGCCCGGTTCATTCTCGACCCCCAGCTAATTCGGGACTACCGTCACAGGGTATCCTCCATCCCAGGACCGTCAGGAGCCAGTCCTGGACAGGGGGGTACTGTCATACACACTCAATCTGCGCCCGGCACTAGGACCCGGAAGTAAGACGGGCGCAAAACCAGGAAGTATAAAAGAGGTAAACAAACGATGGCTTACCGCTCAGTCATTGAGTTCGGCCCATGTCAGCTCCAGCTGTCGTTTCAGCAAACCGTGAGTACTCACATGTTGGTTCCGTTTGTCTTTGCTATTGTGTGTGTATTTTTAGGACGCGGGTTAAATTTGTGTTTTTCCCTTGCTCCGCTTTTGTGAGAGTCCTTAAACTAAATCGCGTGGTTATCCTGCCTGCTCGCTTCTTTCCGCGTTTGGGTTTATCCTCCACGCTACATTGGGCTAACCGCTAAAGCTACGTCTTCTGGTCACCTCAGGTTAGTCCATCTTGACAGACGGTTAACCCCTAGAGGGCGCCTAACGCCCGTTTTGGTTTTGTTTTGTAGTCTGTTTTATGTTTCGTTTTTGACTTCAGTTACCAGTTTGCACCTCGGTCAGGTGACGTAAGAAGCTCACCTGAACCGAGGTAAGCCAATTATTATTTGATTATATTGTGTATAAATAGCCTGGCTGGACAGCAGTCAGGCGTCTAGCTTTTGTTGGTGTAGGATTAGTTTGTGTTTGGTGTTTAACCTGGTTTATGTTTATTTACTTTAATAAAAAGAACTTATTGAACCGTCAGCTCGCCTCCGCATTCATGCCGCGAACACGCACCAGACGCAGACATAAAGGGGATCATGACAAGCACAAGCGAATTTTTAAATCAGTCACATGATCGGTCATTGAGGGTGGAATATTATAGCGTTATATTCCTGCCACAATTCTGAGCGATTCTGCACGTGCACTGTCTCCCCTGCTCGCTCCATAGATATATATACTGACTACATGTCGCCTTGGGCCTCTAAGCCTAACATCGCCGCCATCTTGGGTCGGGATCTGAAGGAAGCGCCAAAGTTTTCAGATCAACTCTGAAGATGCCAGACTTTTGTGCTGCGCTGTAATCATTTAAGAAGCTGTAGTAGATGTTTTCATGAACTGGATGTTTACAAAGAATGGTTAACCTGTTATATACTGTAGCCTAATCATTTAATAAGCTGTTGTAAATACTGGAAGATGTTTTCACACTACATACGCACATTATGGTTGTTTTTGTGTTATATAACTATTTTACGCTGGTCATTGTATTGCAGGCTTGCTGATGTACAAAATAAACCAGTACAATTCAAATGTTTTAATGAACATGTATTTGTAAGTATGGATATCACACCATTGTAGCCATTGTATGTGCAGTAGACTAGGCTAAGGTAAGTAACAATAGTTAATTTTAAGTGGAAGAAGAAGTGGAAGAATAATAAACTTACACCTAGTTTTGAAGTAGATTAATATCAAAAGCTTCAATTTTCTTTTGTATACATAATTACATGTCTGTCAGTTGGAACAAACCAAAAAACTTTTTTTTTTTTTTTTAAATCATTTGAGATTTGGACGATTTATGACGATTTAATTTCTGCCTAGATGCAGATGTTCGGTTTCCCATCTGAACATTCTGAGGTCTGTTGGTCAGGAAGTCCATCATTGTTTTTTTCCCGCTGTTTGTTTAACTCATGCCTTTATTAATTTAAATTTTACTCTATTATTTATCTATTTATTTATATTTTATATATACTTTATTTTATATTATTCATGTTTTTTTCATATCACTATCAGCATCCTTGTAATTGTTTTGTGCATTGTAGAACAAATTAATTAGTTATGTAGGTGTGTCTAAGTACTGTAGTGTATATAATAGAACATAGATTAATTATTTTACTTAGATTAATTAATAATTTTACTTATATGATACATGTTCTATCATAAATATATGTCTGACATTTATTTATAACCAAACGGATTGAGAATCGGTTGAAAATGAAGCAAATTAAGGTGATTTTAATCGTTGATACTGTGGTTCTCTGCCAACGTTAACTAATGCAGAGTGGACGCGGCTTCACCCGACACAACATGGCGGCCGCGCTGACGCATCATTCCAATGGACAGCAGCTTCAGAGGCCACATCTAGTCAGTATATATATCTATGTGCTCGCTCAATATGTTCTCCACGCACGTGCGACTTCTCGATTCTGTGCGCGCTCCACTCTGCCTGCAAGCGCGTGCAACATTTATTTTCTGTACGCGCTCGACTCCGCCCGTTCGCTCGCTCAACTTTGTCCAGTGTTACAAAACAGCCACAAAACCAGCCAATCACAGACACACACTAGTGCTGATTGGCTGTTCCATCTCCATCACCTGCGCATCTCAGATCTAGAGAAATGACAGATCAATATCCACGAACCGGATTTTTATTTACATTTTTTCCCCCGCAGCCACAGTACGCCGGAAATCTGGCGTGGTGCCGGAACGCTATCACCCCTGCGATACGAACAAACGCACGTGATGATGCAGCTTCAGCCGTTAATTCAAACTAGAAACGGAGGACTGGGGAGCCAATCAGAGAACGAACAGTCCGAAGCTGCCCGCCTCCAATCTCTGATTGGCTGGTGTGCGCAACGATTCTAGTATCCAGTTGGCTGGAGTTCTAACGCTGCTGCAGTTGCAAGAGTGAGAGAGTGCAAACATACATTTTCTTGAACGGCAAAAGTGATTTTCAGCGGACAAAAACGAGTTTGAGATTGCGCGTGCGTGGGAGAGAGAGATTCAGCATGCAAAAATGAGCCGAAAAGAGCGCGCACGAGAGAGTAGTGCACATAACATAAGTACATATTAATAAGCACATTTAAATTTAACTGATAATATACTGAGACTACCGTGTATTAAAAATTGTATTCTAATATATACTTTCTGTACATTTATACAATGATTATTTTGAGCACATTTTTTTTAAATTTACCAAAATTTATTGAAAAACAAGTTTAAATAAGTATACTTTGGAAATTAGACCAACCTTTCACTTAACCCTCTGAGGTCCGCGAACGCATATATGCGTTTTGAGGTGTTTTCCCCTGATCACGCCAATAAGAACTTAAATTACACTTTCAGTTTTGATCGTACAGACAAGATCTATATATTACTCGAATCTGTAAAGTGTCTACTTTTTTTTGTATGCACACATGTTAAAAATAAAACTTTGTGCATTAATAAAATAAATAAAATAAACCGGGTGCGCTTTCAGCCGTCTCAGTCTCCGCGAAAATCTTTTTGAAACACGTCACTAAAATGAACTGAAACTCCGCGAATACTGCACACACAGACATGAGAAATATATCTATAGAAAGCTTAAAGGGTCTACTTTTAAATGATGCAAGTCACAGTGATAACAAATAATCTGTTTTTATGTAATCCGTATGAATGTAAGGAGTGGTACAGATTCTCCTGTATCGGCTCATTACAGCTAATGTGCTCCCGCCTCTCTGCGCGCGCGCTGTTCATATGGAAATGAACTGAGGTGAGGCAGGTAATCACGAACACGCCCCCATGGCATAAAACAACAAGCTTCAGCATACAGTTACCTACTGTTTCTGCACGTTTGAATGATGTCACGCTGCACGGGTGAAGAAGCGCTTCAGATGGACAGCGATGAAGAATTTACTTTCTCATCAGAGGAAGAGCAAGACGCAGACGAGGAACGGCTTTATTTAGAACAACGTCTGGACACAACGGAGGATTTAATTCCTGACCAGTAAGTCTTTTATTCTCACCATCAGTGCTATATATTTTATATGTACATTTGGAAAATACTAAATACCAGCGAAAGGAAAATTGGTTAAAGCCCGCAATAAAATCTGATTACGATCTGTCTAAAGTTTTATTTATTTATTTATATTTATACACGTGTTTTGTATTGTTTATACCGTGTTTGAGATGGTCAAATTGTTCACCAGCTGTTGTTAGTGAATGATTGTATGTGCGTCCATTCTTCAAGTTTAAATTTTTGTTTTTGTTTAGGACTGTGGCTGCATCACCGGCGCGTGCACAAGAAAGTCACGTGAGTGTCGCTCAGTTTCGAGTTCACTGGAGACCCACGAGTAAGTGCATATTCAGTGTATCATAGATGTTTGTTACATATAACTATATTATATAAATATATAATACAATACTGTATATTCATCATAGTAAACTAGTGTATTGTAGAAAAAATGTAGTACAGTATTGGTAAAGTCATCTGTTCTGGTAATTACAAAGAGCTGTTGTTGTTTTCTATATTATAATATATATATACACACATGTTATATATATATATATATATATATATATATATATATATATATATATATATATATATATATATTATTGTTAGCTATATTTTCTGTTATAGTGGCTGCAGTAATGCTGCTAAAAAGTCAATTTTGATTGTTCCTAATAAACTGTTTAACTGAACTCACAAATGAATCTCAAGATTTTTTTTGTGACATTCTCAAATAACCTAAACACTGAAAATATATAAACTTATTTTATCCTCAGAATCTTTCTTGCAACTCTCCTGTCTCAGCCACATACCTGTCTGATTGCTCATTATGCAGATCAGTATGCAGGCCTTTGTCTTCTCAGGTGTGAATCACTGCATTAGTAATGATAGATCACGCCTTCTCGCATAGACCCTTTACACTCAAAAAGTGACTTAAAAAGTGTTAATCACTATATTGTTTTCTGTGAGCAAGTAAACAAGATAATTTTCACATAATTTTGAAGCAAAAACACTAGTCCACCAGCCCTTGTGAAACAATGTCTTGTGAACAAATTGTCTGTATAAGTTTCATGGCCTTATTTCAGCTACTTTTTTTTTCACAAAACTTACTAACCACGCATAATATTTTTTTCCTAAAAAATGTAAACACATACATTCATTTTGGTCACGTATTATTGTAGAACAGTTTGTACTGATTACAAGAAAAATACAGGTTGGTCAATAATATATTATAAGTAGCTGAAAAAAGCACAAATATCAGAGCATGTCCAAACATCTCAAGGGCCCCAAAATCACCTCGGACCTCAGAGGGTTAAAGTATATTTTCCAATAATATGTTTTTGGAGAGTGTACTATAATACAATTATTTTTAAGTATATTTAAAGTTTAATTCCAAAATTTGGTAAAAGCAGGATGTTAGTATACTTTTTATATATTAACTGATGGTAAAACTTTTTGTCAGTATATTTGCAGTGTATTATTGAAGATTTCAATATATTTGTAATACACTAAAGTGTATTTGTGTGAATGAGTGTGTGTGTGTGTGTGTGTGTGTGCGTGCTCTGCGATGGATTGGCACGCTGTCCAGGGTGTACCCTGCCTTGTGCCCTGAGTCTCCTGGGATAGGCTCCGCCCCCGCGACCCTAATACAGGATAAAGCGGTATAGAAGATGAATGAATGAATGAATGAATTAAGTGTATTTTTGTTTTCACTGGGGATGATTATTAGAAAGAGTTTTATTGGTTTTCAATGGAATCGTTAATATACTTAACACATCTCCTGAAACCGCATATTGTAAATGTCACAAACGGCGGGTCTGCGCTTAGAAAACATTCTGTACATAGCATTTCGTTTTTTTGCGTCAGGGCATTTTTTTGTACAACGTGGGCGATGCAGAGCATGTGGGAAAGGCAACTGTATGTCTGACACTTAAACACTTCTTACACACATGTGTACAGCAGGTCCCTGGACATAAACCTCTGTGTGGTATTAAAGAGGAATTCCACAGAGTGGCAGGTTTTGTCCTTTCTAGTAAAATTGATGACGCATATTTAATATGTAGTCATACTATTTATATACATGTATTCATCCTGCACACACACACACACTTGATCCTCCCATATATGACTTTCTATTTCAGGGTTTTCAAATGTAATTGGGTGCATTGATGACACCTACATTCCTATTAAAGCTAAAGCTATAGCTTCAATAAATGAGGGAGATGATGTTAATAGGAAATCTATTCATAGTATCAATGTACAGGTAACAACTTAATTTTGCGTCCTTAATTTTTTGCCTTGCATTTAACTCATTACTTTTTAATATGTGAGGCAACCCACATCATTACTAATGGTGAAGCAAAATGGCCAGAATCTGTGCATGATGCCAGAATTTTCCACAAGTCATCATTATGCCAGACATTTCAGCAGGGTATGTTTTTCTTCATACAATGTTTTTTTTTTTTTTTTTTACTATATTTGTATTGTACACTTGAATCATTACAGGACAGTACAGTAGTTACTTGCTGGGGGACAGGGGATACCCTTGTCTGCCCTATTTAATGCCACCCTACCCTGAACCTGATCCTGGACCATAGACACGCTATAACCTGACTCACAGTCGAACACGGGCCAAGGTGGAGATGACCATAGGGATCCTCAAGTCTAGGTTGCAGTGTCTGCGTGGGCTCCGGGTCAGTCCAGAGAGGACATGCAACATCATAGTGGCTTGTGTTGTGCTTCACCACATTGCCACTATAAGAGGAGAGAGTCACCTTCCCTATATTGAAGAAGATGCCCAGAGGAACCTCTACAGATTTTTGCACACAACAGAGATGGAAGACTTTTGAGAGACAGGATTTGTCAAAATTACTTTTATTAAATAGTTTGCACTGGTCTGCTGTACAGTTAATTTCTTTATTTCCTGAAAAACAATGAAAGTAAAATGAAATAAAATGTGTTATTTTAATGACATTGCTTTATATACACACACAACACTTTTAACACGCTACAGATTAATATACACACAAGTTCTCACCTTAAGGCGATGCTCCAGTAATTACATTTCTAGTGTTGCTTTTCTAATGGATAGCCTTTTCTCTTCCATTTAAGGTCCTAAATCTCTATGTCACTTTTTCTTATTTGTTTTTGAAGATGGACCTTATACAGCTCCTTTGCTGGCAACTAGGAAGGAAACTAGGAATTATTATTACAAAATAATTTAATACATGAGATTCTGTCAGACAATAAAATTAAAATATGGACAACTGCACAAATATTCTTACACTGCTTAGATCGTGCATTGAGGTTGAAGGACCTGCATCCGTGAAGAAATCCCCAGGTATGTACTGTGAAAGAACAATGACAGTTTGCTACTGTCATGCACACTCAATCTGCGCCCGGCACTAGGACCCGGAAGTAAGGCGGGCGCCAAACCAGGAAGTATAAAAGAGGTAAACAAACGATGGCTTACCACTCAGTCATTGAGTTCGCCCGATGCCATTTCGGAATCGTTCGTCAAACTGTGAGTACTCACTTTCTTGGTTTTGTTTCCTGTTTGAGTGTGTGTTTATAGGACGCGGGTTTGATTTGTGTCTTTCCCTTGCTCTTTCTATCGTGAGAGTCCTTAGACTAAATAGCGTGATTATCCTGCCTACTCGTGCACTTCCGCGTTTGGGTTTACCATTCACGCAACAAAGGGCTAACCGCTAAGCTACGTCTTCTGCTCATCTCCGGTTAGTTCATGACAGATGACTGAGTCTGCAGTTAACCCAGCGGATTACGCTCACCTCTGCGACGTGGTAGATGGACACGTTCGGTTGATTGATAGGCTGAACGCCGAGATCGCGACTCTCCGCAGTAGCGTCCAAGACCTTGCGGCCTTGCGGCGCGAGGTGGCGGAGCTGCGGCGCGAGGTCGCAGATCTTCGGCGCGAAGCTGTCGGTCCTCCGGCTGGTCTATCTCCCGTCGCGGTTGCTGCCGTGCCGCCACCTTCACCTTCACCCGATGTATTTTTATCACTACCGGACAAATGGGATGGCACAGATGGGAGATGTAGCGTTTTTCTAACCGCACTGGATCTTGTGTTTGAGTTTAATTCCAACAGATACTCCACAGACCGACTGCGCATCGCTCTCCTCGTCTCATTGCTATCCGGGCAGGCAGCTGTGTGGGCCACGGCGGTTCTTCACTCCGATTCAGACACGGCACATTCCTATAATGAATTTACCAAACAACTGAGACTCACCTTTGAACATCCAGCAGGTGAGGTGGAGACCGACACCAGATTATACCATCTGCGGCAGGCAGGTTTGTCCGTGAGCCGTTACACGGCGGAGTTCCGTACTCTCGCCGTCCAAACCACCTGGGGTGACACCGCTCTCCGGACAACCTACTACGAGGGACTGGCGCCATATATTAAAGACGAGCTCGTGGGACGAGAGCTACCTGCGACGCTGGAGGGTCTCGTTCAGCTAGCTCTCCGGATCGACCAACACCGAATCTCTCGTCCTAAACCAGCCCCACGAAACCTGACACCTGCCGTTTCATCATCTCCATATACCACATCACGACCATCCACCACCCCCTCTCACGTTCCCGCACCTGAAGCACGACCCACATTCAACTCCACTGTCTCTGGTGCTGTCGGTTCTCCACCACCCGCCGTGGTTAACACGGGAGCCGGGGAACCCATGCAATTAGGGCGCGCCTCCTTGACCGCTGCAGAACGGGAGCGACGATTTAAGGAGGGGCTCTGCGCGTACTGTGGGTCCAGCGCACATCACCGAGCCATCTGCCCCCGTCGTCCGGAAAACGCTCAGACCCGGTGAGGAACGAGGGCAACTCACCGGGTCATTTCCAACTCTCCTCAGTCACCACCCCGACCTCCCGTCTCGCGGTCCAAGTAAGTCTCCAGTTTGGCCACAAACGAGTCAGAAGTGCTGCATTTATCGATTCCGGTGCCGCAGGGAACTTCATTGACTCTACCTATGCCAAAGAATTGGGGATAAAACTCGAGGCGTTATCCCAGCCTGTTCGGATCACATCTGTTGACGGTCGGCCCTTAGCCTCCAGCCCCATCACCTCTCAGACCCAGCCCATCACTCTAATCATCAACAACCATCAGGAACGGATCCAGCTTCATCTCACCTCCATCACATCACCACCTATCATTCTCGGGTACCCATGGCTGCTTCAGCATGACCCCCTCATCTCCTGGGCCCAGAACCGGATCCTTCAGTGGGGGCCGACCTGCTCCGAGCTCTGCCTACAAGCACCGGCTGGGACGTGCTCTAGGGAGTCCGAGGCCCCCGACGTCGACACCAACGCCATTCCTGCCATGTACCGGGACCTGGCTGAAGTGTTTTGCCGAAAACGAGCCACGCACCTTCCACCCCATCGCCCCTATGACCTGGCGATTGACCTCCAGCCGGGCTCGGTGCCCCCCAGCGGCCATCTCTACTCCCTCTCCAACACCGAGACGCAGGCGATGGAGGAGTATGTATCAAACGCTCTCCGCCAAGGCACCATCAGGCCCTCCTCATCGCCCGCCGCCGCGGGGTTCTTCTTTGTGAAGAAAAAAGGAGATGAACTTCGTCCATGTGTCGACTATCGGGGGCTGAATAACATCACCATCAAAAACCGACACCCACTGCCTCTTACCAACTCTGCCCTGGACGCCCTCTCCGGTGCCACCATTTTCACAAAGTTGGACCTTCGGAGCGCCTACAACTTGGTGCGCATCAGAGAGGGCGATGAGTGGAAGACGGCCTTCATTACACCCACGGGACACTATGAAAGTCTGGTAATACCATTTGGACTTTGCAATGCACCCGCCGCCTTCCAGCACCTCATCAATGACATTCTCAGGGACATGCTAGGGCGGTGGGTCTTTGCATATCTGGATGACATATTAATTTACTCACGAACTGTTGATGAACACATCCAGCATGTCAGAGCAGTTCTAAAGAGATTACACGCCCATCAATTGTACTGTAAGTTGGAAAAGTGCGCTTTTCACGAGCGCTCCACCACGTTCCTGGGTTTTGTCATCTCGCCCCAGGGTGTGGCCATGGACCCGCAGAAACTCGAAGTTGTGCGTCATTGGCCCCTACCCAAGACCCTCAAGCAACTTCAACGGTTTCTCGGGTTTGCGAACTTCTATCGTCGCTTTATCCGGGACTACAGTACGATTGCCGCCCCCCTAACTGCTCTGACCCGACCCTCATCATCCCCTTTCACTCTCAACTCCGTCGCCATCTCAGCTTTCCAGAGACTCTGTCAACGCTTCACCACCGCTCCAATTCTTCTCCATCCAGACGCAAGCAAACCATTCGTTGTGGAGGTGGACGCCTCAGATGTGGGCGCTGGGGCTGTTCTCTCCCAGCGAGGTCCAGATCAGAAACTACACCCCTGTAGTTTCTTCTCCAAAAAATTTGATGCCACTCAGCAGCGATACGGGGTAGGGGACCGCGAGCTGCTGGCCATAAAGTGGGCTTTGGAGGAATGGCGTCACTGGCTCCAGGGCGCCAGGGAGCCATTCATTATCTGGACCGACCATCAAAACCTCATCACCATCACCACTTTAGCCAGGGCTAAAGACACCAATCAGCCGACCCCGGGGGAACTCCAACCACTCCCTATTCCCCGTCGGCCCTGGTCGCACATTGCCATCGATTTCATCACGGGCCTGCCGGATTCAGAAGGAAAGACTACCATATTGACCATCATCGACCGTTTCTCCAAAGCCGTGCACCTGGTGGCCCTATCCGGACTCCCGTCAGCCAAGGACACCGCGGAGCTGATATTAGAGCACGTAGTCCGCCTGCATGGGTTCCCCAAAGACATCGTCTCGGACAGAGGGCCCCAGTTCACTGCCCGGTTCTGGAAGGCCTTCTGCCGTCTGATCAATTCCACCTGCAGCCTATCTTCTGGGTACCATCCCCAGACCAATGGTCAGACGGAGCGGGCCAACCAACAACTGGAGCGCTATTTGAGATGCTTCGTTGCCGATCGCCAGCGCTCCTGGGCTCGCTACCTCTTATGGGCTGAGTTGTCTCACAACCTTCACGTCTCCTCTGCCACCAATCTCAGTCCGTTCGAGGTATGCCACGGTTTCCAACCTCCGATGTTCGAACACCAAGAACCGGAGGTTGACGTACCCTCAGCCCAACAGTTGGTCCGCAGGTGTCGGCGGCTCTGGACCCAAGCCAACCAAGCCATCCAACAAGCCAACACCCGCTATGCTGCTCAACATCGCCGCCGACACCCCCCGGGACGTTTGTATAACGTAGGTGACAAGGTCTGGCTATCTACAAGAAATCTTCATTTACACACCGAGTCAAAGAAGCTATCACCCAGGTTCATCGGACCATATCGCATCCACCTCAGAATCAATCCTGTCACCTACCGGCTCCAGCTGCCTGCGGCGCTCCGAATTCACCCGGTATTTCACACTTCACAGCTCAAACCCTTCACTACATCACCTATGGTTCCACCCACCCCCCCTGCTCCTCCTCCCCGAATCATCGACGGTGGTCCTGCCTATACCGTACGCAGGATCCTGGATTCGCGACCTCGGGGCAGAGGCATCCAATATCTAGTCGACTGGGAGGGTTATGGCCCCGAGGAGCGATCCTGGATTCCGGCCCGGTTCATCCTCGACCCCGAACTCATCAGAGACTACCGTCATAGGGTATCCTCCACCCCAGGACCGTCTGGAGCCGGTCCTGGACAGGGGGGTACTGTCATGCACACTCAATCTGCGCCCGGCACTAGGACCCGGAAGTAAGGCGGGCGCCAAACCAGGAAGTATAAAAGAGGTAAACAAACGATGGCTTACCACTCAGTCATTGAGTTCGCCCGATGCCATTTCGGAATCGTTCGTCAAACTGTGAGTACTCACTTTCTTGGTTTTGTTTCCTGTTTGAATGTGTGTTTATAGGACGCGGGTTTGATTTGTGTCTTTCCCTTGCTCTTTCTATCGTGAGAGTCCTTAGACTAAATAGCGTGATTATCCTGCCTACTCGTGCACTTCCGCGTTTGGGTTTACCATTCACGCAACAAAGGGCTAACCGCTAAGCTACGTCTTCTGCTCATCTCCGGTTAGTTCATGACAGTTACTCCAATATAAAAAGGGGGCGCTGCATTATAATGGTATGCATCCCACCTCGGTGGATCTACCAGCATTGTCCACTTCTGTCACAGCAGATGTGTCTCTTCATCTTCATCCTTCAGTGAAAATATGCAAGTATACGTTATCTGGCAAAAAAATCTAATAAAAGTAACTAGAGTACAACAAAACACTTACAACTGTGACAGACTGTGTTCTTTCTGTAGCGTCCAATAATACAATCCCTCTATTAGTATCTATTAGAAAATACAACCTATAGAATTCTCAATATTATCAAAGAAAAAAACTACTAATGCAGGAAAAACATGTCAAAGTAATACAACTAAGATCACAGTAGCCTACTGTATACATCATGGGCAGTTAAATACAGTAAGCCTGCATAAAAACGTTAAGCATGTTCAAAAGCCTTTAAGTGATAGAGATAGTATTTTATTAATTCATATAATGAAAATAAACCATAGTGGTAAACTTACATTTCACCATGTTAGTGTCACTGGTGGCCCTTTATTAAGGGACAGAGTCGCTCCTCAGATGGGATGAGGCCCCCCCCTCCGCCAGTTAGACTCCGCCAGTTAGACAGCCTTCAGCCTTCTTTCTATTAGCTACATGACAGAACGAATATACTAAACCGTGTTTAATAAATAGTTCAGTGATCGTGTAATAAGATATTACCTTTTTGCAGAACGTTTTTGTGTTTCATATTCACTTGGCTTCTGCCTCCAGAAGGATTAAACCTTATTAAATAAGAAACCATACAGTCAGTATACACTGGTATTTTAACCTAAAGAAATTAATGGCAGGAAAAGTAAATGCTTTCATTTAACAGCCAAAAGGACTCGGAAGGGGTGTTTAATTATTTTTGCATTATAATAAAAGGAGAGGCGATGTAAATTTGCAATTTACACACGTGCATTTACTCTGACCGTTATATTTTGCTAAGCCAACTTTCACCGGTGCAGCCGTATTGCTTTTTTTCATTATTATTGACTTAAATTCCTCATATGCGTGTATTAAAACCTCTGTGAAGTATAACAGACTCTGTGCCCCTCTCTTTTCACTTTGATTTTCCATTTTGACTCGTGAAATCGTCGATCCATTGAAAATGTCTTTATGTACGCACCGTGCACGCGCACTAACTCTGGGTAACTAGTAGGGGATTAAACTTAATCTTACCAGATGTTTTGGAACCGACATACTCATGGTATGCGGGTTTGGGGTTAATCAACCCAGAGGTTAAGATTAACCAAATGGTAAGTTAACCAAGCTTTCTGGAACACACCCCAGCTTTGTCTTAATGTTGTTAAAGTTGTCAGTGAAAGCTGTGTGTGTGTTCAGTTACTCTGCTATGGACCAGTCGGCAGTATTTATTTATTTTTATTTACCTTTATTTAACCAGGCAAGACAGATGAAGAACAGGTTTCTTATTTACAACTGTGGCCTGGCAAAGATCTATCTTATCAGTAGATCAGACGCCTTCAGAGACTCCAATCTAAACCTTTACTACTGAACTTAGGAACATCTTATCCGTATCTGATGCAGAAAAACTAGTTCATGCATTCATGACCTCCAAACTGGACTATTGTAATGCATTACTAGGTGGTTGTCCTGCATCCTCAATAAACAAGCTTCAGTTAAGTCCAAAATGCAGCCACCAGGGTTCTCACTAGATCCAGAAAATATGATCATATAACCCCGATATTATCATCCCTGCACTGGCTACCTGTTCAGTTTAGAATAAATTACAAAATAGTATTACTTACATACAAGGCCTTAAATGGTTTAGCTCCCACATACCTAACCAGTCTTCTGATGCGCTACAATCCACCACGCGCCTTAAGATCACAAAGCTCCGGACTTCTGGTAGTTCCCAGAATTTCAAAATCTACAAAAGGGGGCGGGGCATTTTCATATTTAGCTCCAAAGCTTTGGAATAGCCTTCCAGACAGTGTTCGGGGAGCAGACACGGTTTCCCAGTTCAAAAGTAGACTCAAGACACATCTCTTTAATCTGACATACACATAACTCATCCCATAATCTCATACTCCAGTACACCTATCCCGAATGGCAACTACGCTAATTCTCCCCATCTGTTCTGTATTTCTCTACCCATCCCGAGGCATCGGGAGATTGTGCCAGCTTCAGTAGACAAAGGCCGACCCTGCGAGGTTCCTGAGGCGTCCAGAGAAGGACCAGCTCCAGCTGGATTCAGCTTTATGATGGTTGGAGCTACACATGCTGCTCCTGTGCTTCCAGTGATCCAGACCTCATCTGCCCTCTGCACCTACTGACTCGTCCCTATGCTGAACTGGTCTTCATGTCAATTTAAATAATTTCTGTCATATTGAATTATCACCTGCACAACACACATGATGTGATAATTTCTATCTGTTATCACCCAGATGAGGATGGGTTCCCTGTTGAGTCTGGTTCCTCTCAAGGTTTCTTCCTAATGCCATCTCAGGGAGTTTTTCCTTGCCACCGTCGCCGTCACCCTTGGCTTGCTCATCAGAGAAATTTCATTCATCATTCATTCATCTCATTATTATCTAGACACATTTTTCTCACACATACACACTTCCAATTATTTTCTTTTCTAAAAAATTCTTTAATTTTTTGTAAATTTTCTTTTGTTTTTGTGAAGCTGCTTTGAGATAATGACCAGTGTTAAAAGAGTTATATAAATAAAATTTAATTGAACTCATGATGGCACAGTTAGATACTCACTTCATCCAGAGGGAAAAAAATATTTGCACCAACAGCTTTGTAGCAGATACGTGTGTGTGTGTGTGTGTGTGTGTGTGTATTATTTTAGGGAAAACAAGTGGTGCTGTAATTATCACCTGGTGTCTGTTCTTTGTACATCGCTAACTCAGTTAGCTGGATTTGATTGTTGTGGATTTGTCCTGATCTTGGATAGTTTCGTTCTTCGATGCGCTTCTCACATTTGTTGTCATAGCAACATGTCCGTAAGCTTGAACCTGCTCGGTAGCAGCTTTATTCATGTAAACGTCTCGGGTTACTTTGCAGTAACCCTGTTCCCTGAGAGGCGGGAACGAGATGCTGCGTTAGAACGCTTATGGGAACTATCTTGTCGCATTGCCGGCCATGAAGCATGTGTGGAAAAACGCCATTATCTGGCTATATATAACCTCGGTCAGGTGACGTCATCTGATTAGAACAGGTGGAGGTTATAAATACCGGAAGCCGGCAAAAAACCTCAGATTATTTGTCTGAATGGACGTTCGGTCACATGGTAGTGCGGCGTTCGGACACAGCATCTCGTTCCCGCCTCTCAGGGAACAGGGTTACTGCAAAGTAACCCGAGACGTTCCCTTTTCGAGGCTTCACTCAATGCTGCGTTAGAACGCTTATGGGAACGAGAATACCAACGCCGCCGCACTACAGGTGTCTGGACCCCAAGGTTGTGTAGCGTGTGCGCACAAGGCCGAGAAGGTCTCAGATTCATGTCCGGGAAGCTGACCCGAGGACTCGTTAGCCCGGAGTGGCATGGACATCCAGACTATAAAATCTTATAAATGTGTGGGGAGAGGACCAACCCGCCGTGTCACACACTTGTTGCAGGGGAGTACCTCTTGCAAGAGCAATAGATGAGGCGACCCCTCTGGTTGAATGAGCCCTGACTCCTAGGGGCGAAGTGAGTCCACGCGCCTCATAGGAGAGGGCAATAGCATCTCTCACCCAGTGTGACAGAGTATGTGTGGTGGCGGCCGCCCCCCGGTTGCGGCCTCCATAACATATAAAAAGTTGCTCTGACTTACGCCACTGGCTGGTGCGGTGGACATAAGCCTGAAAAGCACGTACTGGGCACAGTAGGTGAAGTTTCTCCTGCTCCGGATCCGCAAAAGGCGGAGGACAGAAGGCTTCCAGGACGACAGGGTGCATGGTTGAGAAAGGAACTTTCGGTAGATAGTTTGGGTGAGGATGCAGAATGGCCTTGACTAGCCCAGGGGCAAAGTCCAGGCAAGATGGGGAGACTGACAATGCACTCAGGTCTCCGATCCTCTTTAGAGAGGTGATGGCCATAAGAAGAACCATCTTGAGAGTCAGAAGCTTGTCGGGAGCTGACTCTAGCGGTTCAAAAGGAGTGTCGATCAGACCTTTGAGCACGATAGATAAATCCCAAGAGGGAGCCGTGACTCTAGTGGGTGGTCTCAACCGTTTAGCTCCACGAATGAAACGGGCAACTAAAGGGTGATTTCCTACAGTAACCCCTTCAGACAGGACGTGGCAGGCTGGAATAGCGGCCACATACGTTCTGAGGGTACTAGGGCACAAGCCCGAGGACAATTTCTCTTGCAGGAATTCCAGCACTGAAACGATTTGGCAGTGGACTGGGTCCACCTGCTTTGCCATGCACCAGCTCTCGAATACCTTCCATTTGAAGGCATAAATCCTTCTAGTGGAGGGAGCCCTAGCACTTAGGATGGTGTCAATTACGCCGGCTGAAAGGCCGGCTTGACTCAATTGGTCCCGTTCAGGGGCCAAGCGTGAAGGTTCCAGAGCTCGGGCCGGGGATGAAATATTGTCCCCTGCGCCTGAGATAGAAGATCCCTCCTCACTGGAATCATCCAAGGTGAGCCGTCGAGGAGCGATATTATCTCTGAGAACCATACTTGGGCCGGCCAACGGGGCGCTATCAATAAGAGGCGCAAACCGTGTTGACGGACCCTCGCCAGGACTCCCGGGAGCAGAGCTATCGGAGGGTACGCATAGAGGCGTAAATTGGGCCACGTATGGGCCATCGCATCCAGACCCAGGGGAGCTGGATGAGTCAGAGAGTAGTAGAGGGGACATTGTGCAGTCTCCTGTGAGGCAAAGAGGTCCACCTCTGCTGTAGAGAATCTCTCCCAGATTTGAGTGACTACTTCGGGGTGGAGTTTCCATTCCCCGTGATTCACAGCTTGTCTGGACAGAAAGTCTGCTCCCACATTCCTGTACCCTGGAATGTGAATCGCCCTGAGGGACAGGAACTTGTCCTGAGCCCAGAGCAGAACCTGATGTGCTAGCTGGTTCAAGCGTCGTGAACGCAGGCCGCCCTGGCGATTTATGTAGGAGACTACCGATGTGCTGTCCACCCGCACTAGGACATGGTAGCCTCTCAGCTTCTGGAGGAAATGCTGTAGAGCTAAAAATAGAGCCACCATTTCGAGGCAATTGATGTGCCATGCGAAAAGGTGGCCTCTCCAGACCCCTTGGGCTGGACGGCCATCCAAGACCGCGCCCCAGCCAGTAAG
This sequence comes from Channallabes apus, assembly GCA_030522415.1. Lineage (NCBI taxonomy): Eukaryota > Metazoa > Chordata > Actinopteri > Siluriformes > Clariidae > Channallabes > Channallabes apus. The sequence goes on from CM060111.1 coordinate 47,400,178, forward strand.
GGAAGCGTCTGTCGTTAGCATTTTGCGACGACAAGACGGACCTAGAGTGGGGCCGAGCCGTACCCCAGTCCTTACGGGGGGGTGCGCGGCTACTGACGCTTTCCTTCTGCGCCTCTCGTCTAGTGAGACTCAGATCGGGTCGAGGTTGGGTGGCCGATGGCCTCGACACCTGGGCACGGCGTGGGATAAATTTCCCAAAAGCTTGTTCATAGAGACTGGCCTCTCTAAATCTGGTGGCGACAGTATTTACTGCTTCGCCAAATAGGCCTGAGGGTGAGATGGGAGCATCGAGAAGGAATGCCCGATCTTTGTCCTTAATGCCAGTTAGATTTAGCCAGAGGTGCCTCTCTGCAGACACCAGGGAGGCCATAGAATGGCCAATAGCACGGGCTGTCTGTTTCGTCGCATGCAGAGACAGATCAGTAGCCCGGCGTAATTCTATGAATGCTTCCTGATTCATATTGCCGCTTGTGCTCAGATCATTCAGCAGGTCGGCCTGATACGCCTGCAAAACCGCCATGGTATGCAAGGAAGCGCGGGCCTGACCAGCTGCTTGGAACGCCTTCCCTAACAGGGTAGAAGAAGTTCTACATGCCTTGGAGGGAAGGGTTGGCTTTTTTAATGAGGATGATGTTCCAGGAGCGAGATAGCCCGCGAGCGTCTCCTCAATCTGGGGCATCATCACATAACCCTGTGCCTTTGCATCAACAATGTTCGAATAAAACGAAGTTGAAGGTACAAAAATACGGGAAGAAAAAGGACGTCTCCATGAACGAGATAACTCGTTGTGGAGATCATCAAAAAAGGGGAGAGAACGGCGTTGTGGCGCCATCTCCTGGCCACCCGACAGAAATCTGTCATCCAGTTTGGAACGTTTTGTATGCGCTTGCTCTTGTGGCCAGTCAATGTGTAAACGTTCAACTGCGCGTGTTATAACCTCAATTAATTCCTCATACTCTTTATCATCCCTAGAGGATCGTTCTGCGGTAGCTACATCCATTTCAAAGGAAGCAAGAGAGTGAGTCTCTCCCAAACACTCCCGAGAAGCACCGAGGTGCGCTCGCGAAGTGGAGGGAGAGAGAGAGTGATCCGGGGAGGAAGCGAGAGAAAGGAGGGGCTCCGTCTCTCGTGCCTCGGCCAAATCAACCTGTGAGCCCCAGGAGTGCAGAGTGGCTCGTGGCTCCCTAAAGAACGCGAGACGCGCTCGTAGCACCTTCATCTGGAGCTTATCACAGTACCCACACTCTCCTTCAAGTCCAAGGAGAGCGTGGCTTTCACCCAAACACTCGAAACAGATACTATGTCTATCGTCTTGAGAAAGACGGTTACCGCACGGGCATGAAACACTAAACTCGGCCATTATATCTGGTGAGTTTTATTGCTTTTTTTTTTCTTTTTTCTCTCTGTTAAAGGAGACATACAGTCTAAATTTTGCATAGGTTAATATGATTCTTTAGGGTCCTAATGAAAAGTTTGTAATATACTTTAATTAAAAATTCTCAATTGTTGTGTAAAAAAAACATTACTTTTACCTGGTAAAAAGTAGCTCTGTTCTCAGCAACCTGTTTCAGTACATGCTCCTTTAAATGTTAATGAGCTCTACTGAACCCGCCCACCCAGTTCTGTGGGGCGTGTCTTCACAATACAAGTGGGGCATAGCTTTGACAACAGTTAAAAATATTTAAAAAACAGTTAAAAATAATTTTACATGATGTTAGAATTATTTTATATATAAAGGAGTTATTTCTACTCTCTTGCTCTCTTCCTCATAGATCTGATATTAACATGTTAAATCTTCCCTGCTGCTATCTCTTGCATCTGTTCATTCACGCTCACCTAGTCGCCATTTAGAAAAACAATGGCCGACGGCTTTTTTTTTCACTCGGGGCGGGTCTTTGCTAAAACACCAGTGTCAATCAACTATAGTAGGAGCGGCCTCTGTCGGTGTGACTTCACATCGACAGGCTTTTGAAAATGGCCTGATTTCAGAAGGGGTATCTTATATTATTAAATTAAAAGAAAATCGCTGGGCGGCTCTTTATCATTGTAGAGTGGTTGTGTACACACTCTCCTAACACACAATGCAGTCCAAACAGCTTGAAAAACTCCATGTAGCACCGTATGTCCCCTTTAAGAATGATTTTTTTAAATGCTTGCTGCACACACGCGATCACAAGTCGGCATGAAGACAAATGATCTGAGGTTTTTTGCCGGCTTCCGGTATTTATAACCTCCACCTGTTCTAATCAGATGACGTCACCTGACCGAGGTTATATATAGCCAGATAATGGCGTTTTTCCACACATGCTTCATGGCCGGCAATGCGACAAGATAGTTCCCATAAGCGTTCTAACGCAGCATTGAGTGAAGCCTCGAAAAGGGAACAGGATTTAGGCTCCTGTCGGGTTATGATTGGTTGAAATGGCGACGTCACATCTGATTGGTTAAAGAGCACGACTGACGCGGACTGACTCACGTGGGAAAAGAAAAGTATCTTGCATATATATTTATATATAATCACTATCAAATATTATATTAGAACATAAATTCACAGGTTTATTATTATCAAATGATATTACTATTATAATAAACTCTAGGCACGAGACAGCCATCAAGACCATTAATATAAATTCTTGTATAATGTTTATTTTGTAACACATTTATTTTTCAGGGGTTCGTCATGAATGTGCAAATAAATATTTATATATAATAAAAAATTATATTTTTATACTGAAAAATTGGACGAAACCAATTTTATTAAGAAATAAACACTATAAAAGTATATATGTTTTTGAAAAAATATTAATGTTTGTGTTTCCTTCTGGCTCTCCCTTTTAGTTATGCTGTCATAGTTAGTCCTGCCGGAGTCCCTGCTTGCACTCAGTACAGTAAATATACATTAGACATTGTGACTGTGACCATACCTAACTGCCATCTCTCCTCCTCTTCTCTTCCTCCCCCTCTTTCTCTTTCCTCTCTCCCCCTGTCTCCCCCTTTCACTCTTTCTCTCTCTGTCGAGCTACACATGTGGTTCCTGAGCTGCCAGTGATCCAGACTCCCTCTGCCCTCCGGACCTGTCTGGTCCATCCTGGTGCCTGGGTTTCTGGTTGGAGGTCTCATCGCATGGATGCCCCGTGTGTCTCTTTAGGATGTGCCTGGTGTCTGGGGATGATTCTATCTACTTAGAAGATGGTTCTGGCCTCGACTGGTGTTGTCAGCTGTTTCTCTGAGGACTTGACAATTCGATAGTTCAGGACTGGAACTTTCTACAAGTCTATCTGAGTCTCGCATAACTACTGGACTCCATTTTACATCAACTATTATAGCTGAACCTAACACTTAACACTGTATAAATGCAGATCATTTCCTGCTATCTGTTTCACCCAGATGAGGATGGGTTCCCTGTCGAGTCTGGTTCCTCTCAAGGTTTCTTCCTATTACCATCTCAGGGAGTTTTTCCTTGCCACTGTCGCCCTCGGGCTTGCTCACCAGGGACTATCTGAACATTTTGATTCATACACATTCACATTCCATACAAACTTAAATAATTATTTTGATTGTGTAAAGCTGTTTTGAGACAATGTCAATTGTTAAAAGCGCTATACAAATAAAACTGAATTGAATTGAATTAATATTTCTATTTTTCCATATACAACATATTTATTTTCATATTGCTTATTTGTCTCATGTAATTTGTAAACCATATGCGCAAGGAATGCACATGTTATGTTCTAATAATATATTTGATAGCGATTATGTGTGTATGGTGGGGGGGGGATCCATGGCAGGGGAGCATTTCAGCGCATAACAGGTGTTACAAAAAAAATTTAACCGCTCTTTTGTCATTTCGTCAACCAATCAAAGTGGTTGTGATCAGTGTTTCTACTGTCGATGCATATCGCCTTTTAAACCAACGCACGAACGCGCAATAATCCTAGACCATACTAATCCGGCCATACTAATCATCAACAACAGGTGTGCTCGAAGAACCAACTTAGCCGGACCGTAATTAGCACCATGATCTGATCTTAGATGTGTCAATTCATCCCGGATGTTTCAAGCGACGTACGAAGAACGGACTCCAGACGTGAGAGAAAAACCGAACTGAGACCAGGAATCTTTACTGATCACACTAATCAAACAGGATTAGACTGGTGGCCCAGGACTTCCCTCTAAATCTCAGGTCTGGCTCTCTGATATCGAGGACTTGGTACTGAGCACTGGGACAGGTTGGGGACTTGCCATGTGGGTGGGACTTATGTTTGCTAAGCCTCCCAGATTTGAGGATTTTAAACCACAGTTCCATCCCCATGCCAAGTTTCAGCTCCGTCCCCATGCTAATGTCCAGTTGCAGTCCTGCTCTGACTGCAGCAGGACCTTTTGGGGGTTATGTTAGGGTTAACCACTGGAGGGCGCTCTGTGCCCATGGAGTACGTTGTGGTGTGTTCTGGTCAGCCTGAAGTTCCCTGAGAGGTACACTTTTAAGCGCGATTCCAAACCACTGCTCAGTTCAGAGGGAACAGTAACGGTGTAGGGAACAACCGAACACCATGTATCAAGGCTGCGTACGCACAAAAACTTTGCTTACGGCAGTTTTCACGCTCACGGTCGGATTTACTAACAGTGAAATTAACGTGAGAATGTGCGTTCTTCCACGCCTTCATGTCACGTACTTCATGTCTGGCGTACGTGTATTTCTTGTGTGTGTTTGTTTTATTTCCGTTGGCGACTCCTAGAGGCAATTATGTTAAATTGCACACTACAGAGTATCGCACCAACACATGTGAAAAACGTTGCTATTAATTTATAATTGATAAAATGGGTTAATTGATACAATATTTTTTGTCACCAATTATGTGATTTAAAACATATAAAAGCATTTGCAAATGTATACAACCCTTAGTCTATGGCAATGGCAGTGTTGGCTTTATTAGAGGACATTGTCAATGGCCGAATCCGAAGGGATCACAGTGATTTTCTGGCCCATGATGATGACTATGAAGAATATGCGTGGGATTCCACATACGCAGTGTTTCATACATCAGATTTTTTTACTGCGTACGCACATTTACAGCTTTGTCCGTACGCAATGTTTTAGTATGAATTCAACGCAAGTCTTTGTACATGAGGCCCCAGGTCTTCACTTCCCCGGGAAAGGGAACGAAAAATGTCCCATCAGTCATCATGACTTGCTGGAGCGTGAAAAATATAGAGCTTGAAAATTATTTATATATTTATTATAATTATTATCGAGGACGACATATTAAAGGGACACGATAATTAAAATTTTTATTTAATCAAGAAACCCTTAGTATTATATAGTCTAGTAATCCTTAAAAAAAAAATAATTTAATCTCTGTACATCTTGTAAATTGATCCATTATTTATTTACAAATTATACACGTTTCAGTAGTATGTGTTATATAATGGAAGCAGTTTTTGTTTCGATTAATATTTAATATTTAATAATGTTGAGTGTGAATTCCACAGCAGCAGTGACACAGGTGTAACTGTACAGGGAGTATGGAATAGGGAGCACATTGTGAAGTACACTTCGGAATGGAACGCAGCTTCTGTGCTTTCTGTGCTTTTTTTATGTTCACCGTCATGTTTTCTGTGCTTTTTTTATGTTCACCGTCATGTGTCACGTGTGTGTGTGTATGTTTGATTTAGTTTCCTAAACCATCGTATTATTTAAGCCATCAGAACTAAAATCGGTTTATTTCACGCTCAGTTTGTCACTCTGGTTTCGATGCTGGTTAGTCTGTCACTATCATGTGAATACATTCTACTGTTTGTTTTAATAAATGTCTTCATATCTGCACCTACATCAAGCCTTCTGTCATCTAACCAAACATAGAGCTGTAAAAATTAAATATAATTGCTTTTAGCTAAAATTCCACCAAAAGTATGTTAAAAACACCAAAACAGCATCAGCACAAAGTGTAAAGTTTATTAGAAACTACATACTGTATCAGTAGAACTAATAAAGTCAGTCGATTTGTGTTTGAATCTCCTTTGTGTCCCTCCCACTGTCCACCTGAAGCGAGGTGTTCCCCAGAGATCTGTTCTTGGCCCACCATTATTCACAATTTACATAATCCCACTCGGTCTGATCCTTCAACGTCATGGTCTTAACTATCACTTTTATGCCGATGACATTCAATTTTACTCTATCTGTACATCTACTCCATCTGCCCAAATTGACAAAATCTCTGCTTGTGTGAAGGACATTACAGATTGGCTTAACTTAAACTTTCTCAAACTTCACATGGACAAAACTGAAATAATTTTCATCGGAGCCCCAGCACTCACCAGCAACATCTCCACCAATTTCACCTGTGAGATTGCTGGCTCTCACATCAAAACATCTACTTCTGTCAAAAATTTAGGAGTAATCTTTGACTCCACACTCTCCTTTCAGCCTCACATTAAATCTGTCACTAGTGTAAATCTGCATTCTTTCATTTGCGCCGCATTGCCCAACTGCATCCCTTCATCAGTACCAAAGATGCTGAAACTGTCATCCATGCATTCGTATCATCACGCATTGATTTCTGTAATGCCCTTTTCATTGGTCTACCTGCCAGCTCCATCTCCAGACTACAATATATTCAAAACTCTGCGGCTAGAATACTCACTCATACCAAACGCTCTGCTCATATAACTCCAATCTTGTCTGATCTCCGTTGGCTCCCAGTTGTCGACCGTATCAAATTAAAAATTTTTCTCCTCGTCTTCAAATCTATAAACGGCTTAGCTCCCACTTACCTTTTTAATCTGCTTGCCCCCTACATTCCGACTTGTTCACTACGTTCCTCCGATTCTGTTTTTTTTGTTGTCCCTCGGTACCGCCTCTCTTCAATGGGCGGCAGATCATTCAGTGTTATTGCTCCCAAACTCTGGAACTCTCTACCACACTCTCTCCGTTCTGTTAACAACATCTTCATATTTAAATCTTTACTCAAAACTCATTTGCTTTCTAAATGTTACACTTGAATCAACCTGTCCTCTGCATGTCCCCCCCCCCCTCATTGTACAGTCTGGAAAGGCGCTATATAAATAAAAATTATTATTATTATTATTATTTGTGAATGGAGATGTGGTGGTGATGGTGGTGAAGGAGTTGACCTGAGAGATGGGGTTTGGGGTTCAGAATGTGGAACATCACTTCACGTTTGATAAAAGAGCTATAGCGTCATAAGACTAGACTCTGCATGCACACACAGTACAGGTTCTGGTACCAAACTCCTTCAACAGTCGGGTCAGAGCTCCCACACTACCATATCCAGTAGAGGAGAAACTCTACAGAATGTTAACCCTAAAGTAGAGATAACGTACTAAGGAAAGTAACAGATTCCATTCACGTCATTGCATTGAAGGCACCTTCATGTTCAGAGTTTCACAGCAGGATGGAATCACTCAGAGCTGACTTTATCTTCATGACCTTTAACCTCGTGAGACAAACAGGAAACCAGTGCAAGACTGCAAACCATTTTCTGTGATGTCACTTCCGGTTCCGGTGTAGGGTGTCCCTGTACTTTGGGGTCTGGTACTGGTCGGATTCCAGGTGCTCAGGTGAGGTGCTGAGGGTGATGTAGACGTGACCTCTGACCTCTGTGACCTTGTGAACTCTCTGTTTGACCCCTTTAGAGCACCAGCGTGGTTTCAGAGGCTTCACTGTAGGATCCACAGCCTGATAGAAACCTTCACCATCACACACACTGATCTTATATTTATGCCATGGACACACAATACACACATGTCCTGCTATCTCCTACACACACGCACACACACAGACATGAAAGAGGAAATAAAGGCATAAGCACATCTAATTATCAGAATAGAAATACACCCCCCCCCCCCACCGAGTCTAACAAAAGTGTGTGAAAGTGAGCATCACCTCAATGTCTCCGTTATGTAGAGGACCTCCAGCATCTTAAACACACACACACACACACACACCTCGTTACAACAAACCTCCTTAGATTTTCATTATTAGTCTACTTTGATCAAAACCCTGGTCAATATGATCAGTAATAAATTCCATATAATAAATACATTTATTTCACATATAAACATTATAAACCAAACCGACTAATTACAAACCGGATTCCAAAAAAGTTGGGACACTAAACAAATTGTGAATAAAAACTGAATGCAATGATGTGGAGATGGCAAATGTCAATATTTTATTCAGAATAGAACATAAATCACGGAACAAAAGTTTAAACTGAGAAAATGTATCATTTTAAGGGAAAAATATGGTGAATCAAAATGTCATGGTGTCAACAAATTCCAAAAAAGTTGGGACAAGGCCATTTTCACCACTGTGTGGCATCTCCCCTTCTTCTTACAACACTCAACAGACGTCTGGGGACCGAGGAGACCAGTTTCTCAAGTTTAGAAATAGGAATGCTCTCCCATTCTTGTCTAATACAGGCCTCTAACTGTTCAATCGTCTTGGGCCTTCGTTGTCGCACCTTCCTCTTTATGATGCGCCAAATGTTCTCTATAGGGGAAAGATCTGGACTGCAGACTGGCCATTTCAGTACCCGGATCCTTCTCCTACGCAGCCATGATGTTGTGATTGATGCAGAATGTGGTCTGGCATTATCTTGTTGAAAAATGCAGGGTCTTCCCTGAAAGAGATGACTAGATGTTGTTCTAGAAACTGAATATATTTTTCTGCATTGATGGTGCCTTTCCAGACATGCAAGCTGCCCATGCCACACGCACTCATGCAACCCCATACCATCAGAGATGCAGGCTTCTGAACTGAGCGTTGATAACAACTTGGGTTGTCCTTGTCCTCTTTGGTCCGGATGACATGGCGTCCCACATTTCCAACAAGAACTTCGAATCGTGACTCGTCTGACCACAGTCTTCCATTTTGCCACACTCCATTTTAAATGATCCCTGGCCCAATGAAAACGCCTGTGCTTGTGGATCTTGCTTAGAAATGGCTTCTTCTTTGCACTGTAGAGTTTCAGCTGGCAACGGCGGATGGCACGGTGGATTGTGTTCACTGACGATGGTTTCTGGAAGTATTCCTGAGCCCATTCTGTGATTTCCTTTACAGTAGCATTCCTGTTTGTGGTGCAGTGTCGTTTAAGGGCCCGGAGATCACGGGCATCCAGTATGGTTTTACGCCCTTGACCCTTACGCACAGAGATTGTTCCAGATTCTCTGAATCTTCGGATGATATTATGCACAGTTGATGATGCTAACTGCAAAGTCTTTGCAATTTTTCGCTGGGTAACACCTTTCTGATATCTTTCTGCGCAACATTGTGGGAATTGGTGATCCTCTACCCATCTTGGCTTCTGAGAGACACTGCCACTCTGAGAAGCTCTTTTTATACCCAATCATGTTGCCAATTAACCTAATTACTGTTAATTGGTCTTCCAGCTCTTCGTTATGCTCAAATTTACTTTTTCCAGTCTCTTATTGCTACTTGTCCCAACTTTTTTGGGATTTGTTGACACCGTGAAATTTGGAATCAACATATTTTTCCTTTAAAATGATAAATTTTCTCGGATTAAACTTTTGATCTGTCATCTATGTTCTATTCTGAATAAAATATTGACATTTGCCATCTCCACATCATTGCATTCAGTTTTTATTCACAATTTGTTTAGTGTCCCAACTTTTTTGGAATCCGGTTTGTATTTAAACAGACTGTAGCCTGAAACATCTCTACAGATCCACACGTGTGTGTGTTCACACCCCAAGTGTCCACAGCGTCATGGTGTCAGCTCTCTGGACTCACCTGGGGATGAGTGTGTAGATACTCACGGTAACAGCGTGCGTCCAGAGCGTGCAGCGCTCCCTGATGGTGAAGGACAAGCACGTCTCTGCCGTTCACACTGGTCACTACACGGCCCGCCCTGATGATCTCATCACTCTGACCAACGTAATGTGAGTGTGCGGGCGGAGAAACATCCTCCCCTGATGACATCACGGCTGCAGAGAGCACACACACACACACGTGCTTTGTTAATAATAATAACAATCATAATAATAATAATAATATCATCATGTCTATATTTCATTGGTTCTTTTTTTACTGTACTGGTGATTGTGTTTATTTCTGCTGTAAATATTGTCTTTGTACAGTGTGTAACTACAACTGAGCTTTGGCACTACAGATATCTTTATTTTTCATGCTAATTAATAAAACCCTTGAATCTTGTGAAGAATAATTGAATGTGATCAGTGGAGTTTGTATAAAATAAACATTATAAGTCAATGTTTTACACAAAGCCTCAGAAACACACTACACTAGACTATTCTCTGCACTTCCGGTTTTCACCAGCAGGTGTCACTCTGTGCTCTAAAGCCTCGAGCAGTGAAACACTAAACAGCGAATATTTGCCGTCACTAGTGAGTCGCGCGCTTTCACTCTTCACGTAAACTTAAGCTCAAATTATATTAGTAATAAAATCACATGTAATAAAAATTATTTACTTAATTTTAAGGCGAAATTTCCCGGTTTGTCTTGACCTGCAGCACGCGCTTCACTTCCGCTTTCGCGCTCTTACGTCACATCCTTAACGCGCGCCTGTCAAAATAAAAGTCTGTGTTTATGTCTCTTAACAAGTCAGAAATAAATTAGATTACTCATGTTTATGTAAAACCACTGCTCTCTCTCTCTCTCTCTCTCTCTCTCTCTCACACACACACACACACACACACTTTTCACATCTGATTACAGTCAGCTTTAAAACCAAATCAGTGTCTGATCAATATGAAACTATATAACTGTAGTCACAAAAAGAACTTTATATCACACCTAAACAAATATTTTCTTTTTTACTAAATAAATATTTACCAAATAACAAACTCTTTGTTTAAAAGAAAAGCAGCAGTGACAATTTGATTTTAACAGTTTAAGGTGTGTTTGTAAATAATACTTTTTATTTGTACAGAATGTGTGAAGAGTTTAAAAAAAAAAAAAAGTATCTGTAAAAATTAATGAACGAACTGTAATTAACTTCTCTATACACTCGTCTCTGATCTGATGTACTTTATGTTTGTTGTGTAACACAGTTCCATTACCTGTATTTGTATCTATGTAATACTCAGAATATCCGCATCTGTCTGTGTGTTTTGATTAAATCCACGCGTGTGTCAGGTCTGTAATGGAAAGCTGCTTGTCAGTACCGCGCTTTATGAAAACTACAGCTGGGGGCAGAGCTTTTTCTTACAAAGCCCCAAAATTATGGAATAGTCTTCCAAATAGTGTTCGGGACTCAGACACAGACTCAGTGTTTAAGTCTAGGCTAAAAACCTATTTATTTAGCCAAGCATTTTTATAAATAGATTAGCCATAAGGTAAAGGAGCAGATCTGGGGGACTCATGGACGTAGAGTATTATGGTGAACTGGTATGTTTAGATGCTGTCTTCCTCAGTCTCATTTGATCACTCAGGTTTGTTGACGGTGAGGTGATTGTTTGCTTTACATCTCAGTTCCCCCTAATGTTTGCGTTTCCTTCTGGCTCCTCCCTTTTAGTTATGATGTCATAGTTAGTCCTGCCGGAGTCCCTGCTTGCACTCTACACTAAATATACATTCACATTATACATTATGTGACTGTGACCAGAACGAACTGTTATCTCTCCTCCTCTCCTCTCTCTCTCTCTCTGTTGAGGACTCGTGACTGCAGTCACTTGATAGTTCAGGACTGGAGTTTCCTACAATCTACCTGAGCCTCCAATAACTATACTCAGCAAAAAAAGAAACGTCCTCTGACTTTCAACTGTTTTTCCTTTCAGTAAACTTAATGTGTAAATATTTGTATGAACACTAAAAGAGTCGACACCATAAGACATAAAGTAAAAATGTTTCCCAATTTCCCTGAATGAATGTTTCCCAATTTCCCTGAATGAAGGGAGGCTCAAAATCATTCAGTACCAGTCAGTATCTGGTGGCCACCAGCTGCTTGAAGTACTGCAGTGCATCTCCTCCTCATGGACTGGACCAGATTTGTCAGTTCTTGCTGTGAGATGGAGGGATTGTGTGTTCCTGGTGTGACTCGGGCAGTTGTTGTGGCCGTCCTGTACCTGTCACGCAGGTGTGATATTCGGATGTACCCATCCTGTGCAGGTGTTGTTACACGTGGTCTTCCACTGCGAGGATGATCAGCTGTCCTTCCTGTCTCCCTGTAGCGCCGTCTTAGGCGTCTCACGGTGCGGACATGGTGATTTATTGCCCTATAGCCACATCAGCAGTCCTCATGTCCCCCTGCAGCATGCCTAATGCACGTTCACGCAGATGAGCAGCGACCCTGGACATCTTTCTTTGGGTGTTTTTCACAGTCGGTAGACGAGTCTCTTTAGTGTCCTGCATTTTTACAACTGTGACCTTAAATGCCTACTTTCTGTAAACTGCTAAGGTCTTAACGACCATTCCACAGGTGATTGTTAATTAGTTGATTATGGTTAATTGAACATGCATGGAAAACATTGTTTAAACCCTTTACAATGAAGATCTGTAAAGATCTGTAAATTTGGATTTGTACAACATTATTGTTGAAATACACAGTCCTGAAAAAGGGACGTTTCTTTTTTTGCTTAGTATACCTGGACTCCACATCTCCTGTTATACTGAACTTCCAGCCTCCTAACACACAGTATGAGTGGAGATCAATCCCTGCTATCTGTTATCACCCAGATGAGAATGGGTTCCCTGTTGAGTCTGGTTCCTTTCAAGGTTTCTTCATATTACCATCTCAGGGAGTTTTTCCCTCAGCACCGTGGCCCTCGGCTCATTCATCAGGGACAATCTGATCATATTAATTCATAGACATTTCCATGATTACTTTTGATTCTATAAAGCTGCTTTGCAACAATGACCATTGTTAAAAGCACTAGACAAATAAATTGAATTTGAATTGATTTTGTGCTGGTCAAATCTACCCCCATGCATGTAATGGAAAAATCATATTTTAATTATGTATTAATTCTATCTGATCCTTGTAGTAAGTGTGTCACGTAGACGTTAGAAGTTTGAATTTGCTTGTCGAAGCTTAGAGACACAAGGCTGAGAACAGAATAGAAACAACCGGATTGTAGTTGTCCCTGAATAAATGATACGGTATGGACATCTGGTCTGGGGCAGATAAAGAGTCATGAGTTTGAATGTAGGAACTTCATGTACGGGGCGTTGATTATGTTAACAGAGATGTTCCAAGATGGCGCCGGTGAGGTCGGCTGCCGTCACGACTGCTCCGACCACCTTTTCTTTGTTTTTGTTCTTTAAGTTAGTTTTCAGTGTTGTAAAATCGGCAAAATCATCACCATTGAGTACATTAGGTATGATAGAGACACTCTTGTTTCTATTGGTATACAATGCACTCACAATTCAATGTTTTTAACTCCGGATCCTAGCTGGCCAAGTGAGATCCTGAGGGAGAACAATGTACGCAAAGCGGCGGCCCCGAGGGAAACGAGCTGGCGTCAGGAATAGGCTCAGAGCCCGTGCACACCGCACACCTCTGCCTAGCATCCAACGTCCAGTCACTGGAAAACAAACTCGATAACCTCAGGGCCAGGATAAAGTTCCAGAGAGACATTCGGGACTGCAATCTCCTCTGCTTCACCGAGACATGGCTGAACCTAGCGGTGCCGGACTACGCCATACAACCAGCCGAGTTCTTCTCGGTTCACCGCATGGACTGGAAGCGGGACTCGGGGAAGTCAAGAGGAGACGGCGTGTGCTTAATGGTGGACAACAGCTGGTGCAACAGTGTGAGCGTTGTTCCTCTTACACGCTCCTGCACACCAAACCTGGAACTACTGTCCATCATGTGTCGTCCTTTTTATCTTCCACGGGAGTTCACATCGGTCATAATCAGTACCATTTACATTCCACCACAAGCGGACACAGACATTGCCTTATGCGAGCTGCGTGAGGTGCTCTCACAGCACCAGACACAACACCGGGATGCTGCGCTCATTGTGGCGGGGGACTTTAATACTGCCAACCTCAAACGCGCAGCGCCGAACTTTCATCAGCACATCACCTGCCCCACCAGGGGTGATAGGACACTACATCATTGTTATACAACGGTCAAGGACGGCTACAAGGCACAATCTCGTCCAGCGTTTGGTAAATCCAACCACGCCGCCATCTTCCTCATGCCAAAATATAAACAAAGGCTGAAACAGGAAGTTCCGGTTCAGACGGAGGTCGCGCGCTGGCTGGACCAATCGGTGGCCGCGTTACAGGATGCACTCGATGACGCAGACTGGGACATGTTCAGAAACAGCTCCGATGATGACATCAGCGTGTTTACGGAAGCGGTTGTGGGATTTATTGGGAAGCTAGTGGACGATACCGTGGAGAAAAAGACTATCAGAACGTTTCCCAACCAAAAGCTGTGGGTGGATAAAACCATCCGCGACGCTCTGAGATCTCGCACCGCTGCCTACAACACGGGACTTGCGTCGGGGGACATGGAACCATACAAGGGTGCGGCATATAACGTGCGGAAAGCGGTGAAAGAGGCGAAGCAGCGCTACGGGAGAAAACTAGAGTCACAGCTTCAACAGAGTGACTCTAGGAGCCTGTGGCAGGGACTAAGGACAATAACGGACTATAAAGCACCAACATCCGGTATGACGAACGCGGACGCGACTCTGGCAGACGAGCTGAACACCTTCGATGCTCGCTTCGAGGCTGCAGCTTAAGACGCTAGCGATGCTAATGCTAGCGGCGCTAATGCTAGCGGCGCTAATGCTAGCGGCGCTAACGGCTGCAGACAGGAAGACACTGCCAGCACCGGGAACGCGCTCATCATCTCCGAGCACGACGTGAGGAGAGCCTTCAAGAGAGTGAACACCAGGAAAGCAGCAGGACCAGACGGCATCTCAGGCCGTATTCTCAGATCCCGCGCAAAGCAGCTAGCACCTGTGTTCACTGAGATATTCAACATCTCCTTATCTCAGTCGGTGATCCCCACGTGCTTCAAAGAGTCCATCATTGTTCCTGTGCCGAAGAAACCACACCCTGCTTCCCTCAATGACTATCGCCCTGTAGCCCTCACCTCAGTAGTGATGAAGTGCTTTGAACGCCTTATCAGAGACTTCATCATTTCTTCACTACCCGACACACTGGACCCACTACAGTTTGCATACCGTCAGAACCGCTCCACAGACGATGCAATCTCTCATCTCCTCCACACATCACTCACTCACCTGGACACTAGGAAAGGGAATTATGTTAAAATGCTCTTCATCGACTACAGCTCTGCTTTTAATACCATAATTCCCTCCACACTCACCACCAAGCTGGAGCACCTGGGACTCAGCTCATCTATATGTCAGTGGATCTCCAATTTTCTGACTGGCAGACCACAGGCAGTAAGGATGGGCGGACATGTCTCAGCTACACTTACTCTCAGCACTGGAGCCCCCCAGGGTTGTGTTCTGAGCCCCCTGCTGTACTCTTTGTACACCCACGACTGCGTGGCCACTACCAACTCCACCTCCATCATCAAGTTTGCTGACGACACCGTCGTGGTCGGACTGATCACCAACAATGATGAGTCGGACTACCTAGAGGAGATTGGAAATCTGGAGAACTGGTGCCAGAGGAACAATCTCCTCCTGAACGTCAGTAAGACAAAGGAGCTGATAGTGGACTTTAGTACAAAGCAGGAGAGGAACTACCAGACCCCCGTCATCAACAGGAGCCCAGTGGAGAGAGTGGACAGCTTCAGATACCTCGGTGTTCACATCACGCAGGACCTGTCATGGTCCTGTCACATCAACACCGTGGTGAAAAAAGCCCGGCATTGTCTCTACCACCTCAGACGCTTGAGAGACTTAAGACTGCCCTCCAAGGTGCTCAGGAACTTCTACTCCTGCACCATAGAGAGCATCCTGACGGGAAACATCACGACCTGGTTCGGGAACAGCACCATGCAGGACAGACGAGCTGTACAGAGGGTGGTGCGATCAGCCGAGCTCCCTGACCTGCACTCGATCTACAGCAAGCGGTGCTGGATTAAGGCCAGGAAGATCATGAAGGACCTCAGTCACCCCAGTAATGGACTGTTCTCTTTGTTGCGGTCTGGGAAGCGATTCCGCTCCCTAAAGGCCAACACAGAGAGGCTGAGGAGGAGCTTCTTCCCGCAGGCGTTAAGGTCTCTCAATCACACCTCCACACAGGACTAATAACATCTTTTTAAGCTCACAACACTGACTGGACAATCATGGACACATTCATACACACTTGCACTAAATATTTATACATCTGGACAATTGCACATGTCACTTTCATTAGTCACCTTTCATGCATATTTGCACAACCACTGACACTTTAAATTCTATATACATATACCCTATATTTCTATATTTTGCAATATTTTATTATGCCCTTATTGTACAGTTAATTTTACTAGTTAAATTTATTTCTTTAGTATTTACTTTTTATTGATTATTTATTTTACGTACAAGCTTTTATTTTCTTTTTAAGGTCACTGGCGGTCGTGTAAGCATTTCACTGCATATTATACTGTGTATGACTGTGTATGTGACAAATAAAATTTTAATTGAATTGAATTGAAAATTCATCGCAACAATAAGTACACTACATTTGAGGACAACACGTGAAGAAATTGTAAGGTGTCAAAGTAGCAGTAGCACTGAGTAACATTGGTGACATGTAAAAGCAACTAGAATTAAAAGTAAGTGTTGTAACTACTGACAGAATAGAAGACTGTTTTAGAGGACGGAGAATATTAGTGACTGAGATTATTCACACCACAGACATTGAATTAGCTGGACTGGACCCTTGGTTACAAATGAGAAAACAACACCCCCAAGCAATCTGGGTAATATTAGTTATGGTTACCCTGATGTGCCTACTTATTGAGAATTCGGAGAGAAATGGCCATGGTAATGTCTATTTAACAAACTCATGCCACATGCATTTATCTAGAATAAAGAGAAGAGACAGCATGATAAAAAGGCATAATCCTAATCTCAACAGATGTGCAGGGAATTGGGAATGTGCCCTATCATTAATTCAATTAAATTCAGTTTTATTTGTATAGCCCTTTTAACAATTGACATTGTCTCAAAACAGCTTTACACAATCAAAAGAACTATTTAAGTTTGTGTGGAATGTGAATGTGTATGAATCAAAAATGTTCAGATAGTCCCAATGTCATTAGACATTGCTGATAATATAACAGACATACACAACCTCTTGTGTTGGATATGCCATGCCATGTCCTCGAGCTGGGTAGCATTGCCCCTAAATAATGTCACAGCAGCAGAAGCAAATGCAGACAACACGTCTTGCATCATACCGATAACCACCATGGCCATCTTACAGATATCTGCATACTACAAACAAACAGGGAGGCCAAACCCAGCAGTCCCTGGGTGTAATTATTCCAATAACCTATGTTTTGATGCCCCAGGGAGGTATTACTCCTACCAATGCCTGTTAAGAAATATGAAGACAATTCTACTTATATGGTCCCTTGGCAAAAAGGAGACACTTGCGTTGTGCAAGATCAAAAGGAAAATGGGGAACCTGACTTAGGATGGTCTCAGTACACCACTTACGTTCGTATAACCAATCGTTCAAAAGGTAGGTCACCTAAATATATCCTCTTTAACAGAGATGTTTGTGTATAAAATAGGACAGCTAGAGAAAGAGATCACCTTTCTCTATGCTGCAACATGTATGAGACTGGTCCTTCTGCAGAAGTTTAAAATAAAACCTTTGTTACTTTGCTCTTACCCAGTGTATGATTTACTTGTCTTTATAATATTTTCTGAATTTCCACCACACCCGATATAGAAATTGCAACTTATAAACAACAAGATAAGATAAGATTTCTATGTTACAGCAGCAAAGAACAATGTGCAAACATAATGTAGTGACAGTACCGGGTATAAATACAAAAAAGGAAACATAAACATTATCAAAAACACATATATATTTATACAGACAGTACAGTATATAAATACAAAACAGTTTAAAACAATACAATACAGCTTTGTAAACACACTAAGTCTGAAGGTGAAGCCTTTTGCTGAAGCATTAAACTGTTATTTAGCCCAGTGTCCCCAAACCCAGAAGTCCTGCAGGACCCCATCACACCTGATTTCTTTGTTAACAGCCTTTCTGTCAGTTAACAGTCTTTCTAATTAGAACTGGGTGTGGCACAACATGGCAGGGTCTTCCAGGGCCAAAGAATCTAGGAATCTATTAATGTTTTAATCAGTCACTAAGGAGGCCTGGTTTTGTTGGAGGGACATGAGTGTAAGCAGTGAGTGGGCTTATTATCATCTCAGCAAATACAGAGCAAAAACGCTTACCTGTGGAACGGAATACAGTTCGGAATACAACTCTAAATCTGAATGATCAGTGATAGGTGTAAAAGAGTGTCTGACAGCCTGGTGATATCACTGTCCGATGGATGACAGGAGAGGGGGGGAGAGAGAGGGAGAGAGAGAGAGAGAGATGTCAATTGGGTTGCTATGGGCTACCCCTAAGGCAGCGAGTGCAGGGGCAAAAGATTTATACTCTGTTAACAGACCATGGCAAATATTTGACTGCAGGAAAATGGAAGTGGTGCTTGAGGTAACAAAACCATTAGGACTCACGCTATACGTAGAACTGTGGCTGGACTGAAGTAACATCACTCAGGGCCTTACACAAGGCAGAGACCTCCACTGACCAAGAGCTTTTGAAGGAAAAGGCAATTCACTTTCGAATAAATTTCAGCAACAATAAGAACCCCAAATTCTGCAGAGCTTCAGTACATCAGCACATCAGCTCTTACAGGAAGAGAGAAGTCAAACTCATAGAGAAGTCACACCCCCGACATCTCCGACGGAGATAAACAGCGGGGCGAGTGGGTGATGACTCGGCGGCATACACGTTCAGCCAAAGCTAACGCTAAGGCTAGCCCACCGGAGCACACCTCCTCTGCGATTCACGTGTCCAACAGGTTTGCTCTCCTCAGTGATGCACCCGCTGAGAAACCTGAAAGAGTGCTGGTTATAGGAGACTCTATACTGAGGCACGTGACATTAGCTAGACCTTTAGGGGCGCCAGCGGCAGTGGTTAGGTGTATCCCGGGAGCCAGAGCACCGGACATAGCAGGTAATCTTAGGGCTCTAGGACAGCACAGGTTCTCTAAGATAGTGGTACATGCTGGAGCTAATGATATATGCCTTCATCAGTCAGAGGTTAGTAAGAGTAACTTTACAGAGGTGTTTAAATTAGCGAAGGCGATGTCCGATGAAGTAATATGCTCTGGTCCCTTCCCAATGAGACGATATGACGATATAGCTTACAGCAGGTTATGGTCGCTGAACCGCTGGATGTCCAGGTGGTGCTCCGAAAATAATTTGGGCTACATAGACAATTGGAAGACCTTTGAGGGCAAAGCTGGCCTGTTAGGGCGGGACGGTGTCCATCCCACTCGGGAAGGTGCTGCTCTCATTTCCTGTAGTATAGCTCATAGTCTCAGTACAGGTCTAGTTAATCGGTGACAATCCAGAGCCCAGGCCAGGGAGCAGACAGACAGGCTAAACCAACCGTCTGCTAGCTGCATAGAGTCGTCACTCAGGATTCACCATATTGAGACTGTGTCTGTTCCCCGATCTAAGGAAAAATGTAGAAAGACTCAGAAAGTCTGTTTTAATAATTTAATTAACATAAAGACCACAAACTCCGATCATACTGAATGCGCAGCCGGCACCTCTGATCTGAAGCTAGGATTGTTAAATATTAGATCTCTCACATCAAAAGCAGTTATTGTTAATGAAATTATCACAGATCAGGCATTTGATATACTCTGTTTAACTGAAACATGGGTTAAACAGGACGAGTATGTAGGTCTAAATGAAGCTAGTCCTCCTCGGTACAGCTACATACACCAGCCTCGGTTAACTGGTAGAGGAGGAGGTGTCGCAGTTATTCATAATGATAATCTGTCTATCGTACAAAAACACAGACACAAATTTAACTCATTTGAAATTCTTTATAGTAACATAAGTGTACTTAAGTATATTAAATCAGCTCAGTCGATTCCACTAATTATAATTTACAGACCTCCAGGGCCGTATTCTGAATTTCTTAGTGAATTTGCAGATTTCATCTCAAATCTAGTCGTTTCTGTAGACAAAGTGTTAATTGCTGGAGATTTTAACATTCATTTTGACAATCCAGAAGACCCTCTGAGAACAGCATTTATATAGGAATTAAGGGTACAGCCCTCTCCTGGCTCAGATCCTATTTGAATGGTGATTATTCTGCATGTTCTCTAGTGGAGTTTGGCGTTCCGCAGGGTTCAGTTTTAGGCCCACTGCTTTTCTCCCTTTACATGCTTCCTCTGGGCAACATAGTATTGTTTAAGCATAGTATTAGTTTTCATTGTTATGCTGACGACACACAGCTATACGTCTCAACAAAACCTGATGAGAAAAAACAGCTTACTAAAGTTGAGCAATGTGTGCAGGACATAAGAAATTGGATGCTAATTAACTTCCTTCTGCTTAATCCGGATAAGACAGTAGTTCTAGTCATAGGACCGCATAGAGCTAAAAGTAAAATCTTAGATCACACTGTAACTTTAGATGGCCTTTCTGTTCCATCAAGTGCAACAGTAAAAGACCTCGGCGTGATTATAGATTCCAGCCTTTCATTTGAAGCTCATGTAGATAATATCACCAGGATAGCATTCTTTCACCTCAGAAATATTGCCAAGATAAGAAATATATTGTCGCTAATCGATGCGGAAAAACTAGGGTTAGTGCTTTTATCACTTCTAGGTTGGACTATTGTAATGCCTTACTGTCTGGTTGTTCTGTTAGGTGCATAAACAAGCTTCAGCTAGTCCAGAATGCAGCAGCGAGAGTCCTCACTAGAACCAGAAGATATGAGCACATCACCCCTATCCTATCTTCACTACATTGGCTCCCTATGAAATTTCGCATTGATTTTAAAATACTACTCTTGACATATAAAGC
The DNA here is from genome assembly GCA_030522415.1 of Channallabes apus. Classification (NCBI taxonomy): domain Eukaryota; kingdom Metazoa; phylum Chordata; class Actinopteri; order Siluriformes; family Clariidae; genus Channallabes; species Channallabes apus. The sequence continues at coordinate 47,421,181 of CM060111.1, forward strand.
ATTAAATTGTCTCGCGCCGCAGTATCTGAGCGAACTGCTAGTGTCTGAAATAGGGTCGAAGTCAGGTTTCTTAATTATTGGTTTGATAACTGCTAATTTAAAAGATTTTGGAACATAACCAATGCTGAGTGAGGAATTAATTATTCTCAACAGCGGTTCTGTTATTACTGGTACTATCTGTTTAAGAAAATGTGTCGGTATAGGATCTAATATACAGGTTGATGAATTTGCAGAAGAGATGAGTGAAATTAGTTCATTCTCTTCAAGAGGAGTAAAGTATTCTAGGTTCCGATCTGACATGGCTAGGTTAACATCTGTATCAATTACATTGTTCGTTTTTAAAGCCTCAAGTTTATGCCTGATATTTACAATTTTATTATTAAAAAAGTTCATGAAGTCCTCACTATTGCATGATGTTGTTGTGGAGATTTCTGTAGTGGTCTTATTTCTGGTTAATTTGGCTACGGTATTAAATAAAAATCTAGGATTATTTTTATTTCCTTCTATAAGAGTGGAGAGATACGTTGATCTAGCTACACTAAGAGCTTTCCTATAGTTCAGGATGCTCTGTTTCCATGCTATTTGAAATACTAACAATTTAGTTTGACGCCATTTACGCTCTAATTTCCGAGCAGTCTGTTTTAAAGTGCGCGTGTGATCGTTATACCAGGGAGCGAGTTTCTTATCTCTAATAATTTTTCTTTTAGCTGGAGCTACATTATCTAAGGTACAACGAAGTGTCGACTCTAAATATTCAGTCGCCTGATCAAGTTCTGTGGGGTCAGACGGTGGCCTAATCGAAGTTGGTAACTCTGGGAGATTACTGATAAAACTCTGTGTGGTAGTTGATGTGAATGTACGTTTAATACGGTAGCGCGGTGCTGTGCGTACATTATCACTGTGACACACTTGAATGGAGACAAGATAGTGATCTGAGATAATTTCAGACAGTGGAATTGTGAATACATTTCTTATAATTAATCCGAAGAATATTACTAAATCTAAAGTGTGACCTGCTTTATGAGTGGGTCCTACTACACACTGATTTACGCCTACGGAGTCCAGTATGGATATAAATGCTGTTCTCAGAGGGTCTTCTGGATTCTCAAAATGAATGTTAAAATCTCCAGCAATTAACACTTTGTCTACAGAAACGACCAGGTCTGAGATGAAATCTGCAAATTCACTAAGAAACTCAGAATACGGCCCTGAAGGTCTGTAAATTATAATTAGTGGAATCGACTGAGCTGATTTAATATACTTAAATACACTTATGTTACTATAGAGAATTTCAAATGAGTTAAATTTGTGCCCGTGTTTTTGTACGATAGACAAATTATCATTATGAATAACTACGACGCCTCCTCCTCTACCAGTTAACCGAGGCTGGTGTATGTAGCTGTATCCAGGAGGACTAGCTTCATTTAGAGCTACATACTCGTCCTGTTTAACCCATGTTTCAGTTAAACAGAGTATATTAAACGCCTGATCTGTGATAATTTCATTAACAATAACTGCTTTTGATGCGAGAGATCTAATATTTAACAATCCTAGCTTCAGATCAGAGGTGCCGGCTGCGCATTCAGTGTGATCGGAGTTTGTGGTCTTTATGTTAATTAGATTATTGAAACTGACTTTCTGAGTCTTTCTACATTTTGGCATAGATCGGGGAACAGACACAGTCTCAATATGGTGAACCCTGAGTGACGACTCTATGCAGCTAGCAGACGGTTGGTTTAGCCTGTCTGTCTGCTCCCTGGCCTGGGCTCTGGATTGTCACCGATTAACTAGGCCTCTACTGAGACTATGAGCTATACTACAGGAAATGAGAGCAGCACCTTCCCGAGTGGGATGGACACCGTCCCGCCCTAACAGGCCAGCTTTGCCCTCAAAGGTCTTCCAATTATCTATGAAGCCCACATTATTTTTGGAGCACCACCTGGACATCCAGCGGTTCAGCGACCATAACCTGCTGTAAGCTATGTCGCCACGTCTCATTGGGATGGGACCAGAGCATATTACTTCATCGGACATCGCCTTCGCTAATTTAAACACCTCCGTAAAGTTACTCTTACTAACCTCTGACTGACGAAGGTGTATATCGTTAGCTCCAGCATGTACCACTATCTTAGAGAACCTGTGCTGTCCTAGAGCCCTAAGATTACCTGCTATGTCCGGTGCTCTGGCTCCCGGGATACACCTAACCACTGCTGCTGGCACCCCTAAAGGTCTAGCTAATGTCACGTGTCTCAGTATAGAGTCTCCTATAACCAGAGCTCTTTCAGGTTTCTCAGCGGGTGCAGCACTGAGGAGAGCAAACCTGTTGGACACGTGAGGCGCAGAGGAGGTGTGCTCCGGTGGGCTAGCCTTAGCGTTAACTTTGGCTGAACGAGTATGCCGCCGAGTCGTCACCCACTCGCCCCGCTGTGAGGGCTCTAATGCCGGAGTCGGGGGCTGATTATCTCCGCCTGTGGCACCCAGACTGTCCGCTACAGGAATAACGCTGCTCTCACACTGTCTAACCCTCTCTAAAGTCTGGATGCGCCCCTCTAATGCTGATATCTTCTCCGTCAGAGTGCTCATTAACACACCCATCACTCAGGACCTGTCATGGTCCTGTCACATCAACACCGTGGTGAAAAAAGCCCGGCAGCGTCTGTACCACCTCAGACGCTTGAGAGACTGCCCTCCAAGGTGCTCAGGAACTTCTACTCCTGCACCATAGAGAGCATCCTGACGGGAAACATCACGACCTGGTTCGGGAACAGCACCATGCAGGACAGACGAGCTCTACAGAGGGTGGTGCGATCAGCCGAGCGCATCATCCGCACTGAGCTCCCTGACCTGCACTCGATCTACAGCAAGCGGTGCTGGACTAAGGCCAGGAATATCGTGAAGGACCTCAGTCACCCCAGTAATGGACTGTTCTCTTTGTTGCGGTCTGTGAAGCGATTCCGCTCCCTAAAGGCCAACACAGAGAGACTGAGGAGGAGCTTCTTCCTGCAGGCGATAAGGTCTCTCAATTACACCTCCACACAGGACTAATAACATCTTTTTAAGCTCACAACACTGACTGGACAATCATGGACACATTCATACACACTTGCACTAAATATTTATACATCTGGACAATTGCACATGTCACTTTCATTAGTCACCTTTCATGCATATTTGCATAAGCATTTGTCTCTTTAAATTCTATATATATATATATATATATATATATATATACTTCCCCCCCTATATTTCTATATTTTGCAATATTTTATTATGCCCTTATTGTAGTTTATTTTACTAGTTAAATTAATTTCTTTAGTATTTCCTTTTATTGATATATATTTTACGTACAAGCTTTTATTTTATTTTTAAGGTCACTGGCGGTCGTGTAAGCATTTCACTGCATATTATACTGTGTATGACTGTGTATGTGACAAATAAAATTTTAATTTAGACCATAATAAGAAAAAGATCTGTCTCTGTGTTGGTCAGCACACACACACACACACTACCCAGATAGCAGAACAACATTGAATCATCGTTGAATCAACATTAAAGCATCAACCAACTTGTTATTGAATCAATGTTGAAATTTCAATGTTAAATGTTGATTTTTCATCAGGTTTGCACCTTGAAATAATGTTATTTCAATGATGAAAAATAGATCAAGATGGGCATAAAATCAATGTTTGTTCAACGTAAATTCAATCACTTATTTTACATTGAATCAACATTGAAACAATTATAGTTTAGTCTTGCTTTATGAACAGCAAGATTCTATGACAGTAAATCATGTCCGTTTTGATTTATTTCTTTAAATCAGAGACCATGTAGGGCTGAAAAGCTTTTTTTTTTTTTTTTAAACAAAAAGTCAATAACTCAACATCCTTCAGTTTACATGTAAACATATTTATTTATTTATGCTCCATACCCATTTAAACAGGAAGTAACATCACAATTACAATAAAACAACTATATAATAAAACACACTACAACTTACATACAAATTATTATAAACTGGATGACTATATGACTTTTTAGAAGAGAACTATTAGAAGAGATTGTTAATTCTGAATTCATAAAACAGAATCTAACTGCCAAGAGAAGAGACTGGAAAACCATAATATAAAAATGGCAGCCTGCCTCAGCAAAATTCAGTCAAATGCAAATAGAAACAACCAAGTCAGAAACACAACAGATGACTGAAACATTATTCGTAAGTTGAAATGTATTTACTCAGCAAAACAGATAATAAGACATGAGTCTGAACTTATGGTTTTCCACCACGAGCAATTCCCCCCAGCCGTTCTGGGGCATAACGAAGCCATTTCTGAACTGTTGAAGCAAAGAAACTCTGTGGCCTCCTTTTCTTCAGCTTTCAGCTGTTGTTGTAGTAGTGCATCTAAAGAATGAAAAACAAACAAAAGGTTAGAACTATACAATGCTCTAAAAACTTGGAGTGGTAGTTGTTTATGAATGACAGAAGGTGGGTCTTAAATTTTTGGAAATGTGACTTTTACAAATGTACAGATATGCAACATATGTTTTGAAATGTCCTACAATCTTCCATAGATACAATGCACACATTAGATTTATTTTAATATACAGGTCCTTCTCAAAAAATTAGCATATTGTGATAAAGTTCATTATTTTCTGTAATGTACTGATAAACATTAGACTTTCATATATTTTAGATTCATTACACACAACTGAAGTAGTTCAAGCCTTTTATTGTTTTAATGTTGATGATTGTGGCATACAGCTCATGAAAACCCAAAATCCCTATCTCAAAAAATTTGCATATTTCATCCGACCAATAAAAGAAAAGTGTTTTTAATACAAAAATAGTCAACCTTCATATAATTATGTTCAGTTCTGCACTCAATACTTGGTCGGGAATCCTTTTGCAGGTACAATATCCCACAGATTCTCTATGGGGTTCAGGTCAGGAGAGTTGGCAGGCCAATTGAGCACAGTAATACCATGGTCAGTAAACCATTTACCAGTGGTTTTGGCACTGTGAGCAGGTGCCAGGTCGTGCTGAAAAATGAAATCTTCATCTCCATAAAGCTTTTCAGCAGATGGAAGCATGAAGTGCTCCAAAATCTCCTGATAGCTAGCTGCATTGAGCCTGCCCTTGATAAAACACAGTGGACCAACACCAGCAGCTGACATGGCACCCCAGACCATCACTGACTGTGGGTACTTGACACTGGACTTCAGGCATTTTGGCATTTCCCTCTCCCCAGTCTTCCTCCAGACTCTGGCACCTTGATTTCCGAATGACATGCAAAATTTGCAACCTGTAGCCCATTTCCTGCACACGCCTGTACACGGTGGCTCTGGATGTTTCTACTCCAGACTCAGTCCACTGCTTCCGCAGGTCCCCCAAGGTCTGGAATCGGTCCTTCTCCACAATCTTCCTCAGGGCCCGGTCACCTCTTCTCGTTGTGCAGCGTTTTCTGCCACACTTTTTCCTTCCCACAGACTTCCCACTGAGGTGCCTTGATACAGCACTCTGGGAACAGCCTATTCGTTCAGAAATTTCTTTCTGTGTCTTACCCTCTTGCTTGAGGGTGTCAATGATGGCCTTCTGGACAGCAGTCAGGTCGGCAGTCTTACCCATGATTGCGGTTTTGAGTAATGAACCAGGCTGGGAGTTTTTAAAAGCCTCAGGAATCTTTTGTAGGTGTTTATAGATAATTAGTTGATTCAGATGATTAGGTTAATAGCTCGTTTAGAGACCTTTTCATGATATGCTAATTTTTTGAGATAGGGATTTTGGGTTTTCATGAGCTGTATGCCACAATCATCAATATTAAAACAATAAAAGGCTTGAACTACTTCAGTTGTGTGTAATGAATCTAAAATATATGAAAGTCTAATGTTTATCAGTACATTACAGAAAATAATGAACTTTATCACAATATGCTAATTTTTTGAGAAGGACCTGTATGTGTTATTTCACAATCTGCAAATGTTGTCCTACAATGTACATATTCAATGCTATGAAAACAAATATACTTAATGTAACAATGTAGTCTTTTATGTGCAAAAAAAAAAAAAAACCTGTAGGACCAAAAAAATAAATAAATTTAAAAAAAATCAATCCGTGGCGACGGTTTTGCAATTTGTCCCCCACACTCACAAATACTTAAACTGTTCCCTCAGTTTAACAAATCGTGGCCACGGATTAACAAACTGTATGCACAAATTTCCAATCCGTACGCTCAGATACCGTACTGTTTGCATATTTATTCTTAACGTGAAGACTTATTTTGGTGATTTTATTATAAGCTTTTTACCCAGAGTTAGATGCATGCTGCACTGTTAATGTTATTATTAAATAACGCCTATTATTACATTGCATTTAGTTTGAGAGCAAAGTAATGACAACATAAACTGTACATTATTTGTTTTGCATTGCTTTTTACCTTCTCCTCAAACTCACACTGCATGATTTTCAAAGTCATCAGATCACCATTGTTTTCACACTGTACTATCTGTGGTAGCATTTAGTTGCTGCTGTGTTCACACTGCACAATGAATTGGCGACAGGAGATTACACACTGCATGACTTTACAATAGGATGAATCGCCAACAACTCTGTCTGGTGTGCAAGCTACAGCCAAACGCACACAAGAAGTGATAAGGAAACAACGCAAGATCATGCTGACATTGTGGTCTATAATTCCTCCCCGAACAAACAATAATTAAAAAAAGATGACGTCCTTGTTTAAGATCCCATATGGTCAAAACTGAAATTTCATGGCTTTTTTCATGGTAACTGAGGTCTAGGGGCTATGTAACTACCATATAAGTTTCAAAACAGTCAATCCACAGTAGAATGCACACAGCTTGCATAAAGTAGCTCTGCCTTTTCACGAGCTGCTGTGATGTCCAATCTACTCAGTCACCGCTTTCAGTCACCATCAACCACCATCCCACCCTTCTTTTGCCAAAACATCACGTCCATGCCATTGCTGAACAACAATAACATGAAAAAAAGTCGAAAAAACGCTGTTCAGTCGATAGATGTCGAAACTACATCATTACACAGGCTTCCGAACAACATTAATATAAAAGACCAGTGGCACGTCAGCTTCAGCATCTTTCACACAGCCATTCCATTAAACTTTAAAAATTTACATAAAAAATTTTATTTAATTCGTAAGTTAATTGATAAAGAAAATCTATTTATGACATTATTTTTGACAGCATTATGATTATTTATTAAAACTTCAGACAACAACAATTAGTGCCACGAGGTTATTTGCAACACTATATGTTCTACAAAATAGAGGACGACACACCTTACAGCGCAATATAATGTGGCTTTAGAAGAGGAAAGGTAGGATTAAGAAGTGAGCAAGTGATGAATTAGTATTATAGGTCCCAAGCAGATACAGTAACAATAATGGGTGCTCTACCTTATGCAGTCTCCATTGATGCCTAATAAACATTGATACAAGTAGGTTATGGTTAAAGTTGTGAACTTATAAAGTCTTAAATGTTTTGTTTTCCCTTCTCAACGCATTATGCATTTACTCACCAATAATGGCTACCTTTTTAATTTGGTCAAGTCTCCAAGTCGAAGGTGCCCAGCAGCAGATTCCGTACCATGGCAGTAGCAGAGGTGGCAAGGCGGGCTGCTCTCCACACTTCTGCCTGGCAAAACACCCCAGAGCCCTTTATAACTTCAATCTGAAAAAATTATTTCACATCACAATATTAATTTACTGGCAACTTTTAGAAACTTTTCATGTTTCATACTGATTCTTATGTTTAGCTTCCCAATAGTTAATAGGATTTTATGTATAAATGCAGATTAATGATAATCTGGACATTCTGGACATTTGTTTACATGCAGGGTAAAACTGCAACAGGAACAGTACAAAATAAAAACTGAAAAAAGACGGACATTCAGAGTAAAACAGTGCAAGATAAAAAAAAAAAAACTGTACAAAACATACATGCAGGGTAAGCATTGGTGGGAGCAATGTCCAAGCAGTGTGGAGAAATATTTCTGTACGACTTCATTGTTTTGTGCTGTGTAGTATAGTATTGTAATAGCTGATCAGAGTGATCAACTCCCCATGTGCTGGTTGTACGCAGTCACAGGACATGGAAATGTCTTTGTAGTCCATGTACCTTGTAATTTCACCCTCATCTTCACCGCGTCTACTGTAAAGCAGAATGGATGGTAGAACAGGTAGATACTTCTCGTGTGTCCATCCACTTCACAAATACAAGAGGTCCATCTGAACGGAGCTTGCGTGTCCTGATGTGAGGGGCTGGTGAAGGCAAGGGTGATGCAGACACATTCCTAAAAACAAATAAATAAAAAAATGTTAGCCTATACTGTTCAGAGTAAATGGATGTGCAATTAATATGGATGCACAATATATACAGTACGGAGATGACCAAAAATGTATCCACACTTCAACATGAAAAATATACACCTCTCTTCTGTAGTTCACATGACAGCATCAATGATGGTGATAGATAATACTACACACTGCAGCCAGAATTCAATTTGAGTTTTAAAAAACACCATCCACTGGACATTACACACATATTGAACACATTCTAAACAATTACATCTTATCAGGTATTTGTAAATACACGCTAAACAAAAGGGATTATATACATTTACACCAAAGAAATATTCATAAGCATCACTTAGCTACATAAGGCAGTATTTTAGCCACCTGGAACTTGCTTGTTTGTGCTAAATAACATTACTGATAGCAGTGTTATAAGCTAACCAAAATGGAGCCAAATACACATTAGCAACCATAATCTAAAGCTATCCAAAACAAGGTGAATATAAACATCTGTAAACTCCATAAGGCATTAGCTTAGCCACCGGGAAATATCATGTTTGTGCTACATGAGGCAGCATGCTAGCATGATTTACCTAAACTATATAAATGGCATTGAAAGCCAATGTGTCACACAAGCTGACAAGAGCTAGCTGTAGTGAGGAAAATATTTACTAATATTAGTTTAATATTATCAGAATAAGAGTTATATAAGACTTAATAACTTACCCAGTGTAGCATGGGTCTATTCTCGGTTCAAAATGCTCCCGTTCGTCGTCGGAGTCACACAGTCTTCTTCTGAGGTAAATGTAAACTTTCCAGAACATTCTGAAGAGTTTCCTCGGATGTGTAAGCACGTGCCATCTTCTAAAACGTGCTGAAAACTCACTGAATCTGAGTATTTTCAAACCTGTCTCTCTCTGTTCGTTTTTCTTGCCGGTGTCCGGGGGCGTGGCCTAGTATGTAAATTACCCGGACTGATTTCCGTGTGATTGGCGCATGGGCGTGTCCTGCCTCGGGTCATTAGCATATAAGTGTGACAGAAATTCTGTGCCTCTCCTTGGTTTCATACGGATTACATAAACTGAGAATATTTGTTTTCAATGTGACTTGCATCATTTAAAAGTAGACACTTTAAGCTTTATATAGATATATTTCTCATTTCAGTTAATTTTAGTGACGTGTTTCAAAAAGATTTTCACGGAGACTGAGGTTTCATATATGTGCATATATCCTCATATACTGTATGTGGGCAATTAGGATTAGTTTTTTGCATTTTTTTTTGTTAGTTCTTAGTTATTGCCTTGATAATAGAAAATATGAGCTAGGCATCATGTATGACAGTTGCCAAAGTGAGATATGAGCTAAAATGACCAGATCCTGCCATAGGAGACATATCTTGTATGTACATATAGGGCTTATATGTGGATATAAAGAAGCAATACAGGAGACCTATATGGCCTGTATATGCACATATATGCACCTCAATGTTGCCTACATGTGGCATATATACGCATATATGCAGCATATATACGCATATATGCAGCATATATATTATCATATATGTGCATATATACTGCATATAGGTTTCATATATGCGCATATATCCTCATATTTACATTTACATTTAGGCATTTGGCAGACGCTCTTATCCAGAGCGACTTACATTTTTATCTCATTATACATCTGAGCAGTTGAGGGTTAAGCGCCTTGCTCAAGGGCCCAACAGTGGCAACTTGGTGGTTGTGGGGTTTGAACCTTAGTCCAATGCCTTAACCACTGAGCTACCCCTGGCCCCATATAGGTGCGGTTATATGCGCATATATACTGCATATAGGTTTCATATATGCGCATATATCCTCATATACTGTAGGTTCTTTCCATGTGGGGCACGCACACTGCTCTGGGTCAGACACAGACAACGGGAAACAGGAACTAAGGTCTCAAACAAATGCTTCCCAACAGAATACCGTAGGTCGCATCGCCAAAATTCTTTCACCGTGAGTGGCAGGAACTTCCAGACTACAACATATTGAATTCTCATGCCTGTAGAGTGTATTATAATGATGTGGCGACAGTGTAAAAACACCCTCCGATGTTAAATGCGAGCCGAAAATTGAGTACTTTTGAACGGCAAACAGGAATTAAGCTCTCAAGTGAGTAAACTAGACAGCAAGGTAAATACACAAAACTTACCGTCAAATTATTTTTTTTCCTCAATAACTAATATATATATATATATATATATATATATATATTTTTTTTTTTTTTTAAGCACCATGGCAAATCTCTTGTAGTCAATTTTTTAACCTGTTTTAAACACATACACACATGCATACACATTTTTATAGAAATGCACTTAGTTAATTTAATTTGCCTTACATTGTTGAATGAGGATGGGTTTCACAACCAAAAATCAACATTGATTCAATGTTTGTCTTTTCAACACTGAAAAGCATTGAATTATCAACATTGATTCAACATTATTTAGCATTGAAAAATCAACCTCAACCAAAATGATGATTCTGATGAAATTTCAACATTGAATCAATGTCACCTTGCTATCTGGGTATAAACTAAATCCAGCTCTGGTGTTATTAACACTCCTGCCATTAATAACTGAGGGTCAGCTCTGGTAGGATCCCCTCACATGTGTGTGTGTGTGTGTGTAACCTGACCCCAGAGCTCTCCCTCTCTCACACCCACACACACACACACACTCAGCCAGTCTTCAGTCTCGGTGTGAGTGTGTCCGGATGAGCTCTCTGAGAGGTCTCACACACGGTGTTATTCAGAGTTGTTTGGACCGGAAGTGGACTTCTGATAAGGTGCTGTTTGGACCGGAAGTGGAGTTCTGATAAGGTGCTGTTTGGACCGGAAGTGGACTTCTGATGGACTTCTCGATGAGGTTGTTAGCGCTAGCCGTAGCGCTGTTGCAGGCTCGCGCGCAGTTAAACCCTGCGCGCGAGACCGGCGGCTCCTCCCTCGCCTTCGTGTTTGACGTCACGGGGTCCATGTACGACGACCTGCAGCAGGTGATGGACGGAGCCTCGCGCATCCTGCAGCGCATGCTCAGCCGCACGGACACGCCCATCCGCAACTTCGTGCTCGTGCCCTTCCACGACCCAGGTAATGAGCGCACGTGCTGTTCACACACACACACACACACACACGTGTAGAAGTTGGACTCAGAGGGTTAAACAGAACCAAACAGAACCTGTCAGAGTGATGGAGAGTCTGATTATACACACACTGGTGTACTGATAGTGCTGTCAATCAATTACAACACACAAATAAATCACAGTCTGAGATTAATCACAGTTTTACAGATTCATTTGTATTATATTTATTTGTATTATGTTGGAATAACGAAACACGTGACAAACTGCTTCAAGGAAACTTTATGCAGTTTTATAATCTCAAACATCAACATGGAACAAATGTTGATTAAACTCTCTGGAATGGTGAACAAACTGCAGTAATCATACGGTCAGTCCGGTATTTAACCCTAAATGATGCAGTGAGGAGCGTCTCAGGCTCAAATTAGTGTTCTGCATCAAACAAAGACTAAGGAGACTGAAACTACTGACATTGGGGTTAGGAATCGAAAGACACATAATTAAAGCCTGTATGGAAAGCGGTGACATCATCACGGGAGAAATGTGGACGGATAAATATACTGAATGTGATGGGAGATGACTTACACACTTAGTGACATCAAATGACCAACAGTAGAAACCAGAGCTGTGTTTAATAGTGAAAGGAAGAGCATTTACACACACACACACACACACACACACACACACACACACACACACACACACAGGATTGGGACTAAACAGCTGTGTGTCCATAATAAAACCACTTGTTAGTGAGACTCATCAGATAAAAAGGTTTCAGTTTACTAGAGATCATAAAGACTGGACTCTGGAGTGATGTGGAAAATGTCATGTGACCTGATGAGTCCAGCTTGGTCCTATTCCAGAGTGATGGGCATGTCAGGGTCCCCATCATGTATAATGTCCTCTGGAGACAGTGTTATGATCTGAGGTTGATCAGTTACTCAGGTCGAGACTCAGTAACGTTATGGGGCAATAAAATGAAGTCAGCTGACCACCAGAATGTACTGAAGCACCAGAGTATCACATCTATGGAGGGTTTCTTTCCTGATGGCACACAAAATATTCCAGGATGATGATGATGATGCCAAAATTTATTAATCTTAAATTGGTTCAGGGAGAGGCGGCGCGGTGTTGTAGTGGTTAGCACTGTCGCCTTGCACCTCCAGGGTCTGGGTTCGATTCCCCGGCCAGGCTCGATTCCCGTCTCTGTGTGCATGGAGTTTGCATGTTCTCCCCGTGCTTGGTGGGTTTCCTCCGGGTACTCCGGTTTCCTCCCACAGTCCAAAGATATGCAGGTTAGGCTAATTGGCGTTCCCAAATTGATCATAGTGTGTGATTGGGTGTGTGAGTGTGTGTATGTGTGTGTGCCCTGCGATGGATTGGCACCCTGTCCAGGGTGTACCCCGCCTAGTGCCCGAAGTCTCCTGGGATAGGCTCCAGGTCCCCCGCGACCCTGAACACAGGATTAAGCGGTATAGAAAATGAATGAATGAATTAATGGTTCAGGGAGCACGAGACATTACTTTCACACATGGATTGTCCACCATAGAGTCCAGAACGTAACCCCAGTGAGAATCTTAAGGACGTACTGGAGACGGCTATACGCAGCGGTGGAAATAAATGGATGGAAATAAATGTTATGACGATGCTGTGGGGTTGTATGGTTACCTCATACTACTGTCAGTGTGACGCTGGTCACCTGACCTCACCCATCTTTAATGAGACGCTCATCAGCACATAGGGTGTGATGTCAGGGGTGCACATATTTTTATCTAAGTTGCTAATGCTAATACAGTGTGTCTGAGGACAGATGAGAAGCACATGGGAAGTATTTACACAACCATCATTAACACCCCACCCCCCAGGAAACACTGCTCCCCCTAACACGCACACACACATTTACAAAGTGGTATCACCCTCAGGGGTGTGTGTGTGTGTGTGTGTCAGTACTTCCTGTAGTATTTAATGTGTTTATTCCTTGGGGCTCTTCACGATAAAACAGCAAGACACAGAGAGAGAGAGAGAGAGAGAGAGAGACGAGTGTGAAGGGGAACGGGGTAAACAAATAAACACACACACACACACACACACACACAGCAGATATAATGTCACACTAATCAGAAACAAGAATGAAAAACATTTTGTATAATAATGTATAATTAGTGACATTAATCCTGGCGGTGTGTGTTCCAGACGTCGGCCCCGTCTCCATCACCAGCGACCCCAAACAGTTTCAGCACGACCTGCAGGAGCTCTTCGTCCAGGTCACACATCTTCTCCATCTGTGTGTGTGTGTGTGTGTATGTGTGTGCATATAACTGTATACATAACTGTCTAAATGAGTAGGTGGGTTTGTACAAGTGTGTGTGTGTGTGTTTCCCAGGGGGGAGGTGACTGTCCTGAGATGAGTGTTGGAGCGATACATGCTGCTCTGGAAGTTTCTTTGCCTGGGTCGTTTATTTACGTTTTCACAGACGCACGAGCTAAAGACTACAGACGTAAACAGGAAGTGCTGCAGCTGGTGCAGCTCCGGCAGTCTCAGGTAACCGCACTGCATCATGGGATACCATAAACACCTGGAAGCACATACATCGCTTACAGTGCACTATGGGTAATAGGACACACTGTGTGTGTGTGTGTGTGTGTGTGTGTGTGTGTGTGTGTAGGTTGTGTTTGTGTTAACAGGTGATTGTGGCGATCGCTCTCAGCCTGGTTACAGAGTGTATGAGGAGATCGCAGCCACCAGCTCAGGACAGATCCTCCACCTGGACAAACAGCAAGTTAATGAGGTAGGACACACACACTTATACACACACACACACACACACACACACAGTTTGTCAATGAGATTTTAAACTGGTTATGAATCCTGATGTGTATGAGTTTAGAATAAGTTTGAGCTCTTTAATGTTCAGTAGTTTGTTAGTTTACACGCCTTTAAAATGTAACTGGAATTTGTGAAGTAAATCCAGCTGCGGGCTGAACATCTGGAGCTGCAGTTAAACCTACAGACTGTAATAATCTATAACACACAGGGGTGACCTGTCTGTCTGTCTCTCTGCGTGGCTCTCTGTGGGACTCCCTCGGGGTCAGACTGCACATGTGATTCTCATTACAGACTCTCACTCGTAAACTCACAGAGGAAGCAGCTGCTCTCAGTACAGGGAGAGAGAGAGAGAGAGAGAGAGAGAGAGTCTTGTCTTGAGATTTGAGCTTAGAGACCTGTAACTGCAGCAACTTGTGTTGTTGTCTTGTTTTTTTTTTCAGGTTCTGAAGTGGGTTGAGGAGACGGTCCAGGCCATGAAGGTCCATTTGCTCTCCTCAGACCACGAGCTTGGTCAGGAGACACAGTGGGAGTTGCCCTTTGACCCCAGCCTTAAGGAGGTGACCGTGTCTCTGAGCGGTCCAACGCCTCACATCAAGCTCAGAGATCCACTCGGTAACTGATGTCATATATCACTCTCATTCACTCTGTGTGTGTGTGTGTGTGTGTGTGTGTGTGTGTGTGTTTGTGACAGTCAGTGATGACATGCTGGTGTTTCAGGTCGTGTTGTTGGTGAGAGACAGGGACTGAGAGAGCTGCTGAACATCCCCAACTCTGTCCTGGTGGTAAACCTGAGGAACCCTCGCCCTGGACTCTGGACACTGAAGGTCTCTGATGTTAATATAATACTTTAGATCAGCATCACTGCATCGAACGCAGCTCATCATGTGTCCTTAATCACAGGACTGAATGTGCACAACATTACAACATTCTATTTACAGTTAAACCTTAGATAGTGAGCATAATTAGTACTGGAAGTGTGCTTGTATATGAAAAACACTCCTATATAAAAGTGAATTTCCCCCAGAAAAAATAATGGAAGCTCAGATGATTCGTTCCACAACCCGAAAATATTCATACAAAATATAAAGTAAGAATAAAACAAATGAACCTGCACTTTACTTTTGAAAAGAATCTTGGCTGTAGTGACTGAGACAAGAGAGGAGAGGAGGAGGAAGGATGGGGCGGGGAGGGGGGCTTCACACACTCACACACACACACACACACACACACACACACACACACACACACACACACACACACACAATAAAATATGTTTTACATACACGTGGTCGCAGTGTTATAGTAAACAGTACACGCGTGCACGGATGTTGATTATACCAGTAAGAGACGAGCACTAAGACCCAGCAGGGGAGACGATTACCCACAATTCCGCAGCGCAAGAGAGAGAAAAACCGTTGGCTCAGTTGTGATCACGTCAAAACAAGAAGCGCATTCGTGATACATAATACTCGGTACCAAGACAACGCTTGTTTTCCAAGTCAAAGTTTATTAAAAATCTTTGCTCGTCTTGTGAAACACTCGCAAACTGCGTTACTCATAATCCGAGGTTTCACTGTACTTCATTTATTCCTTGGGCAGAGGTGCACATACTTTTGGCCTTATATAGCACCTGAGTATAAATTACTTTAATATGCCATAACTGTACTTTTTTTTTAAGTGCCATGTTATAATGTTGATTATGTTATATTATATTGTTATATTATATTATATTGTATTACAAAACATTTCATTCAAACTTGTCTAAATAAACAATAGTTTATAGTTACAGAGTCACATCATCCTACTAATGGAATTAAATGAAAATATATTAATCTACAAGTTAATTTCTAATTATTGTCCGTTGTTCAGATGGAGAAACTCAAACACGCGGGAAAACAAGCAGCTAGGCACACACAGACACAGACACACACACACACACACACACACACACACACACACCTGGATTATTGAAGACAGAACGGTGTGTTCTGTTTGTGTAGGTGGTGTGTAGTGGGCGCTACACACTCCGGGTCACCGGGGTCAGTAACCTGGACTTCAGAGCCGGCTTCTCCACTTCAGCTGTGACTGAGTTCAGCAGGACCACGGAACGACCCGTCACAGGTGAAAGATCATCAAGGACGAGCTCACTATGTGAGTGTGTTTCATTTCCAACACGCTATGTGTGTGTGTGTGTGTGCGCTTCCTCAGGTCTTCCTGTACATGTACTGTTGAAATGTTCGGGGCTGGTCCCTCCTGGAGTGCTCAGCAGTGTGGTGTTAGTGTCTAAGCATGGTGAGGATCTGCTGAATGTTCCACTTCCTGTTCCTGTGGATGGAGGAGCGGGCGGAGTGTGGAGTGTCCCCGAGATACAAACTCCGCCTGAAGGATTCTTCGTGAAGGTCAGGGGCAGAGACAGAGACGGGTACGACTTCCATCGACTCTCCAGTGTTTTATACACCAACATCGTTCCAGGTGATATCCAGAACGTCTCTCCACTGCTCCCCTCTTTATCTCTTTATTCATCTTTTTCACTTCAGTCTTCAGTCTGTTAATAAACATTCCTGTGTAACCTCTGTCTGTCTCTCTGTCTCGTGTCGTGTCCAGTGGTTCCGGTGGTGGAGATGCCGTCTGTCCTGCGCGGTGTGTTAACCCACAGAGTGTTAATTGAGTGCAGTGTACAGAGTGATCTTCCCTTCACACTCGCCTTCAGGAAGGACGGCGTGATGCTGGGACACCAGAACAACCACCAGTGAGAGGATTTATATATACAGTACTAACCATAACTCCAGGGGGCGCCATATCACACACACACACACACACACACACACACACACACACACACTCAAAATTATATATAAAATGTATTTACGGTTTATTGACCTTTTGCATGTGACGTGATGTCTGCCATGGCCCCGCCCACTTAAAGGGACGTTACTTATCAGTCAAAACCCACATTCACACCCAGTCACAGAAGCACTTTCAGTAAGAACACACACCTACCTGATAAGTTATGTCATCTTAAACAACACGTCGTCTCTGCACTAATCACTTCTAAGTCGTTCTGAATCGTCTCTGAACCGTCCGTGTCGTTCTGTTCACGGCTAAAGCTTAGCTAAAAAGCTAACTAGCATCTAACACGAGGCTGAATCCCAAAGAAGCGCCCTAATCAAGGGCACTACATCGGGTGTGGAACAAGGGGGATTGTACACCCTACATAGTGCACTATCTTTCCATTTAACACTACAGTGGAACCTTGGTTTACTAGCATAATTAATTCCAGAAGCGGCTCATATTCCAAAACACTTTTCTTATAAGAAATAATGGAAACTCAAATTATTAGTTTCAGAAAATAAATACATGAAAATAATTAATACAAAATATAAACTAAAAATAAGTAATTAATAATAAAATAAAATAAGTAAAAGTATTAATATAATATTAATTAAGTAGTGCCTTAACCACAGAGGGCGCTACATCAACAGATTTACACATGCACAAAATTACAAAGTTAAATGACGGGATCAATGAAATCAGTGTGTGTGCACTAGATTTCTATTTAACGCTATTTGGGATTCGACCCTAGAACACTAATACTAGAGATGTCAGTATTAGTGTAAAATGCAGTGTGTTCCACAGCATCGTCTCATCTGCAACAGAAGCACTGAATGAGCTAATGCTAACGCTAGCAACGTGAATCCAGGAGGAGTCACTTATGTGTACAGCGTCCGAGTTAATCACATTATGATATCAAGTCCTGCACATTAATCTCCTTATCACCATCTACATCCATACACTGGTGTCTGTCAGGTATGAAGTCCACCACGACACGTCTGGAACTAATCAGCAGAACAGGAGCTCTCAGTCGCTACCCTACGCTTCCGTCTGTGTGACAGAGCATCAGGTGATTCACTTGGTCAGCAGGTGATCGTCAGGTGATCTGTCTGTTATGGGTTTGAGACACACCTCGTATGTAATTATCAACCAGCAGCCTGAACGCGTAACGCCGCTCCTGCTGTACGCCGTGTGACCGAAGTCATGGTGGTGACATGTGACTGCAGAAGGTCAATGTAATCTCACACACTCCTTCTCTTCTGTGTGAAAATGATTTGTCTGTGTGACTGTAGGTCCTCCACCAAAGCATCATGGGAAATTCCTGGTGTTTCTGTGGGAGATGAGGGAGTGTACGAGTGTATGGCACGGAGCACTGCAGGGCTGGGACGAGCTCACACACACTTCACCGTCATAGGTCTGGGATTTAATCCTCTCTTTGTCACACACACACACACACACACACACACTGAGATTTCATTGATCTCGTCATGTACGTAACTTTGTGATGTATGTGTGTGTGTGTGTGTGTGTGTGCGAACCTGTTGATGTAGCGCCCCCTGTGTTAGATCACAGTGTATCTGAGGTTATAGCTGCAGCTGGTGAGTCCGTCACTCTGCCGTGTGTTCTGATGAACGGAACTCCACTTCCTGAGATCGTCTGGACTCATAATGGACAGAAGGTGTGTGTGTGATGTGTGCGAGTGCGTGTGTGCGCGAGTGCGTGTGTGTGCGAGCGTGTGTGTGCGAGTGTGTGTGTGTGTGCAGTAGGCAGTTGAAACAAGTGGATGTGTTGTGTGTATTTTGCACTCCGCAGGTCCGGAGCGATGAGCGGATCTCAGTTAGCAGCGACGGCAGTCTACACATGAAGAGAGCTGCCCCAGAGCATGCTGGGAAATACCAGTGCACTGCTGTGAATGAGGCGGGGTCAGAGAACGTAACGGTCACGCTGGAGATCCACAGTGAGGAACCGCACACACACCTCACACTGAGGATCAGCAGGGCACACGGGGCACGATCCATATGGACTAGGGGTCTGATTAGGGGTCTGATTAGGATTTTGGGTTCTAAGTTCTGCCGTGTGTTTGTTCTGAAGTTCCTCCTGTGATCTCGGCTGCTGCTGCTCATCATGAAGCCGCTGAAGGAGTTTCTGTTTCTCTGCCGTGTGACACGACAGGATTCCCCAAACCCTTCATCACCTGGACCAAGGTTACACACTTAACACACTCGACACACACTTAACACACTCGACACGTGTTACACACTTGACACACACTTTACACACTCGACACACACTCGACACAGTCGACACACACTGACACACTCGACACATGTTACACACTCGACACACACTCAACACACTCGACACGCGCTTAACACACTCGACACGCGCTTAACACACTCGACACACGCTTAACACACTCGACACACGCTTAACACACTCGACACACGCTTAACACACTCGACACACACCTAACATACACTCGACACACACTTAACACTTAAGTTTTGTGAAGCTGCTTTGAAACAATGTCCATTGTTAAAAGCGCTATATAAATAAAATTTTATGGACTTGAATTGAAAATTAACACACTCGACACCTAAAACACACCTAACACACACCTAACACACACACCTAACACACTTAACACACACCTAACACACACTTAACACACTCGACACACACTTAATTAAATTTTTTCAATTCAATTTTATTTATATAGCGCTTTTAACAATAGTCATTGTCTCAAAGCAGCTTCACAAAAATGAAAAACATTTTGTTAGAAAAGAAAATATTTAGAGGTGTGTATGTGTGAGAAAAATGTGTTTAGGTAATAATGAGATGAATGAATGATGAATGAAATGTGTCTGATGAGCAAGCCAAGGGTGACGGCGACGGTGGCAAGGAAAAACTCCCTGAAATGGCAATAGGAAGAAACCTTGAGAGGAACCAGACTCAACAGGGAACCCATCCTCATCTGGGTGATAACAGATAGAAATGATAACATCATGTGTGTTGTGCAGGTGAAGGTGCAATATGACAGTAAATCATTTAAATTAACATGAAGACCCATTCAGTATAGGGATGAGCCAGTGGACAGATGAGGTGCAGAGGGCAGATGGGGTCTGGATCACTGGAAGCACAGGAGCAGCATGTGTAGTTCCAAACCATCATGAATCCAGCTGGAGCTGGTCCTTCTCTGGATGTCTCAGGAACCTCGCAGGGTCGGCCTTTGTCTACTGAAGCTGGCACAATCTCCCGATGCCTCGGGATGGGTAGAAGGATACAGAACAGATGGGGAGAATTAGCGTAGTTGCCATTTGGTATAGGTGTACTGGAGTATGAGTACTGGGATGAGTTATGTGTATGCCAGATTAAAAAGATGCGTCTTGAGTCTACTTTTGAACTGAGAAACCGTGTCTGCTCCCCGAACACTGTCTGGAAGGCTATTCCAAAGCTTTGGAGCTAAATATGAAAAAGCCCTACCCCCTTTTGTAGATTTTGAAATTCTGGGAACTACCAGAAGTCCGGAGCTTTGTGATCTTAAGGCGCGTGGTGGATTGTAGCGCATCAGAAGACTGGTTAGGTATGTGGGAGCTAAACCATTTAAGGCCTTGTATGTAAGTAATACTATTTTGTAATTTATTCTAAACTGAACAGGTAGCCAGTGCAGGGATGATAATATTGGGGTTATATGATCATATTTTCTGGATCTAGTGAGAACCCTGGCAGCTGCATTTTGGATTAACTGAAGCTTGTTTATTGAGGATGCAGGACAACCACCTAGTAATGCATTACAATAGTCCAGTCTGGAGGTCATGAATGCATGAACTAGTTTTTCTGCATCAGATACGGATAAGATGTTCCTAAGTTTAACAATATTTCGAAGATGGAAAAAGGCTGTTTTTGTGATATTTGAAATGTGATTTTCAAAAGACAAGTTACTGTCTAATATTACGCCCAGGTCTTTTACTGCTGAGCTGGTAATAACAGTACATCCTTCTAAGCGCAAGCTGAATTGTGAAAGCTGTTGTGTGCTGGTTTTTGGGCCAATAAGTAATATCTCTGTCTTATCTGAATTTAATAAAAGAAAGTTATTGGTCATCCAATCTTTTATGTCCTGGACACACTCAGTTAATCTAGACAACTTAGGTATTTCGTCTGGTTTGGTTGAGATATATAATTGGGTATCATCAGCATAACAATGGAAACTAATCCCATGTCTTCTAATGATGTTACCCAAGGGAAGCATGTATATTGAGAACAACAGAGGTCCTAAAGTTGAGTTATCAACAAAGCGTAATTTCTGTTGTTGACACCAAGATTGTAACCATTCATTAAAAGCAAATAATCTACTGAACTTCTCGATTCCTCGCTGAAATGTGGGAAGCGGTCCAGATACGATGATCCTTGTCGTGGGTGATGTGCTGCGGACCTTCTCGACCAGGCTCCTGAAGTCCTTCTTTAGGATCTCCGTCTGCCTCAGCCTGGTGTCGTTCGTGCCGGCATGAAGGACCACAGCTCCAATGTTCTTCCTCAGGGCAGCAGGCACCTGTGCAGCAACATCAAGAACACGTGCACCAGGTAAACAGCGTGTGTGCACCTTACCTTTAGCTGTGGTAGCACGCACGTGACGAACGATGGAGTCTCCGATGACCAGGACGTCGTGTGCCGTCTCGCGGAGAGGAGCGAAGCGGTTTTGGGTCGAGATGTCGAAGATGGGTGGTGGTGGTGGAGGGGGAGAGGTCCTCGCCCGGGGCTTGGCGTTCTTCTTCCGCCGCTGCTGTATCCAGGATCCGTGGTATCCCGGCGCCGGGGTGTAGGAAAACTGGGCAGGCTGCGTCCTTGGTGTGTTGGACCTGGGCAGAGAAACACGCGGGGTTGAGGTTGTCGGAGAGATTGTGTCACACCGAGAGTTTACCTGGGACAGGTGAGCGTCGGTCCGCGTCGATTCCAGCGTGGCTTTCCGCTGCTGTAGCCGGGCCAGCTTCACCTGTAGCTCACGGATCAGCTTCTCCACGGCCTCCACCTCCAAATCCACCGAGTGCAGCTCCAATGTCTCCTCACCTGCTCTCAGAGGCAGAATCACAACCGACATGGTGTCTAAACACGGAAAATAATCGGTGTGAGGAAGCGAAAACAAACTTTACAAACAAACAAACAAACGTGATAGCCAGGCTAGCGATGCTAATGCTAATTAGTGATGCTAATGCCGGCTAAAAGCGGTGTGCTGCAAAACAATTAAAACTTAACTATATAACACGCGTTTCGAGTAAATATATTATAAGATACTTATCCGTTTTATGTACACTCTTCGTAAGGGGGCGAAAAAGTTTAAAAGTTGGTCAGTATGGTGGAGCTCGGAAAAAAGCAGCGTCTCAGCGTCCTCGTATAAGGGTTCTATAATGTCACGTGCCTCAGTATAGAGTCTCCTATAACCAGAGCTCTTTCAGGTTTCTCAGCGAGTGCAGCACTGAGGAGAGCAAACCTGTTGGACACGTGACGCGCAGAGGAGGTGTGCTCCGGTGGGCTAGCCTTAGCGTTAGCTTTGGCTGAACGAGTATGCCGCCGAGTCGTCACCCACTCGCCCCGCTGTGAGGGCTCTAATGCCGGAGTCGGGGGCTGTTTATCTCCGCCTGCGGCACCCAGACTGTCCGCTACAGGAATAACGCTGCTCTCACGCTGTCTAACACTCTCTAAAGTCTGGATGCGCTCCTCTAACGCTGATATCTTCTCCGTCAGAGTGCTCTCTAACACACACCTATCACAAATAAAATTATCGCTAATGACGGAGGAAGAATGTCTAAACATCCTGCACTCTACACACTGAAGAAGCTGAACGGTAGTTTTAGTTGTTTGGAGATGAATTCCGTTTGTTGTTCTTAGACGAGGAAACTCGCGCGTTGCGAAACTTTCACGGCAACGATACAAAAACAGGAAGCTACGTCACCACTCAGCATCATCAGCATAACAATGGAAACTAATCCCATGTCTTCTAATGGTGTTACCCAAGGGAAGCATGTATATTGAGAACAGCAGAGGTCCTAAAACTAACCCTTGTGGGACCCCATATTTCACTGGCATTACACCAGACGGTTCTCCATTCAGATCTACAAAATGGTATCGATCAGACAGGTATGATCTAAACCATTTTAATGCCTGTCCCTGAATACCTATGTCATTTTGTAAGCAATCTATGAGAATATCATGATCTACAGTGTCGAATGCAGCACTAAGATCAAGTAAGACTAGTATTGAAATGCAGCCTTGGTCCAAAGATAAAAACAAGTCACTTGCAATCTTAACTAGTGCAGTTTCTGTACTATGATGGGGCCTGAAACCTGACTGAAATTCTTCAAGGATGTTGTTTTCCTGCAAGAATGTGCATATTTGAGCTGATACTCTCTCACTCATTTTCTATACCGCTTAATCCTGTGTTCAGGGTCGCGGGGGACCTGGAGCCTATCCCAGGGGACTTCGGGCACTAGGCGGGGTACACCCTGGACAGGGTGCCAATCCATCGCAGGGCACACACACATACACACACTCACACACCCAATCACACACTACGGGCAATTTAGGAACATCAATTAGCCTAACCTGCATATCTTTGGACTGTGGGAGGAAACCGGAGTACCCGGAGGAAACCCACCAAGCACGGGGAGAACATGCAAACTCCATGCACACAGAGACGGGAATCGAGCCTGGCCGGGGAATCGAACCCAGACCCTGGAGGTGCAAGGCGACAGTGCTAACCACTACACCACCGCGCCACACTGAGCTGATACTACTTTTTCTAATATTTTTGATATGAACGGAAGGTTTGAAATCGGTCTATAATTTGATATTTCATTCGCGTCCAAATTAGATTTTTTAAGAAGCGGCTTAATAACTGCCAACTTGAAAGGTTTAGGGACGTGACCTAGATGTAAAGAAGAATTAATAATGTTTAGAAGTGGCTCTCCAACCGTAAGCATCACATCCTTTAAAAATCTGGTTGGGATTGGGTCTAACAGGCACGTTGTTGATTTAGCTGAGGTAATAAGTTTATACAGCTCTTCCTGTCCTATATCTGTAAAACATTGAAAATCTAAATGTGAATGTGAAGCTATAGGCTGAACTGGATCATGTTGAACCTCCAATATTTTCTTCCTGATATTATTGATTTTTTCATTAAAGAAGTCCATAGACACAGCTAATCTGTTCTACGGGTAGAGTATATATCAGGAGGTGATGATCTGTGATATCATCACTTTGAGGTATGATCTCTATATTAGAGACATCTATACCATGGGATATAATTAAATCTAGCGTATGATTAAAGCGGTGAGTTGCTCCAATTATATTTTGTTTAACCCCAAGGGAATTTAGTAAATCCATAAATGTGAGTGCTAAAGCGTCGTTAGCATCATCTACATGAATGTTAAAGTCTCCTACTATCAACACTTTGTCAGAGTTAACCAATAGGTCTGATAGCAGATGTCCAAATTCTTTAAGAAAATCGATATATGGCCCCGGGGGTCTGTATACGGTGGCCAGGGTAAAATATAGCAAGGGTTTATTACGTATTTCATTGAGTGCAACATTAATGATGAGGACTTCAAATGAGTTAAACCTGGGCCTTATTTTCTGAGTAACAGTGAGTATATCATTGTAGATAGTGGCGACAACACCACCGTGACCAGTTATATGGGGCTCGTGCTTATAGAAATATCCTGACGGAGTAGACTCATTCAGACCAAAATATTCATTTGGTTTAAGCCAGGTTTCGGTGAGGCAGAGTATGTCAAGGCAATAATCTGAGATAATTTCATTAACAATAAGTGCTTTAGGCGCAAGGGATCTAATGTTGAGTAGTCCAAACTTTAGAGGTAGATTTCGATTACTTATTTGGCCTTTTTCTGGTTTTAAGGTTATCTGGCAAATTTATTCTTTTTTCTCACTATTCGGGGACCAGACACAGTTTCTATAGGACAAGCTATGTGTGTGTGTCTATCAGTATGGTGAGTTGTAATGTGCCTGATATCTACGGTATGACTTACCGCCATTCAGATGGTTCGTAGTGTCCTGGAGATGTCAGAGAGGACCGCTGCTCCAGCTCTGCTAAGGTGTAGGCCATCAGTGTGGTAGAGCCTAGGACGCTCCCAGAAAACATTCCAGTTATCAACAAAGGGTAATTTCTGTTGTTGACACCAAGATTGTAACCATTCATTAAAGGCAAATAATCTACTGAACTTCTCGATTCCTCGCTGAAATGTGGGAAGCGGTCCAGATACGATGATCCTTGTCGTGGGTGATGTGCTGTGAACCTTCACAACCATGCTCCTGAAGTCCTTCTTTAGGATCTCCGTCTGCCTCAGCCTGGTGTCGTTTGTGCCATCATGAAGGACCACAGCTCGAATGTTCTTCCTCAGGGCAGCAGGCACCTGTGCAGCAACATCAAGAACACATGCACCAGGTAAACAGCGAGTGTAGGTCCTCGCCTGGGGCATGGCGTGCTTCTTCCGCTGCTGATGTATCCAGGCTCCGTAGTATCCCAGCGCCGGGGTGAAGGAAATCCTGGGTGGGCTGCGTCCTTGGTGTGTTGGGCAGAGAAACCTGGGCAGAGAAACACGCGTGGTTGAGGTTGTAGGAGAATTCTCTCGCCGAGAATTTACCTGGGACAGGTGAGCGTCGGTCCGCAACGATTCCAGCGTGGCTTTCCGCTGCTGTAGCCGGGCCAGCTTCACCTGTAGCTCGTGGATCAGCTTCTCCACGGCCTCCAGCTCCAAATCCACCGAGTGCAGCTCCGATGTCTCCTCACCTGCACTCAGAGGCAGACACACAACCGACATGGTGTCTAAATACGGAAATAAGGAGTGTGAAGAATTGTAAACAAACTTGTGATAGCCGGGCTAACGGGCTAGCGATGCTAATGCCGGCTAAAAGCGGCGTGCTGCAAAACAATTAAAACTTAACGATATAACACACGTTTTGAGTAAATATATTATAAGATAGTATGAACTACATATCTG
Organism: Channallabes apus; assembly: GCA_030522415.1. Lineage (NCBI taxonomy): Eukaryota > Metazoa > Chordata > Actinopteri > Siluriformes > Clariidae > Channallabes > Channallabes apus. The sequence continues at coordinate 47,447,294 of CM060111.1, forward strand.
CTATATGTTCACTCTTCGTAAGTGGATGAAAAAGATGAAAACTTGGTCAGTCTGGCGGAGCTCGGAAAAAAGCAGCGTCTCAGCCAACCGTCTCAGATCACACTGAACCGAGTACCTAATACTGAACCGAATACTTAACACACTCGACACACACTTAACACACCTAACACACTCGACACACACTCGACACACACTTAACACACTCGACACACACTTAACACACTCGACACACACCTAACACACACTCGGTTCACCATATTGAGACGGTGTCTGTTCCCCGATCTAAGCAAAAATGTAGAAAGACTCAGAAAATCTGTTTCAATAATCTAATTAACATAAACTCCGATCACACTGAATGCGCAGCCGGCACCTCTGATCTGAAGCTAGGACTGTTAAATATTAGATCTCTCGCATCAAAAGCGGTTATTGTTAATGAAATTATCATAGATCAATTCAATTCAATTCAGTTTTATTTGTATAGCGCTTTTAACAATTGACATTGTCTCAAAACAGCTTTACATAATCAAAAGAACTATTTAAGTTTGTATGGAATGTGTATGAATCAAAATGTTCAGATAGTCCCTGGTGAGCAAGCCCGAGGGCGACAGTGGCAAGGAAAAACTCCCTGAGATGGTAATAGGAAGAAACCTTGAGAGGAACCAGACTCAACAGGGAACCCATCCTCATCTGGGTGAAACAGATAGCAGGAAATGATCTGCATTTATACAGTGTTAAGTGTTAGGTTCAGCTATAATAGTTAATGTTAATTGATGTTAAAATGGAGTCCAGTAGTTATTGGAGACTCAGAAAGTTCCAGTCCTGAACTATCGAATTGTCAAGTCCTCAGAGAAACAGCTGACAACACCAGTCGAGGCCAGAACCATCTTGTAAGTAGATAGAATCATCACCAGACACCAGACGCATCCCAAAGAGACACACGGGGCATCCATGCGACGAGACCTCCAACCAGAAACGGGGCACCAGGATGGATCAGACAGGTCCGGAGGGCAGAGGGAGTCTGGATCACTGGCAGCTCAGGAACCACATGTGTAGCTCGACAGAGAGAGAGAGAGAGAAAGAGTGAAAGGGGGAGACAGGGGGAGAGAGGAAAGAGAAAGAGGAGGAGAAAGAAGAGGAGGAGAGATGGCAATTAGGTATGGTCACAGTCATAATGTATAATATGAATGTATATTTACTGTAGAGTGCAAGCAGGGACTCCGGCAGGACGAACTATGACATCATAACTAAAAGGGAGAGCCAATTCAATTCAATTCAATTTTATTTATATAGCGCTTTTAAGAATGGTCATTGTCTCAAAGCAGCTTCACAAAAATTAAATAAATAAAAAAAAAAAAATATATATATATATATATTATATATAAAATAATAAATAAATAAATAAAATTATAATAGAAAATAAATAAATAAAAACAAATAATAATAATAATTATAGAAAAGAAAATAATTGGAAGTGTGGATGTGTGAGAAAAATGTGCAGATAATAATGAGACGAATGAATGAAATTTCTCTGATGAGCAAGCCAAGGGTGACGGCGACGGTGGCAAGGAAAAACTCCCTGAGATGGCATTAGGAAGAAACCTTGAGAGGAACCAGACTCAACAGGGAACCCATCCTCATTTGGGCGATAACAGATAGAAATGATATAACATCTTGTGTGTTGTGCAGGTGAAAATTCAATATGACAGAAATTATTTAAATTGACATGAAGACCAGTTCAGCATAGGGACGAGTCAGTAGGTGCAGAGGGCAGATGAGGTCTGGATCACTGGAAGCACAGGAGCAGCATGTGTAGCTCCAACCATCATAAAGCTGAATCCAGCTGGAACTGGTCCTTCTCTGGATGCCTCAGGAACCTCGCAGGGTCGGCCTTTGTCTACTGAAGCTGGCAAAATCTCCCGATGCCTCGGGATGGGTAGAGAAATACAGAACAGATGGGGAGAATTAGCGTAGTTGCCATTCGGTATAGGTGTACTGGAGTATGAGTACTGGGATGAGTTATGTGTATGCCAGATTAAAAAGATGCGTCTTGAGTCTACTTTTGAACTGAGAAACCGTGTCTGCTCCCCGAACACTGTCTGGAAGGCTATTCCAAAGCTTTGGAGCTAAATATGAAAAAGCCCTACCCCCTTTTGTAGATTTTGAAATTCTGGGAACTACCAGAAGTCCGGAGCTTTGTGATCTTAAGGCGCGTGGTGGATTGTAGCATATCAGAAGACTGGTTAGGTATGTGGGAGCTAAACCATTTAAGGCCTTGTATGTAAGTAATACTATTTTGTAATTTATTCTAAACTGAACAGGTAGCCAGTGCAGGAATGATAATATTGGGGTTATATGATCATATTTTCTGGATCTAGTGAGAACCCTGGCAGCTGCATTTTGGATTAACTGAAGCTTGTTTATTGAGGATGCAGGACAACCACCTAGTAATGCATTACAATAGTCCAGTCTGGAGGTCATGAATGCATGAACTAGTTTTTCTGCATCAGATACGGATAAGATGTTCCTAAGTTTAGCAATATTTCGAAGATGGAAAAAGGTTGTTTTTGTGATATTTGAAATGTGATTTTCAAAAGACAAGTTACTGTCTAATATTACTCCCAGATCTTTTACTGCTGAGCTGGTAATAACAGTACATCCTTCTAAGCGCAAGCTGAATTGTGAAAGTTGTTGTGTGCTGGTTTTTGGGCCAATAAGTAATATCTCTGTCTTATCTGAATTTAATAAAAGAAAGTTATTGGTCATCCAATCTTTTATGTCCTGGACACACTCAGTTAATCTAGACAACTTAGGTATTTCGTCTGGTTTAGTTGAGATATATAATTGGGTATCATCAGCATAACAATGGAAACTAATCCCATGTCTTCTAATGATGTTACCCAAGGGAAGCATGTATATTGAGAACAACAGAGGTCCTAAAACTGACCCTTGTGGGACCCCATATTTCACTGGCATTACACCAGACGGTTCTCCATTTAGATCTACAAAATGGTAGCGATCAGACAGGTAAGATCTAAACCATTTTAATGCCTGTCCCTGAATACCTATATAATTTTGTAAGCGATCTATGAGAATATTATGATCTATAGTGTCGAATGCAGCACTAAGATCAAGCAGGACTAGCAATGAGATGCAGCCTTGGTCTGAAGCTAAAAACAAGTCATTTGTAATCTTAACTAGTGCAGTTTCTGTGCTATGATGGGGCCTGAAACCTGACTGAAATTCTTCAAGGATGTTGTTATCCTGCAAGAATGTGCAAATTTGAGCTGATACTACTTTTTCTAGTATTTTTGATATGAACGGGAGGTTTGAAATCGGTCTGTAATTTTTTATTTCATTCGCGTCCAAATTAGATTTTTTAAGAAGCGGCTCAATAACTGCTAACTGCTAAATGTAATGAAGAATTAATAATGTTTAGGAGTGGCTCTCCAACCGTAAGCATCACTTTTAAAAATCTGGTTGGGATTGGGTCTAACAGGCACGTTGTTGATTTAGCCGAGGTGATGAGTTTATACAGCTCTTCCTGTCCTATACCTGTAAAGCAGTGAAAATCTAAATGTGAAGCTATAGGCTGAACTGGATCGTGAGATACTATTAGAGGTTGAACCTCCATTATTTTCTTCCTGATATTATTGATTTTTTCATTAAAGAAGTCCATAAAGTCTTCACTTCTAAACTGTGATGGGATACTCTCTGCGGGCATCTTAGGTTTTGTTAGGCGAGCCACTGTACTAAAGAAGAACCTGGGATTGTTTTGGTTTCTTGCTATCAGTTGGCTAAGATGCTCGGTCCTAGCAGTTTTTAGAGCCTGTCTATAGCTGCACATACTGTCTTTATACGCAATTCGAAAAACTTCTAATTTAGTTTTCCTCCATTTTCACTCGAGGTTACGGGTTGCTCTCTTTAGGGCGCGAGTATGACTGTTGTACCAAGGTGCAAATGTTTTATCTCTGACTTTTTTTAATCTGATGGGAGCAACAGTGTCTAATGTACTGGTAAAAATAGTGCCCATGCTGCTAGTCACTTCATCTAGATCATCTGCATTTAGGGGTCTAATAAGAAATTGGGACAGATCCGGCAGATTACTTGTGAATCTGTCTTTAGTGGTGGGATTCATATTTCTAACAGATTGATAACGTGGGGAGACACAGCTAATCTGTTCTACGGGTAGAGTATATGTCAGGAGGTGATGATCTGTGATATCATCACTTTGAGGTATGATCTCTATATTAGAGACATCTATACCATGGGATATAATTAATAATTAATGATAAGCACTTCAAATGAATTAAACCTGGGCCTTATTTTCTGGGTAACAGTGAGTACATCATTGTAGATAGTGGCGACACCACCACCGCGACCAATTAGACGGGGCTCGTGCTTATAGAAATATCCTGACGGAGTAGACTCATTCAGACCAAAATATTCATTTGGTTTAAGCCAGGTTTCAGTGAGACAGAGTGCGTCAAGGCAATAATCTGAGATAATTTCATTAACAATAAGTGCTTTGGGCGCAAGGGATCTAATGTTGAGTAGTCCAAACTTTAGAGGTGGATTTTGACTACTTATTTTGCCTTTTTCTGGTTTTATGGTTATCAGATTGTTTCGGGCAAATTTAACAAATTTATTCTTTTTTCTCAGTATTCGGGGAACAGACACAGTTTCTATAGGACAAGCTATGTGTGTTCGTCTATCACTACGGTGAGTTGTGATGTGTCTAATATGTTTGGAATCTACAGTATGACTTACCGCCAGTCAGATGGTTCGTAGTGTCCTGGAGATGTTGTCAGAGAGGACCGCTGCTCCAGCTCTGCTAGGGTGTAGGCCATCGGTGTGGTAGAGCCTAGGACGCTCCCAGAAAACATTCCAGTTATCAACAAAGCGTAATTTCTGTTGTTGACACCAAGATTGTAACCATTCATTAAAAGCAAATAATCTACTGAACTTCTCGATTCCTCACTGAAATGTGGGAAGCGGTCCAGATACGATGATCCTTGTCGTGGGTGATGTGCTGCGGACCTTCTCGACCAGGCTCCTGAAGTCCTTCTTTAGGATCTCCGTCTGCCTCAGCCTGGTGTCGTTCGTGCCGGCATGAAGAACCACAGCTCCAATGTTCCTCCTCAGGGCAGCAGGCACCTGTGCAGCAACATCAAGAACACGTGCACCAGGTAAACAGCGTGTGTGCACCTTACCTTTAGCCGTGGTAGCACGCACGTGACGAACGATGGAGTCTCCGATGACCAGGACGTCGTGTGCCGTCTCGCGGAGAGGAGCGAAGCGGTTTTGGGTCGAGATGTCGAAGACGGGTGGTGGTGGTGGAGGGGGAGAGGTCCTCGCCCGGGGGTGGGCGTGCTTCTTCCGCCGCTGCTGTATCCAGGGTCCGTGATGTCCCGGCGCTGGGGTGTAGGAAAACTGGGCGGGCTGCGTCCTTGGTGTGTTGGACCTGGGCAGAGAAACACGCGGGGTTGAGGTTGTAGGAGAATTCTCACGCCGAGAATTTACCTGGGACAGGTGAGCGTCGGTCTGCGTCGATTCCAGCGTGGCTTTCCGCTGCTGTAACCGGACCAGCTTCACCTGTAGCTCACGGATCAGCTTCTCCACGGCCTCCACGTCCAAATCCACCGAGTGCAGCTCCAATGTCTCCTCACCTGCACTCAGAGGCAGAGTCACAACCAACATGGTGTCTAAACACGGAAAATAATCGGTGTGAGGAAGCGAAAACAAACTTTACAAACAAACAAACAAACGTGGTAGCTGGGCTAGCGATGCTAATGCTAATTAGCGATGCTAATGCCGGCTAAAAGCGGTGTGCTGCAAAACAATTAAAACTTAACGATATAACACGCGTTTCGAGTAAATATATTATAAGATACTTATCCGTTTTATGTACACTCTTCGTAAGGGGACGAAAAAGTTTAAAAGTTGGTCAGTATGGTGGAGCTCGGAAAAAAGCAGCGTCTCAGCGTCCTCGTACGGAGGAAGTGACGTCAGCCTGAAGGAAACACAAACATGAGGGGGAACTGAGATGTAAAGCAAACAATCACCTCACCGTCAACAAACCTGAGTGATCAATTGAGAGTGAGGAAGACAGGATCTAAACATACCAGTTCACCATAATACTCTACGTCCATGAGTCCCCCAGATCTGCTCCTTTACCTTATGGCAAATCTATTCATAAAAATGCTTGGTTAAATAAATAGGTTTTGAGCCTAGACTTAAACACTGAGACTGTGTCTGAGTCCCGAACACTATTTGGAAGACTATTCCATAATTTTGGGGCTTTGTAAGAAAAAGCTCCGCCCCCAGCTGTAGTTTCATAATACGCGGTACTGACAAGCAGCCTGCATCCTTTGACCGAAGTAGGCGTGGCGGATCGTAAGACACTAGCAGTTCGCTCAGATACTGATACAGATGGCGAGACCATTTAATGCTTTATATGTCAAGAGTAGTATTTTAAAATCAATGCGAAATTTCACAGGGAGCCAATGTAGTGAAGCTAGGATAGGGGTGATGTGCTCATATCTGGTTCTAGTGAGGACTCTCACTGCTGCATTCTGGACTAGCTGAAGCTTGTTTATGCACCTAACTGAACAACCAGACAGTAAGGCATTACAATAGTCCAACCTAGAGGTGATAAAAGCATGAACTAGTTTTTCTGCATCGTTAGCGACAATATATTTCTTATCTTGGCAATATTTCTGAGGTGAAAGAATGGTATGCTGGTGATATTATCTACATGAGCTTCAAATGAAAGGCTGGAATCTATAATCACGCCGAGGTCTTTTACTGTTGCACTTGATGGAACAGAAAGGCCATCTAAAGTTACGCTGTGATCTAAGATTTTACTTCTAGCTGTATGCGGTCCTATGACTAGAACTTCTGTCTTATCCGGATTAAGCAGAAGGAAGTTAATTAGCATCCAATTTCTTATGTCCTGCACACATTGCAGACCTGTCTGATCCATCCTGGTGCCCCGTTTCTGGTTGGAGGTCTCGTCGCATGGATGCCCCGTGTGTCTCTTTAGGATGCGTCTGGTGTCTGGGGATGATTCTATCTACTTAGAAGATGGTGACTTCCGGTTAGCAGCCACATGGAGTAGGACGTGTTGGTTAGGTGCTCCGACAGTTTCGAATTTCTTTACTCCCTTATTCGTCTTTAAATGTTAAATTAAAATCTTAGTTGACAATAACTTTGTACTCTACCCCACGGTTATATATTTTTTCATTTGTGATGGCTACCAGGAGTGTTAAAGCCGTGAAAAAGGACGACACTGCGACTCCTCTAACAGTCGAGGCTATCTCAGCGCTGTTAGAGCAACACCGTGATGCGTTAGCGGCGGAGTTTAAATCCTCGTTTAGTTTATTAGAAATTAAACTCGACCAGATTCAGGCCCAAGTAGAGGACCATGGACAGCGCTTACCGTCATTAGAACTCGCTACAGACGACCTGAGTCAGCGTGTGACGGAGCTGGAGAACATCTGCTCCGGACTTCGGGAAAACAGCACAAAGTTGACGGCCAAAGTTGTAGACTTAGAAGGCCGGAGCAGGAGACAAAATCTGCGTGTTCTGGGTCTCCCGGAAGGTTCTGAAGGTGGACTCCCTACCGAGTTCTTCTCCAAGTTTCTGTGCGAGGTGTTTGGGACTGAAACGCTACCTTCCCCGCCGGAGATTGACCGAGCCCACCGAATACCTGCATCCAAACCCGCTTCAGGACAGAGACCTCGGCCCGTCATTCTCCGCGTGCACCGGTACCAGGTGAAAGACCTTCTGATTCGGGAGGCTCGGCGGAGAGGGAAGCTGGAATACCGCGGTCAGCAGCTTCGCATAGTGGAAGACTACGCTCCCGAAGTTTTAAACCAGCGAGCCGAGTATAGAGGAGTGATGAGCGAGTTATACAGCCGTGGTCTCCGGCCTTCACTCCTGTATCCAGCGCGGCTCCGGATCACTCTGTCTACCGGACAGAAGAAGTGGCTCCGCTCGGTAGAAGAGGCGCAGAAACACATAGACAGTCTGCCGAAAACTGCGTAGTGCACTATATTATTATTATTATTTTAATACGCAATACTACGGTTCTCAGGAAAGTACCATTTTTAACTAAAAGTCTGGCCATGTTTACGTCTTTCCCGGTAAGAGTGTTGTGTTAAACTTGTGAAGGGGTTATTATTATTATTTTTATATTACAATTTTTTCTATTTTTAATCACGTGTGATTTACATGTTTGTATATTTAGAGTTACAATGTGACGTGGGGGGAGGGGTGGTGGTGGTGTGTTTTTCTCTCATTGAGAGATTTCAGTATTGGAGTGTGGAAATGTTTTATTTATATATTTAATTATTAGTTTCTGTAAGTTGTGTCGGAGCAGAAGATGGGGTGGTTAGCGGCAGGAGGATTTGTTGGGTGAAGATGGAGGAAGGGAAGAGCTTGCTGCTGTGTTTGTTAGCAGCTATCTTTGTTTGTTGGGGTGTAGTGGGGTGTGTGGGGGAGGGGTGTGGGGGGGAGGGGTGGGGGATCTCCAAAGCCAGTATTGTGTTAGTTCTTTGTACACTGTGTATTTTTAACACGTTGTTCTGTGTTTTACATTTTAAGGCTGACGTCAGGCATCTTATTCATGTTTATCTACCTGCATTTTCTCTCAGGGAGAATGAATAGTTCTTTAAACTTCGTGAGCTGGAATGTTAAGGGTTTAAACCATCCGGTGAAGAGAAGGAAGGTGCTCTCACACCTTAAACAACTTAACACTGCAATCGCATTTTTACAAGAAACTCACATTCGCAGTTCTGATAATTCTCGCCTTATGTCGCGTTGGGGTGGGCAGCACTACCACTCAACCTTTCAGGCCAAAGCTAGGGGTGTCTCAATTCTCATTAACCCAAACATCTCTTTTGAGCATCATAATGTTATTACAGATATACAAGGTCGTTATATCATTGTTTCAGGGAAGTTATTTAATACTAATGTAGTGTTGGCTAATTTATATGCCCCTAATTATGACGATGTCTCCTTCTTTGAACATTTTTTCTCTCTTCTGCCTGATCTGAGCTCATACTCTCTCATATTAGGGGGAGACTTTAACTGCTGTTTAGATCCATCACTTGATAGGTCATCTCCCAATCCTATACCTCTGAGTAAATCCGCCATGTTACTTCAGTCCTATCTCTGCAGCTTTGGTATCTCTGACATATGGCGCTTCCTTAATCCAAAAAAGAGAGAATACTCCTTTTTCTCACATGTTCATCATACTTTCTCCAGAATTGATTATTTCTTTATAGATAATCAACTGATCCCAATGGTTACTTCTTGTGCTTATCAGAGCATTGTGATATCAGATCATGCTCCAGTTGTTATGTCTATAAAACTTCCAGATCTCCCTCAAGTTACTAAACATTGGCGCTTTAATTCATCGTTGCTGATGGAGGACGATTTTGTAAAATTTATGGAAGACCAGATCGTTTTTTTCTTCACCACAAATGAAACACCTGAAGTGTCACGTTTGGTTGTTTGGGATGCTCTGAAAGCCTACCTCAGGGGACAGATAATTTCATACACTGCAAATATGAAAAGGAAGGCATATAAAGAACGAAAAGATTTGACCAACCAAATTAAAGAAATTGACCAGCAGTATGCTCTATTTAAAAACCCCGATCTCTATAAAAAACGCGTAGAAGTGCAAACTAAGTTTGAACTTATTTCAACGCATGTAATTGAACGGCAATTATTAAAGAGTAGGAGCCAATTTTACATTCATGGTGACAAATCTGGGAAACTTTTAGCTAATCAGTTAAAAGGATTTAGAGCACAGCAACAAATTACGAAAATTCGGATGGAGGATGGTACCATCACTACGGACCATTCTAAAATTAATGATGCATTCAGGAATTTTTATTCTCGATTATATACTTCTGAGTTCCCAAAGGACCATAGTTCAGTTGAGAATTTCTTGACTCAACTAAATATCCCAACACTGTCCCCTGATTCTAGATTAAGATTAGAAGAGCCCATATCACAAGAGGAAATCAGTTCAGCTATCTCCTCATTGCAATCTGGTAAGTCCCCGGGTCCTGACGGGTTCCCTGCAGAGTTTTTTAAATCATTCTCCTCATACCTTGCACCACAACTAGCTTTGGTTCTATCTGAATCTTTCAAGCAAGGTAAGATGCCTGCGTCATTTAATGAGGCTCGCATCACCCTCATAGCAAAGAAGGATAAGGACCCAACAGAGTGCTCCTCATATAGACCAATCTCTCTTCTTAATGTGGATGTTAAAATCCTTGCTAAAGTCTTGGCTCGTAGATTAGAGAATGTTCTACCCTCAATTATATCTGAGGACCAGACCGGTTTTGTTAAAAATCGTTACTCTTACTTTAACATTCGACGCCTTATGGATATCTTGTACACACCATCAGAGGAGACCCCTGGGTGTGTCCTTTCTTTGGATGCTGAAAAGGCTTTTGATCGTGTGGAATGGGAGTATTTATTCAGGGCTTTAGAAAAATTTAATTTTGGTCCAAGTTTTATCACTTGGGTTAAATTATTATATTCAAGCCCTACTGCCTCAGTTCTGACAAATGCTCAACAGTCTCAACCATTCAGTCTTCAGCGGGGAACTCGTCAGGGGTGTCCCCTTAGCCCATTGCTTTTTAACCTCGCCATTGAGCCACTAGCAATTGCATTCCGAAGCTGTAGAAATATATCTGGGATTTGGAGGCAGGGAGAAGAACATAAAGTTTCCCTTTATGCAGATGATCTTCTACTTTTTTTATCGAATCCAGTCTCCTCTCTGCCACCTGTGCTGTCATTGCTCAGGGAATTTAGCTATTTTTCAGGATATAAATTAAATTTGCACAAAAGTGAACTTTTTCTGCTAGATAATACAGCAGTAACAACTGGTATGCACAATTTCCCATTCAACATTGTGAAAAATCAGTTTACCTATCTTGGTATTACAATCACAAGGAAACATAAACACCTCTTTAAAGAAAATTTTATTAGGTTGTTGAACCAAACAAGAAAGGACTTGGGACGATGGTCACCACTGTCCATGTCCCTGGTGGGCCGCATTAATGCAATTAAAATGAGTATTCTCCCTAAATTTTTATATCTCTTTCAGTCTGTACCTGTTTTTATTCCCAAATCTTACTTTGGCGCGTTAGACTCAATTATATCTTCTTACCTTTGGAAAGGTAAACACCCACGATTGAATAAGTCCCTACTTCAAAGATCTAAAAGAGACGGTGGCATGGCTCTACCTAATTTTCGTTTCTACTACTGGGCAGCAAACATTCGTTCTGTTATCTTTTGGTCATATTTTCATAACCAACCTAATCGGCCTGCCTGGGTGGAAATGGAGATAAAGTCTGTCAAAAATCTCTCTCTCTGCACTCCTTGGATCTGCTCTCCCCATCCCCTCAATTAAATTAATCAATAACTCAGTAGTGGTGCATACCTTGAGAGTATGGGCTCAGTTCAGAAAGCACAGCGGTCTTCTGGGCTTCTCTCTGTCCAGTCCTATCGTCTCTAACCATCTCTTCCAACCTTCTTTACATGACTCAGTGTTTCAGGAATGGTACAATAAGGGCATCAAGCTTTGCAAAGACCTGTTCGTTGACCATAAGTTTGCATCATTTGAACAGCTTTCCGAAAGGTTTAACTTACCCAATTCTCATTTTTTCAGATATCTGCAAGTAAGACACTTCATTCGCTCTTTAATACCAAATTTCCCTGAGGCTCCTGCTGTAAACATTCTAGATAATCTCCTCTGTTTGTCGCCGCTGCGTAAAGGCCTAATATCCACTATTTATGGTGAATTGATGGCTTCGAGTCACACCCCTCTGTGTAAAATTAAAACTGCTTGGGAGAACGATTTAAATTTGTCACTATCAGATGATACTTGGAATTCAATTCTTAAACTTATCAACTCAACCTCCTTATGTGCCCGCCACTCTTTATTACAGTTTAAGGTCGTACACAGGGCTCATTTCTCCAAACTTAAACTCTCCCGTTTCTACCCAGACATTGATCCTTGCTGTAATAAATGTAAAAGTGGAGAGGCGTCTCTTATTCATATGTACTGGACATGCCCGAATTTGGAAAAATTCTGGAGGGATGTTTTTAAGACCCTGTCCTTCATATTGAAGTGCAATCTTGAACCAGACCCTCTGATTGCTCTTTTTGGTGTCACTGGAGAAGAGGGTAAGAGTCTAAGTCCAGCCAAAAAGAGATTGTTATCTTTTGCGACACTCCTGGCCAGGCGCTCTCTTTTATTCAAGTGGAAGGATGCCACGTCACCCACTCACGCCCAGTGGCTCAGGGATATCATGTCCTGTCTGTCCCTGGAGAAGATTCACTACTCAATTCATTACTCAGACTTTAAATTTCAACAGGTGTGGGGGCCCTTCCTTCACTTTTTTCATATACATTTATAGTTTGATTCCTGTCTTATTTAATTATTTGTTTGTTTGCTTTCTTTCCCCTTTTTATTCCTCTTTATTTATTTTTTTTTGCACGTAGAACCAAAAAACTTCCAGCTCCATATTCTTTTTTCTTTTTTGGTTTCTCTCAATGCCTGGCGTTTAGCCTTTCTTATACTTGTAAAACTGGCTTGGAGTCGGGGAGGGACGGGGTGGGTGCTATAGGGTTTATAAGGGGATTATAAAACCTGCATTAAAATATGACATGTTTACCCTGTTTTATCCCTGTTAAAATCAATAAAAATATTGTTGAAAAAAAAAAAAAAAAAGAAGATGGTTCTGGCCTCGACTGGTGTTGTCAGCTGTTTCTCTGAGGACTTGACAATTCGATAGTTCAGGACTGGAACTTTCTACAAGTCTATCTGAGTCTCCAATAACTACTGGACTCCATTTTAACATCAATTAACATCAACTATTATAGCTGAACCTAACACTTAACACTGTATAAATGCAGATCATTTCCTGCTATCTGTTTCACCCAGATGAGGATGGGTTCCCTGTCGAGTCTGGTTCCTGTCAAGGTTTCTTCCTATTACCATCTCAGGGAGTTTTTCCTTGCCACTGTCACCCTCGGCTTGCTCACCAGGGACTATCTGAACATTTTGATTCATACACATTCACATTCCATACAAACTTAAATAATTCTTTTGATTGTGTAAAGCTGTTTTGAGACAATGTCAATTGTTAAAAGCGCTATACAAATAAAACTTAATTGAAAAATTGAACTCGACACACACTTAACACACCTAACACACATTTAACACACTCGACACACACGTAACACACTCTGCACACACTTAGCACACTCTGCATACACCTAAGACACATTTAACACACATTTAACACACTAGACACACACTTAACACACTCAACATACACTTAATACACCTAACACACACCTAACACAAACTTAACACACATTTAATGCACCTATCACACACCTAACACACACCTAACACACACGTAACACACACGTAACACACACGTAACACACACGTAACACACACCTAACACACACTTAACACACACGTAACACACTATACAGTACATACAACACATTCAGTACCAGTGTTGAGTGTAACGCGTTAGAGTACTTGGATTACTTTTTTGATGTAACGAGTAATCTAACGTGTCCGCCATTTAAGTACACCGTGATTTATTTATTTTTAAACGTAATCCGTTATTCAGACAATTTATTTAATCCGTGAGCCAGACAGCAGTGATTCCCAATCCATTCGTGTGCGTATGTGAAAGACGTCCTATAAGCCCCGCCCACAATAACCTGCCCCCCTCCATTATTATTCCAGCTGTTATACCCCTATCTCACCTATGCAGTTTGACTATGAGAGGATCGAAACGCTGAAAGATCATAGCGCCTAATCACAGAGCTAAACTGGCGGTGAATTATGATGAACCATACTTACGGCTTCATACTACACGGTTTCACGTAGGTGAGAGAGGGGTATTAGTGGGTGAGTTGGGGGTATTAATAGTTGACAGATTATGGATCAAACTTGTCTGAGTGATGATGGTAGAATAATTATAAAGGTCTTGACTAAAACAACATGCGTGAGGAACCACAAAGGAGTTTTAATTTTCTGCAGTGGAAAAGTACTGAATTAGTTACTTTTATCAGAAAGTAACACTGTAATGTAACTGATTGTAAAGACAGTAATTTTCTAACGTAATTAGTTACTTTAAAAGTAACATCCCCCAACACTGTTCAATACTCATCACCAATCCAAACACAGTCCTCACCTAACTGCTTAACACACTCAGCACCCAACACCCTGACCCTCTGTGCCCTGGGATGTTTATCTGTCCTCAAGCAGACAGGAGGAGACAGTTGGACTGCTCTGCGAATTTAAAGTCAGGCTGGTGAACCACAGACACTGCAGTGAGGACATACAGAGTGGAGGACCTGGAGTCAGGGCTGGAGTGATGTACAACTACACTGAGATAATTCACTCTCTCTCTGTCTGTCTCTCAGGGTGACGAGCCTGTCTCCTCTCTTCAGCAGCCTGATGGGAGTTTGTTGATCATCAGCGCGACTGCAGCAGATTCTGGACGTTACATCTGTACAGCCAGCAGCTCAGCTGGAGAAGCACACAGAGAGATCACCCTCACTGTCCACTGTAAGACCTGCTAAAAGACAGAGAGACAAAGAGAGAGAAAGAGACGGAGAGACAGACAGACAAATAGCTTTTTTTTCTGATTCCAGCAAAGCCTCATATCCTCGGATCATATGAGCACGCAGAGGTCATTAATAGGACAGTGACGGAGGGGGCAGAGGTAATCCTGCCGTGTGAGGTTGAGGGAAGCCCCGTCCCCACAGTGTCCTGGAGCCGTAATGGACAGCTCCTTCCACCAATCACAGCCCGGTAGGACTCTCTCCTTTTCTACTGTAGTTATAAGAACTCATCATAACACCTCGTTAGAATTATTTATTAAACACGGTATAATCACTAACCAGAGGTTTAAACCAAATCCTATAAAATCATTCAATGTATTTGTGACCTGTAGTGGGATATGAAGGTGTGTGTCTGTGTGTGTGTGTGTGCGCAATATGAAAAAGTTATAATTCTGTTAAAATGAACTTGAGTTTGTATATAAGTGTCATTTCTGAATGTGTTATTGTTTTAATGTTCAGTAGGGTTTATCAAACTAAAGTGAGACTCGAATATAAAGTGTTTCGGGCCGATCTTCAGCACCGGGCCATTTCAGGGGACTAAAACCCAAACAGTCCTGAGGGTAGAGTTCCCCCTCTCACACAGGGACGTGTCCAGAGTGTAGACCAGGACTATGTGTAGCTCCGTGTGAGTCTTCTGCTCCAGCAGTCACTCCAGCCTGGTGTCCAGTCGTTTGGTGTTAATCACATGGTGGAGCTTTACTTGGACTAGCGTAGCATTAGATTGTGATAGTGTGTGTGTGTGTTTGTGTTTGTGTGTGTGTGTTTGTGTGTGTGTTTGTATGTGTTTGTGTGTGTGTGTTTGTGTGTGTGTTTGTATGTGTGTGTGTGTGTGTGCAGCCAGAACATTTAGGATTTTGTAGAGAGATACCCCTGCTAGCTAAAAGCAGTGTTGTGGACGTTCTCATTCAGCCAGGTCTCCGTTATGTACAGTTTAGTTCATTTAGTTCACTGAGTGTGTAGAAATATTACTGGAGCGAGTTTATTTAGCAATTGTAATCTAAACATTTTGTGTGTGTGTGTGTGTGTGTGTGTGTGTGTGCGCAGGGTCACGGTTTTGCCAAAGGGCTCTTTGAAGATCAAAAATGTTCAGCTGACGGACAGTAACATTTACACCTGCACTGCAGAGAACCCAGCAGGAGTTACCACACTGACCTACAGTCTACACATCCGGGGTAATTAACACACTCCTGGGGTAATTAACACACAGACCTACAGTCTACACATCCGGGGTAATTAGCACACTCCTGGGGTAATTAACACACTGACCTACAGTCTACACCTGTCCAGGGTAATTAACACACTGACCTACAGTCTACACCTGTCCAGGGTAATTATCACACTGACCTACAGTCTACACATCCGGGGTAATTAACACACTCCTGGGGTAATTAACACACACACCTACAGTCTACACATCCGGGGTAATTAACACACAGACCTACAGTCTACACATCCGGGGTAATTAACACACTGACCTACAGTCTACACATCCGGGGTAATTAACACACTCCTGGGGTAATTAACACACAGACCTACAGTCTACACATCCGGGGTAATTAACACACAGACCTACAGTCTACACATCCGGGGTAATTAACACACTGACCTACAGTCTACACATCCGGGGTAATTAACACACTCCTGGGGTAATTAACACACTGACCTACAGTCTACACCTGTCCAGGGTAATTATCACACTGACCTACAGTCTACACATCCGGGGTAATTAACACACTCCTGGGGTAATTAACACACACACCTACAGTCTACACATCCGGGGTAATTAACACACAGACCTACAGTCTACACATCCGGGGTAATTAACACACTGACCTACAGTCTACACATCCGGGGTAATTAACACACTCCTGGGGTAATTAACACACTGACCTACAGTCTACACCTGTCCAGGGTAATTATCACACTGACCTACAGTCTACACATCCGGGGTAATTAACACACTCCTGGGGTAATTAACACACACACCTACAGTCTACACATCCGGGGTAATTAACACACAGACCTACAGTCTACACATCCGGGGTAATTAACACACTGACCTACAGTCTACACATCCGGGGTAATTAACACACTCCTGGGGTAATTAACACACAGACCTACAGTCTACACTCCCGGGGTAATTAACACACTCCTGGGGTAATTAACACACTGACCTACAGTCTACAATTCAATTCAATTTTATTTATATAGCGCTTTTAACAATGGTCATTGTCTCAAAGCAGCTTCACAAAAATTAAAGAAATTAAAAAAAAAAAAAAAAAAATTATATATATAGAATAATTATATATAAAATAATAAATAAATAAATAAATAAAATTATAATAGAAAATAAATAAATAAAAACAAATAATAATAATAATAATTATAGAAAAGAAAATAATTGGAAGTGTGGATGTGTGAGAAAAATGTGCAGATAATAATGAGACGAATGAATGAAATTTCTCTGATGAGCAAGCCAAGGGTGACGGCGACGGTGGCAAGGAAAAACTCCCTGAGATGGCATTAGGAAGAAACCTTTAGAGGAACCAGACTCAACAGGGAACCCATCCTCATCTGGGTGATAACAGATAGAAATGATATAACATCTTGTGTGTTGTGCAGGTGAAAATTCAATATGACAGAAATTATTTAAATTTGTCATGAAGACCAGTTCAGCATAGGGACGAGTCAGTAGGTGCAGAGGGCAGATGAGGTCTGGATCACTGGAAGCACAGGAGCAGCATGTGTAGCTCCAACCATCATAAAGCTGAATCCAGTTGGAGCTGGTCCTTCTCTGGATGCCTCAGGAACCTCGCAGGGTCGGCCTTTGTCTACTGAAGCTGGCAAAATCTCCCGATGCCTCGGGATGGGTAGAGAAATACAGAACAGATGGGGAGAATTAGCGTAGTTGCCATTCGGTATAGGTGTACTGGAGTATGAGTACTGGGATGAGTTATGTGTATGCCAGATTAAAAAGATGCGTCTTGAGTCTACTTTTGAACTGAGAAACCGTGTCTGCTCCCCGAATACTGTCTGGAAGGCTATTCCAAAGCTTTGGAGCTAAATATGAAAAAGCCCTACCCCCTTTTGTAGATTTTGAAATTCTGGGAACTACCAGAAGTCCGGAGTTTTGTGGTCTACACTCCCGGGGTAATTAACACACTGACCTACAGTCTACACATCCGGGGTAATTAACACATGTCTGGTGTATATTTCAGGGTAAAGTGTTGTTTCTCTTCTCTCTCTGCAGTGCCGCCGAGGATTGTGGGTCAGCAGGAAGAGGACGTGAGTGCTGTAGAAGGTCACATGATCTCTCTCGTGTGTGATGTACAAACACACCTCGTTCCTGAAATCGTATGGACGAGAGACGGGCAGCTGCTGAACCTCGGTTCTCGTGTTCACATCCTATCAGGTAACACACGGGACATAATCATCACCACCGTGTCATCAGCGTGACTGTGCTAACCCCGTGATGTCACTTCCTGATGGAAAGGTGGTAAGGTGCTGCAGATTTCCGGTGTGCTGGAGCAGGACGCAGGTCAGTATGTCTGCACGGCGACCAACTCGGCAGGACAGGCCCAGAAGAGCATCGTGCTGAATGTTTATGGTGTGCAGAGCTGCATGTTTATTTTTATTTACTCAACACTTCAGATTACATTAGAATATAATGGATATATTAATAATTATTTATGACAGTAATCATCACACAGCTGTACCTTATGTTTCTGTTGTTTTTACTCCTGTTCATGGTTTTACCTGATTTAGCCCCGCCCATTCTCCTCCCACTGCCCCACCCCGGGTCAGAGGTCATAAGCCATCAGATAGGGTCGTCAGTTACACTGAGCTGTGAGGCGCGAGGTATTCCTGAGCCAGAGGTCACATGGTACAGAAATGGCCAGAAGCTGACCTCTGGCAAATTCGTTCACCTTACTGGCCAGAAACTGACAATAAACAGCATGCAGGTGAGGTACTATATGAATTACTGACCGATCACAGACTAATCACTCACTGATCAACCACTGACCAACCACTAATCATTGATCAATCACCGATCAACCACTGACTGTAGTCATTGACTGTTTCCTGTTGGTGACGTAGCTTCCTGTTTTTGTATCGTTGCCGCGAAAGTTTCGCGTTTGTATCAGCGTTTAAACTACATCACTTTATAGAATAATAATATTAATAGCAACTAACGTTTACATCTCCATACTATTCGGCTTCGCCTTTTTTCTGCAATTTTTGGAGAACGCGCGAGTTTCCTCGTCTAAAAACAACAAACGGAATTCATCTCCAAACGACTAAAACTCCGACTCAGGTACGTTATAATGTCTACCGTTCAGCTTGTTCAGTGTGTGGAGTGCAGGATGTTTAGACATTCTTCCTCCGTCATTAGTGATAACTTTATTTGTGATAGGTGTGTGTTAGTGAGCACTCTGACGGAGAAGATATCAGCGTTAGAGGAGTGCATCCAGACTTTAGAGAGGGTTAGAGTCTGGGTGCTGCAGGCGGAGATAAACAGCCCCCGACTCCGGCATTAGAGCCCTCACAGCGGGGCGAGTGGGTGACGACTCGGCAACATACTCGTTCAGCCAAAGCTAACGCTAAGGCTAGCCCACCGGAGCACACCTCCTCTGCGCTTCACGTGTCCAACAGGTTTGCGCTCCTCAGTGATGCACCCGCTGAGAAACCTGAAAGAGCTCTGGTTATAGGAGACTCTATACTGAGGCACGTGACATTAGCTAGACCTTTAGGGGCGCCAGCGGCAGTGGTTAGGTGTATCCCGGGAGCCAGAGCACCGGACATAGCAGGTAATCTTAGGGCTCTAGGACAGCACAGGTTCTCTAAGATAGTGGTATATGCTGGAGCTAACGATATACGCCTTCGTCAGTCAGAGGTTAGTAAGAGTAACTTTACAGAGGTGTTTAAATTGGCGAAGGCGATGTCCGATGAAGTAATATGCTCTGGTCCCATCCCAATGAGACGTGGCGACATAGCTTACAGCAGGTTATGGTCGCTGAACCGCTGGATGTCCAGGTGGTGCTCCGAAAATAATGTGGGGTTCATAGACAATTGGAAGACCTTTGAGGGCAAAGCTGGCCTGTTAGGGCAGGATGGTGTCCATCCCACTCGGGAAGGTGCTGCTCTCATTTCCTGTAGTATAGCTCATAGTCTCAGTAGAGGTCTAGTTAATCGGTGACAATCCAGAGCCCAGGCCAGGGAGCAGACAGACAGGCTAAACCAACCGTCTGCTAGCTGCATAGAGTCGTCAGTCAGGGTTCACCATATTGAGACTGTGTCTGTTCCCCGATCTAAGCAAAAATGTAGAAAGACTCAGAAAGTCTGTTTCAATAATCTAATTAACATAAAGACCACAAACTCAGATCATACTGAATGTGCAGCCGGCACCTCTGATCTGAAGCTAGGATTGTTAAATATTAGACCTCTCGCATCAAAAGCAGTTATTGTTAATGAAATTATCACAGATCAGCCGTTTGATATACACTGTTTAACTGAAACATGGGTTAAACAGGATGAGTATGTAGCTCTAAATGAAGCTAGTCCTCCTGGATACAGCTACATACACCAGCCTCGGTTAACTGGTAGAGGAGGAGGCGTCGCAGTTATTCATAATGATAATCTGTCTATCGTACAAAAACACGGACACAAATTTAACTCATTTGAAATTGTCTATAGTAACATAAGTGTATTTAAGTATATTAAATCAGCTCAGTCGATTCCACTAATTATAATTTACAGACCTCCAGGGCCGTATTCTGAATTTCTTAGTGAATTTGCAGATTTCATCTCAGACCTGGTCGTTTCTGTAGACAAAGTGTTAATTGCTGGAGATTTTAACATTCATTTTGAGAATCCAGAAGACCCTCTGAGAACAGCATTTATGTCCATACTGGACTCCGTAGGCGTAAATCAGTGTGTAGTAGGACCCACTCATAAAGCAGGTCACACTTTAGATTTAGTAATATTCTTCGGATTAATTATAAGAAATGTATTCACAATTCCACTGTCTGAAATACATTCACATCAACTACTACACAGAGTTTTATCAGTAATCTCCCAGAGTTACCAACTTCGATTAGGTCACCGTTTGACCCCACAGAACTCGATCAGGCGACTGAATATTTAAATATTCAAATTAAAATTTTATTAGTCACATACACAATCATACACAGTATAATATGCAGTGAAATGCTTTATACGACCGCCAGCGTCCTTAAAAAAAAGAAAATAAAAGCTTGTACGTAAAATAAATAATCAATAAAAAGGAAATACTAAAGAAATAATTTTAACTAGTAAAATTAACTGTACAATAAGGGCATAATAAAATATTGCAAAAATATAGAAATATAGGGTAGAGTATATATGTATATAGAATTAAAGTGTCAGTGGTTGTGCAAATATGCATGAAAGGTGACATGTGCAATTGTCCAGATGTATGAGTATTTAGTGCAAGTGTGTATGAATGTGTCCATGATTGTCCAGTCAGTGTTGTGAGCCTAAAAGATGTTATTAGTCCTGTGTGGAGGTGTGATTGAGAGACCTTATCGCCTGCGGGAAGAAGCTCCTCCTCAGTCTCTCTGTGTTGGCCTTTAGGGAGCGGAATCTCTTCCCAGACCGCAACAAAGAGAACAGTCCATTACTGGGGTGACTGAGGTCCTTCATGATCTTCCTGGCCTTAGTCCAGCACCGCTTGCTGTAGATGGAGTGCAGGTCAGGGAGCTCAGTGCGGATGATGCGCTCGGCTGATCGCACCACCCTCTGTAGAGCTCGTCTGTCCTGCATGGTGCTGTTCCCGAACCAGGTCGTGATGTTTCCCGTCAGGATGCTCTCTATGGTGCAGGAGTAGAAGTTCCTGAGCACCTTGGAGGGCAGTCTAAAGTCTCTCAAGCGTCTGAGGTGGTAGAGACGCTGCCGGGCTTTTTTCACCACGGTGTTGATGTGACAGGACCATGACAGGTCCTGCGTGATGTGAACACCGAGGTATCTGAAGCTGTCCACTCTCTCCACTGGGCTCCTGTTGATGACGGGGGTCTGGTAGTTCCTCTCCTGCTTTGTACTAAAGTCCACTATCAGCTCCTTTGTCTTACTGACGTTCAGGAGGAGATTGTTCCTCTGGCACCAGTTCTCCAGATTTCCAATCTCCTCTAGGTAGTCCGACTCATCATTGTTGGTGATCAGTCCGACCACGACGGTGTCGTCAGCAAACTTGATGATGGAGGTGGAGTTGGTAGTGGCCACGCAGTCGTGGGTGTACAAAGAGTACAGCAGGGGGCTCAGAACACAACCTTGGGGGGCTCCAGTGCTGAGAGTGAGTGTAGCTGAGACATGTCCGCCCATCCTTACTGCCTGTGGTCTGCCAGTCAGAAAATTGGAGATCCACTGACATATAGATGAGCTCAGTCCCAGGTGCTCCAGCTTGGTGGTGAGTGTGGAGGGAATTACGGTGTTAAAAGCAGAGCTGTAGTCGATGAAGAGCATTTTAACATAATTCCCTTTCCTAGTGTCCCGGTGAGTGAGTGATGTGTGGAGGAGATGAGAGATTGCATCGTCTGTGGAGCGGTTCTGACGGTATGCAAACTGTAGTGGGTCCAGTGTGTCGGGTAGTGAAGAAATGATGAAGTCTCTGATAAGGCGTTCAAAGCACTTCATCACTACTGAGGTGAGGGCTACAGGGCGATGGTCATTGAGAGAAGCAGGATGTGGTTTCTTTGGATCAGGAACAATGATGGACTCTTTGAAGCATGTGGGGATCACCGACTGAGATAAAGAGATGTTGAATATCTCAGTGAACACAGGTGCTAGCTGGTCTGCGCAGGCTCTGAGAATACGACCTGAGATGCCGTCTGGTCCTGCTGCTTTCCTGGTGTTCACTCTCTTGAAGGCTCTCCTCACGTCGTGCTCGGAGATGATGAGCGCGTTCCCGGTGCTGGCTGTGTCTTCCGTTAGCGCCGCTAGCATTAGCGCCGTTAGCATTAGCGCCGTTAGCATTAGCATCGCTAGCGTCTTTAGCTGCAGCCTCGACGCGAGCATAGAGGATGTTGAGCTCGTCTGCCGTCCGCGTCCGCGTTCGTCATACCGGATGCTGGTGCTTTATAGTCCGTTATTGTTCTCAGTCCCTGCCACACGCTCCTAGAGTCACTCTGTTGAAGCTGTGACTCTAGTTTTCTCCCGTAGCGCTGCTTCGCCTCTTTCACCGCCTTCCAGACGTTGTATGACGCAGCCTTGTACGGTTCCATGTCCCCCGACACAAGTCCCGTGTTGTAGGCAGCTGTGCGAGATCTCAGAGCGTCGCAGATGGTTTTATCCACCCACGGCTTCTGGTTGGGAAACGTTCTGATAGTCTTTTTCTCCACCGTATCGTCTACTAGCTTTTCAATAAATCCCACAACCGCTTCCGTAAACACGCTGACGTCATCATCGGAGCTGTTTCTGAACATGTCCCAGTCTGCGTCATCGAGTGCGTCCTGTAACGCGGCCACCAATTGGTCCGTCCAGCGCGCGACCTCCCTCTGGACCGGAACTTCCTGTTTCAGCCTTTGTTTATATTTTGGCATGAGGAAGATGGCGGCGTGGTCGGATTTACCAAACGCTCGACGAGATTGTGCCTTGTAACCGTCTTTGACCGTGGTATAACAATGGTCCAGTGTCCTTTCGCCCCTGGTGGGGCAGGTGATGTGCTGATAAAAGTTCGGCGCTGCACGTTTGAGGTTGGCACTATTAAAATCCCCCGCCACAATGAGCGCAGCGTCCCGTTGTTGTGTCTGGTGCTGTGTGAGCGCCTCATGCAGCTCGCATAAGGCCTTGTCTGTGTCTGCTTGTGGAGGAATGTAAACGGCACTGATTATGACCGATGTGAACTCCCGTGGAAGATAAAATGGACGTCACATGATGGACAGTAGTTCCAGGTTTGGTATGCAGGAGCGTGTAAGAGGAACAACGCTCGCGCTGTTCCACCAGCTGTTGTTCACCATTAAGCACACGCCGCCTCCCCTTGACTTCCCCGAGTCCCGCGTCCTGTCCATGCGGTGAACCGAGAAGAACTCGGCCGGCTGTATGGCGTGGTCTGGCACCGCTGGGTTCAGCCATGTCTCGGTGAAGCAGAGGAGATTGCAATCCCGAATGTCTCTCTGGAACTTTATCCTGGCCCTGAGGTCATCAAGTTTGTTCTCCAGTGACTGGACGTTGGCGAGCAGGATGCTAGGCAGAGGTGTGCAGTGTGCACGGGCCCTGAGCCTGTTCCTCACGCCGGCTCGTCTCCCTCGGGTCCGTCGCTTCGCGTCGCGTCCATTGTTCTCCCTCAGGATCTCACTCGGCCAGCTCGGATCCGGAGTTAAAACCGTCGAATTGTGAGTACATTGTATACCAATAGAAACAAGAGTGTCTCTATCATACCTAATGTACTCAATGGTGGTGATTTTGCCGATTTTAAAACACTGAAAACTAACTTAAAGAACAAAAACAAAGAAAAGGTGGTCGGAGCAGTCGTGACGGCAGCCGAACTCACCGGCGCCATCTTCACTAGAGTCGACATTTCGTTGTACCTTAGATAATGTAGCTCCAGCTAAAAGAAAAATTATTAGAGATAAGAAACTCGCTCCCTGGTATAACGATCACACGCGCACTTTAAAACAGACGGCTCGGAAATTAGAGTGTAAATGGCGTCAAACTAAATTGTTAGTATTTCAAATAGCATGGAAAGAGAGCATCCTGAACTATAGGAAAGCTCTTAGTGTAGCTAGATCAACATATCTCTCCACTCTTATAGAAGAAAATAAAAATAATCCTAGATTTTTATTTAATACCGTAGCCAAATTAACCAGAAATAAGACCACTACAGAAATCTCCACAACAACATCATGCAATAGCGAGGACTTCATGAACTTTTTTAATAATAAAATTGTAAATATCAGGCATAAAATTGAGGCTTTGAAACCAATCGTTATCAGTATGTAGACTTAAATGGTGATTATTCTGCATGTTCTCTAGTGGAGTTTGTCGTTCCGCAGGGTTCAGTTTTAGGCCCACTGCTTTTTTCCCCTTACATGCTTCCTCTGGGCAACATAATCCGTAAGCATGGTATTAGTTTTCATTGTTATGCTGACGACACACAGCTATACGTCTCAACAAAACCTGATGAGAAAAACCATCTTATTAAAGTTGAGCAATGTGTGCAGGACATAAGAAATTGGATGCTAGTTAATTTCCTTCTGCTTAATCCGGATAAGACAGAAGTTCTAGTCATAGGACCGCATACAGCTAGGAGTAAAACCTTAGATCACACCGTAACTTTAGATGGCCTTTCTGTTCCGTCAAGTGCAACAGTAAAAGACCTCGGTGTGATTATAGATTCCAGCCTTTCATTTGAAGCTCATGTAGATAATATCACCAGGATAGCATTCAATTCAATTCAATTCAATTTTATTTGTATAGCGCTTTTAACAATTGACATTGTCTCAAAACAGCTTTACACAATCAAAAGAATTATTTAAGTTTGTATGGAATGTGAATGTGTATGAATCAAAATGTTCAGATATTCCCTGGCGAGCAAGCCCGAGGGCGACAGTGGCAAGGAAAAACTCCCTGAGACGGTAATAGGAAGAAACCTTGAGAGGAACCAGACTCGACAGGGAACCCATCCTCATCTGGGTAAAACAGATAGCAGGAAATGATCTGCATTTATACTGTGTTAAGTGTTAGGTTCAGCTATAATAGTTGATGTTAATTGATATTATAATACTTGATGTAAAATGGAGTCCAGTAGTTATTCGAGACTCAGATAGACTTGTAGAAAGTTCCAGTCCTGAACTATCGAATTGTCAAGTCCTCAGAGAAACAGCTGACCACACCAGTCGAGGCCAGAACCATCTTCTAAGTATAGAGAATCATCCCCAGACACCAGACGCATCCTAAAGAGACACACGGGGCATCCATGCGATGAGACCTCCAACCAGAAACCGGGCACCAGGATGGATCAGACAGGTCCGAAGGGCAGAGGGAGTCTGGATCACTGGCAGCTCAGGAACCACATGTGTAGCTCGACAGAGAGAGAGAGAGAAAGAGTGAAAGGGGGAGACAGGGGGAGAGAGGAAAGAGAAAGAGGGGGAGGAAGAGAAGAGGAGGAGAGATTGCAATTAGGTATGGTCACAGTCACAATGTCTAACGTGAATGTATATTTACTGTAGAGTGCAAGCAGGGACTCCGGCAGGACTAATTATGACGGCATAACTAAAAGGGAGAGCCAGAAGGAAACACAAACATGAGGGCTCCCTGAGATGTAAAGCAAACAATCACCTCACCGTCAACAAACCTGAGTGATCAAATGAGACTGAGGAAGACAGCATCTAAACATACCAGTTCACCATAATACTCTACGTCCATGAGTCCCCCAGATCTGCTCCTTTACCTTATGGCAAATCTATTTATAAAATGCTTGCTCAATGCTCATTCTTTCACCTCAGAAATATTGCCAAGATAAGAAATATATTGTCGGTAAACGATGCAGAAAAACTAGTTCATGCTTTTATCACTTCTAGGTTGGACTATTGTAAAATAGTGTTTAAGTCTAGGCTCAAAACCTATTTATTTAACCAAGCATTTTCATAAATAGATCTGCCATAAGGTAAAGGAGCAGATCTGGGGGACTCATGGATGTAGAGTATTATGGTGAACTGGTATGTTTAGATGCTGTCTTCCTCACTCTCATTTGATCACTCAGGTTTGTTGACGGTGAGGTGATTGTTTGCTTTACATCTCAGTTCCCCCTCATGTTTGTGTTTCCTTCTGGCTCTCCCTTTTAGTTATGCTGTCATAGTTAGTCCTGCCGGAGTCCCTGCCGGAGTGAATGTAAATATACATTCACAGTAGACATTGTGACTGTGACCATACCTAATTGCAATCTCTCCTCCTCTTCTCTTTCTCCCCCTCTTTCTCTTTCCTCTCTCCCCCTGTCTCCCCCTTTCACTCTTTTTCTCTCTCTCTCTCTCTGTCGAGCTACACATGTGGTTCATGAGCTGCCAGTGATCCAGACTCCCTCTGCCCTCCGGACCTGTCTGATCCATCCTGGTGCCCCGTTTCTGGTTGGAGGTCTCGTCGCATGGATGCCCCGTGTGTCTCTTTGGGATGCGTCTGGTGTCTGGGGATGATTCTATCTACTTAGGGTGCTTTCACACCTATAGTTTGATTGCTTTAGTCCGCACCAGTCAGAGAAATGTTACAATGTAGTAAACAGACGTTGGTACGGTTTGCTTTCACATATGCAGAGTTCTAAACGAACCAAAATAGACCGCGGAGCCCATCAGCCCCGGAAACAAACTATTTTCAGAAAATCGCGCCACTTTCAATAATCATGGAGGAACAGCTTTGCTTTGCGCTCATGGTGCTGATCCTCGCGCACTGCATTGTACGTGCAAATCATTATTTTCAGATAATTAATTTGAACACGATTCGCGGCTGCGACTCCAAACCAAATCTCGCCGACGGCGCATTACGCGCCACTTCAGGGAGAAGAGACGTGCCCTCCTCCTGAATGATCATTTTGTTATTAGCCGGCGATCTTCCTGCAATTCCATCAGGTAATCCGTTGGCCGATCGAAACAGCCCAGCCACACATTTTTCATCTTTAATGTGAATACAGAGAGGCACTTAATTTCTTCGGCACTCCACGTTTCTCCGCGGTTTGATTTCATCGCGAGTCGAGCTTGAAAAATTTAATCAAGTCATCAGGAAGGGAAAATAATTTTACCCGCAACCCCGTATCTTACCCAAAGTTCATTAAACTATACCATTTCATCAGATTTGGTTTGGTTGCTTTCACACCAGACTAGCTGTACCAAAGTAGAGCGGATAAAGCGGTCCGAGACCACCCCTTCAGGCAGGTCTCGGATCGATTGATTTGGTGCGCACCAAAGTACCGAGATCGCATTCACATCAACACAAACGAACCGAACCAAGTGACCAAACACGTTTGGTGCGCACCAAATGCTGTAGGTGTGAAAGCACCCTTAGAAGATGGTTCTGGCCTTGACTGGTGTTGTCAGCTGTTTCTCTGAGGACTTGACAATTCAATAGTTCAGGACTGGAACTTTCTACAAATCTATCTGAGTCTCCAATAACTACTGGACTCCATTTTACATCAACTATTATAATATCAATTAACATCAACTATTATAGCTGACCCTAACACCGAACACTGTATAAATGCAGATCATTTCCTGCTATCTGTTTCACCCAGATGAGGATGGGTTCCCTGTTGAGTCTGGTTCCTCTCAAGGTTTCTTCCTATTACCATCTCAGGGAGTTTTTCCTTGCCACTGTCGCCCTCGGCTTGCTCACCAGGGACTATCTGAACATTTTGATTCATTCACATTCACATTCCATACAAACTTAAATAATTCTTTTGATTGTGTAAAGCTGTTTTGAGACAATGTCAATTGTTAAAAGCGCTATACAAATAAAACTGAATTGAATAAAACTGAATTAATCAATCACTAATCACTGATCAATCATTGACCAATCACAGACCAACTACTAACCAATGACTGATCAACCACTAATCAATCACTAATCACTGATCAATCACAGACCAACTACTAATCAACCACTGACCAATTACTGATAAATCACCAATTAATCACTGGCAAATCACAAATAAATCACAGACTAATTACTGATAAATGACTAATCAATCACTTACCAATCACAGATTAATAACTAATCAATTACTAACTAATAACTAATCAATTACTGACCAATCACTAATCGTCAATAACTAAATCACTGAAGAATCACTTATATTTCTTTGTCATTAGGTGTGTGTGTGTGTGTGTGTGTGTGTGTGTTTCTACCCTGCAGGTGTCTGATGGAGGTGTTTATATCTGTAAGGTGTTTAATCCTGCAGGTCAGATGGAAAGAACGTTCACTTTAACAGCTCACGGTGAGATTAGAACTAGCAAATTAGTTTTTATGTTTTCTTCAAGTGTGTTATAATGTGTACTAATATTTATACTGTGTGTGTGTGTGTGTGTGTGTTTGATGTGAGTTACAGCGTCTCCTGTAATTGAAGGGTCAGTTCATGAGAGCGTCACACACACTCTGGGGTCCCACATCACTCTGGTGTGTGAGGCAAGCGGAGTTCCTGCTCCAGCCGTGCGCTGGCTAAAGGACGGCTCGACTTTCGGTCAGTAAATGACTTCATATATGTATGTGTGTGTGTACCACAAATGTGTTAGAAACACCTGTACACCTGCTCATCGATGATGTCGTCCAGTCGTTCAGTCATGTGACAGCAGCACAACACACACAGTCACAGATCCAGATCAGCAGTTACACAGATCCAGATCAGGATCCGTTTCTGTTCTGTTCTGAGTTAACTCTAAAGATTAGTATGTGTGTGTGTGTGTGTGTGTGTGTGTGTGTGTGTAGGTAGCGGTAGTGTGTTGTCTTTAGGTCCACTGGAACTTTCACACAGCGGTGTTTACACCTGTATTGCTCACAACAGTGAAGGAGAAAAACACAAAAACTACACACTGACCATCCAGGGTAAATAAACGACTGCACCGCTGCACCTCTCTCTCTCTCTCACACACACACACACACACACACACACACACACACACACACACACACACACACACACACACACACACACACACACACACACATTCACACAGTATAACAATTAGTACACATTATAACACATCCTCAACCAAAAAGTTCTAATCTCACCGTGAGCTGTTAAAGTGAATGTTCTCTCCATCTGACCTGCAGGATTAAACACATTACAGATATAAACACCTCCATCTCCTCCCTCCCTCCTCCCCCCTCCTCCCCCCTCCTCCCTCCCCCCTCCTCCTCCCTCCTCCTCCCTTCTCCTACCCCCTTCTCCCTCCTCCTCCCTCCTCCCTCCTCCTCCCTTCTCCTCCCCCCTCCTCCTCCCTTCCCCCTCCTCCTCCCTTCCCCCTCCTCCTCCCCCCTCCTCCCTCCTCCCCCCTCCTCCCTCCTCCTCCCTCCTCCCTCCTCTCTCCTCCTCTCCTTCTCTCCTGACCTATACTCACCTCTCTCTCTCTCTCTCTCTTCGTGCCAGTGCCTCCCACCATCTTGAATTCAGGTCCCTCTGATGTTAGTGCTCTGTTGGGGGCGGAGCTGATATTGACGTGTCATGCAGAGGGCACGCCCACTCCACAGCTCACCTGGACGAGAAACGGAGTGAAGCTCGACACCACTGAGCATGTGCAGTGAGTGTGGACGTCTCTCAGTCTGAGTGTTTGGAGTGGTGTTTATTACAAGGTGACGTGTTACACTGTGTGTGTATGTATGTGTGTGTGTGTGTGTGTGTGTGTGTGTGTGTGTGTGTTACAGCATCTCCACGGACGGGAGTGCATTAACGTTAACGCTCCTGAACGTAACAGAAGAAGATTCTGGAACATACACGTGTTCAGCCATCAGTCCTGCTGGACAGGAGAGCAGAACCTACAGTGTGTTTGTGCTGGGTCAGGTTCATATTCAGACATTACATTTATACACCAACACAATCAACAAAACAAACACTAAAAACACCACATACACTGAAAACACCACATACAGCAACTCTATAATTATCAAAATCTGGTAAAATTAAGGTAAATAAAAAAAATTAATAAAATTGTATAAACTGTAAATTCTAATACAACACATACACAGACCAGGAATTACGGAAACTCAGGAGTTGCCACTAGTTCAAATTCAAATTCAAATAGTTGTTGTTATTATTATTATTTATGAATTGTAATTATTTTCTGTGTGTCTTCAGTTCCTCCCTCTATACTGAAACACTCCGTCGTTCCGCTGGACGTCCAGGCTGCTCATGATGGTGTCGTCTCTCTGGAGTGTCGCGCGGTCGGCGTTCCTCCTCCTCACATCATGTGGATGAAAGACGGAAATCCACTGCAGCTCACACACCGAGTGGACCTGCACTCCACACACACACTCCTCAGGTCAGAGCACACACACACACACACACACACACACACACACACACACACACACACACACACTGCCTGTGTCTTTAAAGAGTTGAAAATTCAATACATTGGAACCTCAGATTGTGAGTAACGTGGTTTACGAGTGTTCCGCGGTTTAAGAGTGTTCTGCAAGACGAGCAAAGATTTTTTTAAATAAATTTTGACTTGGAAACCGAACATTGTCTTGGTTTACGAGTACCGAGTATCATGTATCACACATGTGCTTCTGTTTACTATAACACTGTGACCACGTGTGTGTGTGTCTGCCAAATGACTAAATGTAAATACAGCGCACTGTATGTGTGTGTGTACAGCGCACGTATAAAGCAAAATCAAGTCTCATTAGAGAGATTAAAGATCCATTTTCTCTCTCTGCTTAAGGCTCAGCTGGCACTTTGTGTCTGTGTGCACACGCGTCGTTGGACAGTGTGCCACACACACACACAGAGTGCCTGCGCGCATAAACAGAAACACTAATCTGTTCGGATTTATTTTTACTTTTTCTTAAAGGTGCAGGTTAATTTGTTTTACTTTTACTTTAAATTTTGTGTTAATTATTTTTATGTATTTATTTTTTGGGGCTGTGGAACGAATAATTTGAGTTTCCATTATTTCTTATGGAAATAAGAATGCTTGGCAGCATTTGGAAGTGAGCCTTCCACTTCCTGTTTGGTGATGAAGCTTCCTGTTTTTGTATCGTTGCCGCGAAAGTTTTGCGTTTGTATCAGTGTTTAAATTACATAGCTTTTTCATTGATACAATAATAATATTAATAGCAACCAGTTTTTACATCTTCATACTATTCGACTTTTGGAGGACGTGAGAGTTTCTTCGTCTAAGAACAACAAACGGAATTCAGCTCCAAACAACTAAAACTCCAACTCAGAAGAGGTACGTTATCATGTCTACCATTCAGCTCGTTCAGTGTGTGGAGTGCAGGATGTTTAGACATTCTTCCTCCGTCATTAGTGATCATTTTATTTGTGATAGGTGTGTGTTAGTGATCACTCTGACGGAGAAGATATTAGGGTTAGAGGAGCGCATCCAGACTTTAGAGAGGGTTAGTTGAGTCTGGTTCCTCTCAAGGTTTCTTCCTATTACCATCTCAGGGAGTTTTTCCTTGCCACTGTCACCCTCGGGCTTGCTCACCAGGGACTATCTGACCATTTTGATTCATACACATTCACATTCCATACAAACTTAAATAATTCTTTTGATTGTGTAAAGCTGTTTTGAGACAATGTCAATTGTTAAAAGCGCTATACAAATAAAATTGAATTTAATTGAATTATGGGAAAATTTTATTTGGTTTATGAGAGTTTTGGAATACGAGCCGCTTCCTGAACGAATTATGCTCGTAATCCGAGGTTCCACTGTAATGCAAATTTGTGTATGTGTATACAGGATCTCTCCACTGCAGCTCTCTGACTCTGGACTCTACACCTGTGTGGCTCGCAGTAAAGCAGGATTTGCAGAACAGCAGTTCCACCTGAAGGTTTCCGGTAATAAACCCTGATGTTTCCCTTCGTTATCTCAGAGCCGCAACTTTCACTTTAACTTTCATTTTCTGCATTTCTGTGTTCTGCTGTTCCTCAGCCCCTGCCATGGTGGAGCACACCGAGCTAGTGGAGCACATTGTGATAGTTCGAGGCTCGTTGGTGACTCTGGTGTGTGAGGCTCATGGTGTTCCACCTCCAACCCTCACCTGGATGAAGGACAGTGAGCCGCTCTCTCTGCACCAGAACATGCTGCTGCATGATGCAGGAAAAACTCGCTTCCAGCTGCTAAATGTTCAACGTGAGGATGCTGGACTTTACAGCTGCACTGCAAAGAACCCGGCTGGAGCCAGCACCAAGACCTTCAACCTCACTGTGTTAGGTAGGAGCCACAATGTCGAGACGATATCCAGATGATTGATAAACGATGTAGCACCGTAATCATCTGAGGAAGCATGAGATTTGTGTGGTACTCAATCATCAGCCCTCAGTCCTGTCTTCAGTTCAGTTCTCACACTTCACTTTGGAACAGAAGATCTTCAGCCCGTCTCTGTACACCAGCTTCCCCTGACCACTTACTTTACAGTCACTCTGAGATTTAAAGGACTTCACTGGATCATCACATCCGCGGCTCACTAGTGCTCCAGACCGCTGTTCTGCTCCTCACATTATCTCAGAAGCTTTAGTTCTGCTGTCTCTGATGTTCTGTTTGTGATCTACAGAAGGAACTAAATAAATATAAACATGTGTAGGTTGCTGTTTCTCTCTCAGAGCCTCCCAAGATATCCAGCTCTCCGAGAGGGGAGGAACTGATGGTGGCGGTGAATGGTGATTTGGAGTTGGAGTGTGTTGCTGATGGATTTCCTCCACCCACTGTGAGCTGGATAAAGAGCGGACGCCCCCTAGAGGACAGCAGAGGTGTACTTCACCAAGATGGACAGATTCTCACCATCAGCAACATTCAGGTCCTATTCAATAAAATTTTCTTTCTACAGTGCTTTTAATAACGGTTATTGTCGCAAAGCAGCTTTACACAATCAAGAGAATTATGGAAGTGTGTATGAGATGTGAACGTGTGTTAATCAGAATGATCAGATCGTCCCTGATGAACGAGCCGAGGGCGACAGTGCTGAGGGAAAAACTCCCTGAGATGTTAATAGGAAGAAACCTTGAGAGGAACCAGACTCAACAGGGAACCCATCCTCATCTGGGTAATAACGGATAGCAGGGATTGATCTGCACTCATACTGTGTGTTAGGAGGCTGGAAGTTCAGTATAACAGGAGATGTGGAGAAGTTCATATGGAGTCCAGTTTCGTTATTGGAGGCTCAGGTAGACTGTAGGAAACTCCAGTCCTGAACTATCGAGTGAATGAGGTTCTGACAGAGATGATGCAATAAACAGCGGTCGTGTGAACTGAACTGTGCACAAGTCTGAGCTTACATTATATACATTATATATTTCCTAAATAAAAATGGTTTAATTCAAAATGTCTGTAGGTCAGTTCGATATTCTACATCTGCTCAAAGTCTACATTCAATTCAATTCAATTTTATTTGTATAGCGCTTTTAACAATTGACATTGTCTCAAAACAGCTTCACACAATCAAAAGAATTATTTAAGTTTTTATGGAATGTGAATGTGTATGAATCAGAATGATCAGATTGTGCCTGGTGAGCAAGCCCGAGGGCGACAGTGGCAAGGAAAAACTCCCTGAGATGGTAATAGGAAGAAACCTTGAGAGGAACCAGACTCAACAGGGAACCCATCCTCATCTGGGTGAAACAGATAGCAGGAAATGATCTGCATTTATACAGTGTGTTAGGTGGCAGCAGTTCAGCTATAATAGTTGATGTTAATTGATGTTAAAATGGAGTCCAGGTAGTTATTGGAGACTCAGGTAGACTTGTGGGAAGTTCCAGTCCTGAACTATCGAATTGTCAAGTCCTCAGAGAAACAGCTGACAACACCAGTCGAGGCCAGAACCATCTTCTAAGTAGATAGAATCATCCCCAGACACCAGACGCATCCTAAAGAGACACACGGGGCATCCATGCGACGAGACCTCCAACCAGAAACGGGGCACCAGGATGGATCAAACAGGTCCGCAATGTGTGCAGGACATAAGAAATTGGATGCTAATTAACTTCCTTCTGCTTAATCCGGATAAGACAGAAGTTCTAGTCATAGGACCGCATACAGCTAGAAGTAAAATCTTAGATCACAGCGTAACTTTAGATGGCCTTTCTGTTCCGTCAAGTGCAACAGTACTTTGCACTCCGGCAGGACTAACTATGACAGCATAACTAAAAGCGAGGAGCCAGAAGGAAACACAAACATGAGGGCTCCCTGAGATGTAAAGCAAACAATCACCTCACCGTCAACAAACTGAGTGATCAAATGAGAGTGAGGAAGACAGCATCTAAACATATCAGTTCACCATAATACTCTACGTCCATGAGTCCCCCAGATCTGCTCCTTTACCTTATGGCAAATCTATTTATAAAAATGCTTGGCTAAATAAATAGGTTTTTAGCCTAGACTTAAACACTGAGACTGTGTCTGAGTCCCGAACACTATTTGGAAGACTATTCCATAATTTTGGGGCTTTGTAAGAAAAAGCTCCGCCCCCAGCTGTAGTTTTCATAATACGCGGTACTGACAAGCAGCCTGCATCGTTTGACCGAAGTAGGCGTGGCGGATCGTAAGACACTAGCAGTTAGCTCAGATACTGCGGCGCGAGACCATTTAATGCTTTATATGTCAAGAGTAGTATTTTAAAATCAATGCGAAATTTCACAGGGAGCCAATGCAGTGAAGATAGGATAGGGGTGATGTGCTCATATCTTCTGGTTCTAGTGAGGACTCTCGCTGCTGCATTCTGGACTAGCTGAAGCTTGTTTATGCACCTAACTGAACAACCAGACAGTAAGGCATTACAATAGTCCAACCTAGAAGTGATAAAAGCATGAACTAGATGTGAATGTACGTTTAATACGGTAGCGCGGTGCTGTGCGTACATTATCACAGTGACACACTTGAATGGAGACAAGATAGTGATCTGAGATAATTTCAGACAGTGGATTTGTGAATACATTTCTTATACTTAATCCGAAGAATATTATTAAGTCTAAAGTGTGACCTGCTTTATGAGTGGGTCCTACTACACACTGATTTACGCCTACGGAGTCCAGTATGGACATAAATGCTGTTCTCAGAGGGTCTTCTGGATTCTCAAAATGAATGTTAAAATCTCCGGCAATTAACACTTTGTCTACAGAAACGACCAGGTCTGAGATGAAATCTGCAAATTCACTAAGAAATTCAGAATACGGCCCTGGAGGTCTGTAAATTATAATTAGTGGAATCGACTGAGCTGACTTAATATACTTAAGTACACTATATCTTACTATAAAGAATTTCAAATGAGTTAAATTTGTGTCGGTGTTTTTGTACGATAGACAGATTATCATCATGAATAACTGCGACGCCTCCTCCTCTACCAGTTAACCAAGGCTGGTGTATGTAGCTGTATCCAGGAGGACTAGCTTCATTTAGAGCTACATACTCGTCCTGTTTAACCCATGTTTCAGTTAAACAGAGTATATTAAACGCCTGATCTGTGATAATTTCATTAACAATAACCGCTTTTGATGCGAGAGATCTAATATTTAATAATCCTAGCTTCAGATCAGAGGTGCCGGCTGCGCATCCAGTGTGATCGGAGTTTGTGGTCTTTATGTTAATTAGATTATTAAAACAGACTTTGAGTCTTTCTACATTTTTGCTTAGATCGGGGAACAGACACTGTCTCAATATGTTGAACCCTGAGTGACGACTCTATGCAGCTAGCAGACGGTTGGTTTAGCCTGTCTGTCTGCTCCCTGGCCTGGGCTCTGGATTGTCACCGATTAACTAGACCTCTACTGAGACTATGAGCTATACTACAGGAAATGAGAGCAGCACCTTCCCGAGTGGGATGGACACCGTCCCGCCCTAACAGGCCAGCTTTGCCCTCAAAGGTCTTCCAATTATCTATAAAGCCCACATTATTTTCGGAGCACCACCTGGACATCCAACGGTTCAGCGATCATAACCTGCTGTAAGTTATGTCGCCACGTCTCATTGGGATGGGACCAGAGCATATTACTTCATCGGACATCGCCTTCGCCAATTTAAACACCTCTGTAAAGTTATTCTTACTAACCTCTGACTGACGAAGGCGTATATCATTAGCTCCAGCATGTACCACTATCTTAGAGAACCTGTGCTGTCCTAGAGCCCTAAGATTACCTGCTATGTCCGGTGCTCTGGCTCCCGCGATACACCTAACCACTGCCGCTGGCGCCCCTAAAGGTCTAGCTAATGTCACGTGTCTCAGTATAGAGTCTCCTATAACCAGAGCTCTTTCAGGTTTCTCAGCGGGTGCAGCACTGAAGATAGCAAAGCTGTTGGACACGTGAAGTGCAGAGGAGGTGTGCTCCGGTGGGCTAGCCTTAGCGTTAGCTTTGGCTGAACGAGTATGCCGCTGTGAGGATTCTAATGCCGGAGTCGGGGCTGTTTATCTCCGCCTGCGGCACCCAGACTGTCCACTACGGGAATAACGCTGCTCTCGCGCTCTCTAACCCTCTCTAAAGTCTGGATGCACTCCTCTAACGCTAATATCTTCTCCGTCAGAGTGCTCACTAACACACACCTATCACAAGTAAAATTATCACTATTGACGGCTGGTATCATGACGGCTGGCTATCATCAGACGTCTGGTACAGAAACTTAACTGCAGCAGGTTTCATTGAAGGTTTATTTGTTTTACAGAATTTCTGTATTTCATATGCCTCTGTACTCTGTGTGTGTGTTTGTGTCATACAGGTGGAGGATGCAGGTGTGTACACGTGTCTTGTCAGTAACCCAGCTGGAGAAGATGGACAGAGTTTCTGGGTCCGCGTTCAGAGTGAGTGTGTGTGGCAGGGACTGCTGCCGTCGTCTCTCCCGCACTCTCTTTCTGTCTGTTTTACTTCCTGTGTTTCTCCTTCTGCAGCTCCTCCCACACTGCTGGGGTCAAGTGATGTCACTACTGTGTCTGTGCCCTTTAAGGGTCATGTGACCCTGGAGTGTCGGTCAGACGACGAGCCTCTTCCAGAGATTCAGTGGAACAGGAACGGCGTTAAACTTCAGGTATAAATAAATACACAGAGGGAATCACATCAGACCTTTAGGTAGATCCGTAGTATTCTGAGTAATGTTCGTCTCTTTCTGTGTCTCTGTGTCCAGTCGGGAGGTCGGATCCAGAGCCTCGCTGAGGGCCAGTATTTAGAGATCGGTGACGTGAGGACGGAGGATGGAGGACTTTACAGCTGTGTCGTGTCCAACATGGCTGGCAACTCGAGCCTGCAATTCAACATACAGATCCTCAGTGAGTTCATAAAAACTATTTAAACAGCATGCTCAGCATTTACTTTATGTTTATCATTTATTTCATTCATTATTTCATTTGTTGAGTGTAAATTAAAAAAAAAAAAGATTTGTTTGTTATTCCTGAATACTTTCACAGTTACAGACAAATAATGGACTTTTTTTGCTTCTATATTAAATAAACTTCTTGATGTGCTTCAATAACCAATGGGTGCCAAAAATTGTACTCCAATCCAAGTTCTATAAATTGCACTGGTGAATCCTATCACAGAACCCATTCATATGAACTTACATGTATCTTACATGTGATGATGCGGTAACATCATGGATCCTCCCCTAGTGCCCCCTGTCATTAGAGAAGGCAGCTCATTGGTCACTGCACATGTTAATCAGAAGGTGGTGCTGCCTTGTGAGGTGGAAGGAGACTCCGCCCCCACGGTCTTCTGGAGGAAAGATGGAGTCCCAGTTCTCCTTGGCAACAGGTAAATGAATTTATTTGACGAGAGGTGTACGGGCATGTTATTCACAAGTTCTGATGCGTATCTTTCTTGTTACACTTGGTTACTCACGACTCCAGATGTCCATTGAATTCTATGTCTCTTGTTTTATTTTCAGTATTAAAGTTCAAATTCAAATTTTATTGGTCACATACACAATCATACACAGTATAATATGCAGTGAAATGCTTTATACGACCGCCAGTGACCTTAAAAAAAGAAAATAAAAGCTTGTACGTAAAATAAATAATCAATAAAAAGGAAATACTAAAGAAATAATTTTAACTAGTAAAATTAACTGTACAATAAGGGCATAATAAAATATTGCAAAAATATAGAAATATAGGGTAGAGTATATATGTATATAGAATTAAAGTGTCAGTGGTTGTGCAAATATGCATGAAAGGTGACATGTGCAATTGTCCAGATGTATGAGTATTTAGTGCAAGTGTGTATGAATGTGTCCATGATTGTCCAGTCAGTGTTGTGAGCCTAAAAGATGTTATTAGTCCTGTGTGGAGGTGTGATTGAGAGACCTTATCGCCTGCGGGAAGAAGCTCCTCCTCAGCCTCTCTATGTTGGCCTTTAGGGAGCGGAATCTCTTCCCAGACCGCAACAAAGAGAACAGTCCATTACTGGGGTGACTGAGGTCCTTCATGATCTTCCTGGCCTTAGTCCAGCACCGCTTGCTGTAGATGGAGTGCAGGTCAGGGAGCTCAGTGAGGATGATTCGCTCGGCTGATCGCACCACCCTCTGTAGAGCTCGTCTGTCCTGCATGGTGCTGTTCCCGAACCAGGTCGTGATGTTTCCCGTCAGGATGCTCTCTATGGGCCAGGAGTAGAAGTTCCTGAGCACCTTGGAGGGAAGTCTAAAGTCTCTCAAGCGTCTGAGGTGGTAGAGACGCTGCCGGGCTTTTTTCACCACGGTGTTGATGTGACAGGACCATGACAGGTCCTGCGTGATGTGAACACCGAGGTATCTGAAGCTGTCCACTCTCTCCACTGGGCTCCTGTTGATGACGGGGGTCTGGTAGTTCCTCTCCTGCTTTGTACTAAAGTCCACTATCAGCTCCTTTGTCTTACTGACGTTCAGGAGGAGATTGTTCCTCTGGCACCAGTTCTCCAGATTTCCAATCTCCTCTAGGTAGTCCGACTCATCATTGTTGGTGATCAGTCCGACCACGACGGTGTCGTCAGCAAACTTGATGATGGAGGTGGAGTTGGTAGTGGCCACGCAGTCGTGGGTGTACAAAGAGTACAGCAGGGGGCTCAGAACACAACCCTGGGGGGCTCCAGTGCTGAGAGTGAGTGTAGCTGAGACATGTCTGCCCATCCTTACTGCCTGTGGTCTGCCAGTCAGAAAATTGGAGATCCACTGACATATAGATAAGCTCAGTCCCAGGTCCTCCAGCTTGGTGGTGAGTGTGGAGGGAATTATGGTGTTAAAAGCAGAGCTGTAGTCGATGAAGAGCATTTTAACATAATTCCCTTTCCTAGTGTCCAGGTGAGTGAGTGATGTATGGAGGAGATGAGAGATTGCATCGTCTGTGGAGCGGTTCTGACGGTATGCAAACTGTAGTGGGTCCAGTGTGTCGGGTAGTGAAGAAATGATGAAGTCTCTGATAAGGCGTTCAAAGCACTTCATCACTACTGAGGTGAGGGCTACAGGGCGATAGTCACTGAGAGAAGCAGGATGTGGTTTCTTTGGAACAGGAACAATGATGGACTCTTTGAAGCATGTGGGGATCACCGACTGAGATAAAGAGATGTTGAATATCTCAGTGAACACAGGTGCTAGCTGGTCTGCGCAGGCTCTGAGAATACGACCTGAGATGCCGTCTGGTCCTGCTGCTTTCCTGGTGTTCACTCTCTTGAAGGCTCTCCTCACGTCGTGCTCGGAGATGATGAGCGCGTTCCCGGCGCTGGCTGTGTCTTCCTGTCTGCAGCCGTTAGCGCCGCTAGCATTAGCGCTGCTAGCATTAGCGCCGTTAGCATTAGCATCGCTAACGTCTTTAGCTGCAGCCTCGAAGCGAGCATAGAAGGTGTTGAGCTCGTCTGCCAGAGTCGCGTCCGCGTTCGTCATACCGGATGCTGGTGCTTTATAGTCCGTTATTGTTCTCAGTCCCTGCCACAGGCTCCTAGAGTCACTCTGTTGAAGCTGTGACTCTAGTTTTCTCCCGTAGCGCTGCTTCGCCTCTTTCACCGCCTTCCGGACGTTGTATGACGCAGCCTTGTACGGTTCCATGTCCCCCGACGCAAGTCCCGTGTTGTAGGCAGCTGTGCGAGATCTCAGAGCGTCGCGGATGGTTTTATCCACCCACGGCTTCTGGTTGGGAAACGTTCTGATAGTCTTTTTCTCTACCGTATCGTCTGCCAGCTTTTCAATAAATCCCACAACCGCTTCCGTAAACACGCTGACGTCATAATCGGAGCAGTTTCTGAACATGTTCCAGTCTGCGTCATCGAGTGCGTCCTGTAACGCGGCCACCGATTGGTCCGTCCAGCGCGCGACCTCCCTCTGGACCGGAACTTCCTGTTTCAGCCTTATATTTTGGCATGAGGAAGATGGCGGCGTGGTCGGATTTACCAAACGCTGGACGAGATTGTGCCTTGTAACCGTCTTTGACCGTGGTATAACAATGGTCCAGTGTCCTTTCGCCCCTGGTGGGGCAGGTGATGTGCTGATAAAAGTTCGGCACTGCGCGTTTGAGGTTGGCACTATTAAAATCCCCCACCACAATGAGCGCAGCGTCCCGGTGTTGTGTCTGGTGCTGTTTGAGCGCCTCATGCAGCTTGCATAAGGCCTTGTCTGTGTCTGCTTGTGGAGGAATGTAAACGGCACTGATTATGACCGATGTGAACTCCCGTGGAAGATAAAATGGACGACACATGATGGACAGTAGTTCCAGGTTTGGTGTGCAGGAGCGTGTAGGAGGAACAATGCTCGCGCTGTTGCACCAGCTGTTGTTCACCATTAAGCACACGCCGCCTCCCCTTGACTTCCCCGAGTCCCGCGTCCTGTCCATGCGGTGAACCGAGAAGAACTCGGCCGGCTGTATGGCGTGGTCTGGCACCGCTGGGTTCAGCCATGTCTCGGTGAAGCAGAGGAGATTGCAGTCCTGAATGTCTCTCTGGAACTTTATCCTGGCCCTGAGGTCATCAAGTTTGTTCTCCAGTGACTGGACGTTGGCGAGCAGGATACTAGGCAGACGTGTGCGGTGTGCACGGGCCCTGAGCCTGTTCCTCACGCCGGCTCGTGTCCCTCGGGTCCGTCACTTCGCGTCGCGTCCATTGTTCTCCCTCAGGATCTCACTCGGCCAGCTCGGATCCGGAGTTAAAACCGTCGAATTGTGAGTACATTGTATACCAATAGAAACAAGAGTGTCTCTATCATACCTAATGTACTCAATGGTGGTGATTTTGCCGATTTTAAAACACTGAAAACTAACTTAAAGAACAAAAACAAAGAAAAGGTGGCCGGAGCAGTCGTGACGGCAGCCGAACTCACCGGCGCCATCTTGGATTCAAGATTCAACAGGTCGTACAGTTTTCTTGCATAAATCCACTGTGGTTACAACAACTTTTTTGCTATATCTTTTAGATTACGATCTCAGTGACGGTTACAACAACTTATTTGCTGTAGGGCAGAGGGAGTCTGGATTACTGGCAGCTCAGGAATTACATGTGTAGCTCGACAGAGAGAGAGAGAGAAAGAGTGAAAGGGGGAGACAGGGGGAGAGAGGAAAGAGAAAGAGAAGAGGAGGAGAGATTGCAATTAGGTATGGTCACAGTCACATAATGTATAATGTGAATGTATATTTACTGTAGAGTGCAAGCAGGGACTCCGGCAGGACTAACTATGACAGCATAACTAAAAGGGAGAGGCAGAAGGAAACACAAACATGAGGGGGAACTGAGATGTAAAGCAAACAATCACCTCACCGTCAACAAACCTGAGTGATCAAATGAGAGTGAGGAAGACAGCATCTAAACATACCAGTTCACCATAATACTCTACGTCTACGTCCATGAGTCCCCCAGATCTGCTCCTTTACCTTGTGGCAAATCTATTTATAAAAATTCAATTCAATTCAATTCAATTTTATTTGTATAGCGCTTTTAACAATTGACATTGTCTCAAAACAGCTTTACACAATCAAAAGAATTATTTAAGTTTATATGGAATGTGAATGTGTATGAATCAAAATGTTCAGATATTCCCTGGCGAGCAAGCCCGAGGGCGACAGTGGCAAGGAAAAACTCCCTGAGACGGTAATAGGAAGAAACCTTGAGAGGAACCAGACTCGACAGGGAACCCATCCTCATCTGGGTGAAACAGATAGCAGGAAATGATCTGCATTTATATAGTGTTAAGTGTTAGGTTCAGCTATAATAGTTGATGTTAATTGATGTTATAATACTTGATGTAAAATGGAGTCCAGTAGTTATTCGAGACTCAGATAGACTTGTAGAAAGTTCCAGTCCTGAACTATCGAATTGTCAAGTCCTCAGAGAAACAGCTGACCACACCAGTCGAGGCCAGAACCATCTTCTAAGTATAGAGAATCATCCCCAGACACCAGACGC
Organism: Channallabes apus; assembly: GCA_030522415.1. NCBI lineage: Eukaryota > Metazoa > Chordata > Actinopteri > Siluriformes > Clariidae > Channallabes > Channallabes apus. Next base: position 47,489,979 of record CM060111.1, read on the forward strand.
ATCCTAAAGAGACACACGGGGCATCCATGCGATGAGACCTCCAACCAGAAACCGGGCACCAGGATGGATCAGACAGGTCCGAAGGGCAGAGGGAGTCTGGATCACTGGCAGCTCAGGAACCACATGTGTAGCTCGACAGAGAGAGAGAGAGAAAGAGTGAAAGGGGGAGACAGGGGGAGAGAGGAAAGAGAAAGAGGGGGAGGAAGAGAAGAGGAGGAGAGATTGCAATTAGGTATGGTCACAGTCACAATGTCTAACGTGAATGTATATTTACTGTAGAGTGCAAGCAGGGACTCCGGCAGGACTAATTATGACAGCATAACTAAAAGGGAGAGCCAGAAGGAAACACAAACATGAGGGCTCCCTGAGATGTAAAGCAAACAATCACCTCACCGTCAACAAACCTGAGTGATCAAATGAGACTGAGGAAGACAGCATCTAAACATACCAGTTCACCATAATACTCTACGTCCATGAGTCCCCCAGATCTGCTCCTTTACCTTATGGCAAATCTATTTATAAAATGCTTGGTTAAATAAATAGGTTTTTAGCCTAGACTTAAACACTGAGACTGTGTCTGAGTCCCGAACACTATTTGGAAGACTATTCCATAATTTTGGGGCTTTGTAAGAAAAAGCTCTGCCCCCAGCTGTAGTTTTCATAATACGCGGTACTGATAAGCAGCCTGCATCCTTTGACCGAAGTAGGCGTGGCGGATCGTAAGACACTAGCAGTTCGCTCAGATACTGCGGCGCGAGACCATTTAATGCCTTATATGTCAAGAGTAGTATTTTAAAATCAATGCGAAATTTCACAGGGAGCCAATGCAGTGAAGATAGGATAGGGGTGATGTGCTCATATCTTCTGGTTCTAGTGAGGACTCTCGCTGCTGCATTTTGGACTAGCTGAAGCTTGTTTATGCACCTAACTGAACAACCAGACAGTAAGGCATTACAATAGTCCAACCTAGAAGTGATAAAAGCATGAACTAGTTTTTCTGCATCATTTAGCGACAATATATTTCTTATTTTGGCGATATTTCTAAGGTGAAAGAATGCTATCCTGGTGATATTATCTACATGAGCTTCAAATGAAAGGCTGGAATCTATAATCACGCCGAGGTCTTTTACTGTTGCACTTGGCGGAACGGAAAGGCCATCTAAAGTTACGGTGTGATCTAAGATTTTACTTCTAGCTGTATGCGGTCCTATGACTAGAACTTCTGTCTTATCCGGATTAAGCAGAAGGAAGTTAATTAGCATCCAATTTCTTATGTCCTGAACACATTGCTCAACTTTAGTAAGATGGTTTTTCTCATCAGGTTTTGTTGAGACGTATAGCTGTGTGTCGTCAGCATAACAATGAAAACTAATACCATGCTTACGGATTATGTTGCCCAGAGGAAGCATGTAAAGGGAAAAAAGCAGTGGGCCTAAAACTGAACCCTGCGGAACGCCAAACTCCACTAGAGAACATGCAGAATAATCACCATTTAAGTCTACATACTGATAACGATCGGTCAAATAGGATCTGAGCCAGGAGAGGGCTGTACCCTTAATTCCTACTAAATTTTCTAATCTGTGAAGAAGAATAGCATGATCAATGGTATCAAACGCTGCACTGAGGTCGAGTAATACAAGCATAGTTACACAACCCTGATCAGAGGCCAATAGGAGGTCATTTACTACTTTAATGAGTGCTGTTTCTGTGCTGTGATGAGGCCTAAATCCTGACTGATACAGTTCATGTATGCCATTTCTATGTAGATATGAGCATAGCTGCTCCGCTACTATCTTTTCCAGAATCTTAGAGATAAAGGGGAGGTTTGATATTGGCCTGTAATTGGACAGCTGACAGGGGTCAAGGTCAGGTTTCTTAATTATTGGTTTAATAACTGCTACTTTAAAAGATTTTGGAACATAACCAATGCTGAGTGAGGAATTAATTATTCTCAACATCGGTTCTGTTATTACTGGTACTATCTGTTTAAGAAAATGTGTCGGTATAGGATCTAATATACAGGTTGATGAATTTGCAGAAGAGATGAGTGAAATTAGTTCATTCTCTTCAAGAGGAGTAAAGTATTCTAGGTTTGAATCTGACATGGCTAGGTTAACATCAGTATCAATTACATTGTTTGGTTTCAAAGCCTCAATTTTATGCCTGATATTTACAATTTTATTATTAAAAAAGTTCATGAAGTCCTCACTATTGCATGATGTTGTTGTGGAGATTTCTGTAGTGGTCTTATTTCTGGTTAATTTGGCTACGGTATTAAATAAAAATCTAGGATTATTTTTATTTTCTTCTATAAGAGTGGAGAGATACGTTGATCTAGCTACACTAAGAGCTTTCCTATAGTTCAGGATGCTCTCTTTCCATGCTATTTGAAATACCAACAATTTAGTTTGACGCCATTTACGCTCTAATTTCCGAGCAGTCTGTTTTAAAGTGCGCGTGTGATCGTTATACCAGGGAGCGAGTTTCTTATCTCTAATAATTTTTCTTTTAGCTGGAGCTACATTATCTAAGGTACAACGAAGTGTCGACTCTAAATATTCAGTCGCCTGATGAAGTTCTGTGGGGTCAGACGGTGGCCTAATCGAAGTTGGTAACTCTGGGAGATTACTGATAAAACTCTGTGTGGTAGTTGATGTGAATGTACGTTTAATACGGTAGCGCGGTACTGTGCGTACATTATCACTGTGACACACTTGAATGGAGACAAGATAGTGATCTGAGATAATTTCAGACAGTGGAATTGTGAATACATTTCTTATAATTAAACCGAAGAATATTACTAAATCTAAAGTGTGACCTGCTTTATGAGTGGGTCCTACTACACACTGATTTACACCTACGGAGTCCAGTATGGATATAAATGCTGTTCTCAGAGGGTCTTCTGGATTCTCAAAATGAATGTTAAAATCTCCAGCAATTAACACTTTGTCTACAGAAATGACCAGGTCTGAGATGAAATCTGCAAATTCACTAAGAAATTCAGAATACGGCCCTGGAGGTCTGTAAATTATAATTAGTGGAATCGACTGAGCTGATTTAATATACTTAAATACACTTATGTTACTATAGAGAATTTCAAATGAGTTAAATTTGTGTCGGTGTTTTTGTACGATAGACAGATTATCATTATGAATAACTGCGACGCCTCCTCCTCTACCAGTTAATCGAGGCTGGTGTATGTAGCTGTATCCAGGAGGACTAGCTTCATTTAGAGCTACATACTCGTCCTGTTTAACCCATGTTTCAGTTAAACAGAGTATATCAAACGCCTGATCTGTGATAATTTCATTAACAATAACTGCTTTTGATGTGAGAGATCTAATATTTAACAATCCTAGCTTCAGATCAGAGGTGCCGGCTGCGCATTCAGTATGATCGGAGTTTGTGGACTTTATGTTAATTAGATTATTGAAACAGACTTTCTGGGTCTTTCTACATTTTTGCTTAGATCGGGGAACAGACACAGTCTCAATATGGTGAACCCTGAGTGACGACTCTATGCAGCTAGCAGACGGTTGGTTTTGCCAAACCAAAAAAACCTCTGGCAGCCAAAAATGCTTGGCTAAATGAATAGGTTTTTAGCCTAGACTTAAACACTGATACTGTGTCTGAGTCCCGAACACTATTTGGAAGACTATTCCATAATTTTGGGGCTTTGTAAGAAAAAGCTCCGCCCCCAGCTGTAGTTTTCATGAAGCGCGGTACTGACAAGCAGCCTGCATCCTTTGATAAGATAAGTAATGCCAGAAGGGTACAATAGATAAAAAGATATCAATCTGAAAGTTGTTGGTTCTTTTGTAGACTTTTCTTTATGATGTAGTCTTTTAACAATGATCCGAGGACAATTTATTTGGAAAATGGATACGTGGCCAGGATATAGATAATTTCACAATTTTTCTTTTTTTTATCTCTTTCTTTCTCTTTATTTCTTAATATTATAACCGCTGTGAAAGAAAAGGGATCCATTTTTTTTTTGTGGATCGATTGCTGGTCAAATGTTTAATCCTCGGATATTGCGTTTTCGCGAAGGGAACTGGTCGGTAGCGCTTGTGCGCCCCCCTATGGGTATAACTCTGTATTACTACTTGGTATGGGCTGTTGCTATCTTATACTCGGTGCCGGTCGGGTACAGTACCCTAAGTTTTGTTTTCCGGGGTGTGCCTCGTCGTTTGGGGACGAGGCCGGAGGGTTGGGGGAGGGGGGTCTGGTTTCAATATGTTATGTTGTGTGTTCTAAAATACAAGAATTTTTCTCGTCGGTTTTATATGTCTCAGGTATGATGCAGTCTTAAACTTGCAGCTTCTTTGGTTTTTACTTCTCTCTGTTTCATGGCTATGAACAATACGACCAGGGTTATTACATGGAATGTTAAAGGGCTGGGACATGTGATTAAGAGGAAAAAAATATTAACCTATTTGAAAAAAGAAAGAACTACTATCGCTATGCTACAAGAAACAAACCTATCTGATTCAGAACATTTAAAATTAAAACGGGATTGGGTTGGACAGATATTCTTCTCATCGTGTAAAGCAAACACCAGGAAGAGAGGTACAATTATTTTAATTAGTCAGCATTCCCCTTTAATTCTAGAACATCAGATTAACGACCCAGATGGAAGATACAGTGGTTACTCAACCGGAATGGTTATTACCGTCGTGCTCACCGCCGTTTAAAGGCGACAGCGGCCAAAATAAATCAGTTGCATTTCAAAGTCATTTGTAAAATGGCCGCCAGGTGGCGCAAAGTGACATTTTCATTCATCGCAGTAAATACAACAGTGATGGTAATTTCCACAGCAAACATGAAAAATCTGAACCAGAGCTATTGATGTGTACTGTACAATAATGAGTAAAAAAATTATAGTAGATTTATTAACTGAAATAAATGACCATATGTCTGTCATTCCCCACTTAAGGGGGTGGGAGAATTTTCAAGCCCCACTTGTCAACAAAATTATAACGAAATCGGCCGAGTTTACTATTTATTGAAATATAAATTTCTAAACCAATAAGATCAAATAACACCAAGTTGAAAACAGATAAAATACACGTGCAATTATTATAACAGGCTTACTTCGTCACTTATCTAGAGCTTTCTTTCAAAGTCGAGTGGCTTATTAACGTGACTGGGGCGTGTTGTCTCTAAGCGTCCGAGTGGTACAGCGGGTAAGGCGTCACCCTTTAATGCTGGAGATCCGGGTTTGATCCCCGAGTGATGCAGTTTTATTTAAATTTTTTACAATTATTTTGCTCAACATACTATAGAAAAAACAGCAAACAAACAAAAAAATCATTGTGCCTGGTATAGGTTTAATATTCAGTGCGCACCGTTTGTACATCTGTTATTTTACAACTATATCAACACTCAGAAATAACTTTTATTTGGGGTTAAGTGACTGATGTGCCTAACATTTTTCAGCTGAGCCTCGTTTCACTGAATAATACACTACTCTTCATCAGTATGTAAGACTGCGACACCTCTCTCTCTCTCTCACACACACACACACACACAGCAGACCGAGTCATTAGCACGTCTCTCCCCCAAATTTAAAGAATACAAGCTGGTAGTGTGCGAGTTTGTTGTTTTTTCTATAGTATGCTGAGCAAAATTAAAATAAAACATTTTATTTTTTATTTTTAAAATGTGGCTGCCCAGTTTGCCCACGCGCTATAAAATACTTGTGGTTTGTTGGGTTACAGTGAATTTTACTACGCGTTTACTACTAAATTTTTTTGTGTTGTTATTATTGCTGCAGTTATTATTCTTGAACGTGTTTAACATGCTCTGTATTCTTTTGGATTGTTTAAAAAAAAAATTGCCTCTCTTACGCCTTCCCCACGCTCCCCCGTAATCGTATTTAACCGTGAGGAGTCCAGTGGCGTATACGGCTTCCGAGTAGCGCAGTGGTGCAGTTGGGTAAAGTGCTAGCCCTATCATTTGGAGATCTGGGTTCGAACCCCGGGTGATGTTGTTTTAAAATTTTTTATTTTAATTATAGCAAAATTAAAATAAATCAAAATAAAATGTTTTATTTTAATTTTGCTCAGCATACTATAGAAAAAACAGCAAACTCGCACGCTACCAGTAAAGCAGCTACCACTGATATGTCTGTCCTCGGTCTCAATGCGACTATACACGTTTGTATACGCCACTGGACTCCTCACGGTTAAATACGTTGGTCACATGACAGCTGTATAAGCCGGTTACGGGACTCATTATGGTTGTATATCGTGCTCTGAATAATAAATGTTCTGTTATGTCTTCAATCATTGTAATTTGACATTTTTTTTGGTTGTTTGCTGTTTTTTCTATAGTATGCTGAGCAAAATTAAAATAAAACATTTTATTTTGTTTTATTTTAATTTTGCTATAATTAAAATAAAAGAATTTTAAAACAGCATCACCCGGGATTCGAACCGGCGCTCTCCTTTTCTCTGGGCGAGCACTCTACCGCTGCGCCACTTGGAAGCTCTAACACTGCTATTGATTTTATTCTTTTCACTTGGCTCTGTTAAGACGCAGACGCAGGAGAACATCCTGACAATGTTTTAACTTTATGGTCATTTATTTCAATTAATAAATCTACTATAAATTTAAAGAACACACGAAATAAGATGACACAAAACCCTACACACTTCTTTTCTAATTACACGTGATAAAATCTAATGGCTCACTGTGTTAACATTTATTGTGCTTAAATTTGATTCTAATAAGATTTGATTTAATTTGAATTTGACATTTGTACTGTAATTTTAGTACTGTGATTATGAATTCGTTTAACTACAGTGTTTCACTACGTGCAGGGAGGAGCGCGTCTCATTAATCCGGCAGAGAATGAACTAAGGCATGAGGCATCAGTCTATAGTTATATAGCAACACTCAGTGGTAAAAGCCAGCAAACGCACAAACCCAAATGCTGTCTCCGAGCGCCGCGACGGTAAAACTGACGTTCCGATTAGGTGACCACTGTATGTGTTAATTACAGGTACAGTATATGGGCAACCTAGCATTATACTTAATGTTTACGCTCCAAACGAGGATTCCCCTGAATTTATATCCAAATTTATACTTTTGCTTAATCAGTACCTCAAGGGCTTGGGACTGTGTGCTGGTGACTTTAACTGCGTCATGGATCAAAAAATTTATAAATCCACCTCAGAAACACTCACTCACCCTAGAGCATCCCTGGTCCTCAAGGAACTTTGTAACGAGTCTGGAATCTCTGATGTTTGGAGAGAATTTAATGGGGGAAGTAAAGAATACACTGTTTACTCTAATCCTCATAGCTCGTATTCTAGACTAGATTACATTTTGATCCCCATTCAATACCTTCATGCAGTATCTGCATGCCAAATTGGCTCAATTGTTTTGTCCAATCATGCTCCAGTCTCCATAGACATGACTCTAAATGTACACAAGACCACAAGGGTCTGGAGATTTAATTCTTCCATGTTGAATGATCCATCGTTTTGTGATTCAATTCGGGAAGGTCTAAAAAATTATTGGACAGATAATGAAAATTCGCCAGTATCGTCGGCAACTATTTGGGATGAGGCTAAAGCTACAGTTAGAGGCCATATCATATCTTATACCTCTGCGTACAAACGAATTTGGTCTAGAAAAAGGCAGGAGTTAGAAAATGAAGTAAAGAGATTGGAATGTTTACATAGTACAGCGCCTACTCAAACAAACTGGGCTCAACTATGTCGAGCCAGGGCGGAGCTTAATCTGGACCATACAAACCACATTAAAAAACTTAGTTTTCTTTCAAAACAAGCGTACCATGAGTACGCAAATAAACCTAATAGATTATTGGCCCATGTAATTAAAACAACACAGAATGAGAGAATAATTAAATCAATGAAGACTCCAGATGCGTCAATTACGTATGATGCTGCTTCAATTAACAAATTATTTAGAAATTTTTACGAAACATTATATAAATCACAAGTTACTGCTGGACAATCTGATATTACTGAATTCTTAGATAGAATTCCTCTTTCAACTATTTCTGATAAAGATAGGACATTTTTAGATTCACCTTTGTCACCAGAAGAAGTTTTTAATGCAATCCATTCTATGTCGTCAAATAAATCTCCAGGCCCGGACGGGTTCCCTTGTGAATTTTATAAAAAAAATTCTGGTCAGAGCTCTCTCCTATTTTAATACCCGCCCTCCAAAATGGATTAGATTGCGGAGTGGCCCCTGAATCATGGAAAACAGCATCTATTTGTTTAATCCCTATAAAAAACAAAGATCTGCAAGATTGTGCCTCTTACAGACCAATAAGTCTCCTGAATACTGATTACAAAATACTTGCCAAAACACTTGCCCGTAGATTTGAAACCGTGTTACCACAGGTTATTAAGCCAGACCAGACAGGATTCATAAAATCACGTTTTGGCACAGACAACATTTGTCAACTTTCAAAACGTCATAAATTCAATACAAGCAGGTAAAACACCATCCCTTATTGTTTCCCTTGACGCAGAGAAAGCCTTCGATCGAATCGAATGGAAGTTTCTTTTAGCCACCCTTAAGAGATTTAATCTAGGACCCAAATTCATTGACCTGATAAAATTGCTTTATGCTAGCCCTCAGGCTACTGTGACTACGAACGGCCTGATCTCAAAACCTTTTGACATAGAAAGAGGTACAAGACAGGGGTGCCCTCTCTCGCCCCTGCTCTTTGCCCTTGTAATTGAGCCACTGGCTGAATCTATAAGGCAATGCCAACATCATTTTGGAATAACTGTAGGGGATGAAGAACATCGGATTTCTTTATATGCAGACGATGTGCTGCTGTATATTTCTGAACCAGATAGGTCAGTCCCAGCGTTATTAAAATGTATTTATAGTACATCCAGATTATAGTATTTTATCTCGATATAAAATTAATCTGTCAAAATCCATGGCACTCTCTTTTCATATCCCTAATCTATTCAATTCAATTCAATTCAATTTTATTTATATAGCGCTTTTAACAATGGTCATTGTCTCAAAGCAGCTTCACAAAAATTAAAGAAATTAAAAAAAAAAAATAATAATAATAATAATAATAATGATAATAATGATAATACTAATAATAATAAATAAATAAATAAAATAATAATAGAAAATAAATAAATAAAAACAAATAATAATAATAATTATAGAAAAGAAAATAATTGGAAGTTTGGATGTGTGAGAAAAATGTGCAGATAATAATGAGACGAATGAATGAAATTTCTCTGATGAGCAAGCCAAGGGTGACGGCGACGGTGGCAAGGAAAAACTCCCTGAGATGGCATTAGGAAGAAACCTTGAGAGGAACCAGACTCAACAGGGAACCCATCCTCATTTGGGCGATAACAGATAGAAATGATATAACATCTTGTGTGTTGTGCAGGTGAAAATTCAATATGACAGAAATTATTTAAATTGACATGAAGACCAGTTCAGCATAGGGACGAGTCAGTAGGTGCGGAGGGCAGATGAGGTCTGGATCACTGGAAGCACAGGAGCAGCATGTGTAGCTCCAACCATCATAAAGCTGAATCCAGCTGGAGCTGGTCCTTCTCTGGATGCCTCAGGAACCTCGCAGGGTCGGCCTTTGTCTACTGAAGCTGGCAAAATCTCCCGATGCCTCGGGATGGGTAGAGAAATACAGAACAGATGGGGAGAATTAGCGTAGTTGCCATTCGGTATAGGTGTACTGGAGTATGAGATTATGGGATGAGTTATGTGTATGCCAGATTAAAAAGATGCGTCTTGAGTCTACTTTTGAACTGAGAAACCGTGTCTGCTCCCCGAACACTGTCTGGAAGGCTATTCCAAAGCTTTGGAGCTAAATATGAAAAAGCCCTACCCCCTTTTGTAGATTTTGAAATTCTGGGAACTACCAGAAGTCCGGAGCTTTGTGATCTTAAGGCGCGTGGTGGATTGTAGCGCATCAGAAGACTGGTTAGGTATGTGGGAGCTAAACCATTTAAGGCCTTGTATGTAAGTAATACTATTTTGTAATTTATTCTAAACTGAACAGGTAGCCAGTGCAGGGATGATAATATTGGGGTTATATGATCATATTTTCTGGATCTAGTGAGAACCCTGGCAGCTGCATTTTGGATTAACTGAAGCTTGTTTATTGAGGATGCAGGACAACCACCTAGTAATGCATTACAATAGTCCAGTCTGGAGGTCATGAATGCATGAACTAGTTTTTCTGCATCAGATACGGATAAGATGTTCCTAAGTTTAGCAATATTTCGAAGATGGAAAAAGGCTGTTTTTGTGATATTTGAAATGTGATTTTCAAAAGACAAGTTACTGTCTAATATTAGTCCCAGATCTTTTACTGCTGAGCTGGCCAGGTGTAGCTCAGTGGTTAAGGCATTGGACTACGGTTCGGAAGATCCCAGGTTCAAACCCCACAACCACCAAGTTGCCACTGTTGGGCCCTTGAGCAAGGCCCTTAACCCTCAACTGCTCAGATGTGTAATGAGATAAAAATGTAAGTCGCTCTGGATAAGAGCGTCTGCCAAATGCCTAAATGTAAATGTAAATGTAATAACAGTACATCCTTCTAAGCGCAAGCTGAATTGTGAAAGCTGTTGTGTGCTGGTTTTTGGGCCAATAAGTAATATCTCTGTCTTATCTGAATTTAATAAAAGAAAGTTATTGGTCATCCAATCTTTTATGTCCTGGACACACTCAGTTAATCTAGACAACTTAGGTATTTCGTCTGGTTTAGTTGAGATATATAATTGGGTATCATCAGCATAACAATGGAAACTAATCCCATGTCTTCTAATGATGTTACCCAAGGGAAGCATGTACTTGATCTTTCATCCCTTTCACCCTTTAAAATTACTTCGGTTGGTTTTAAATATCTTGGCATGTTTATTACACCAATACTTAAGGATTTATTTAAAGAAAATTATGCCCCTCTTTTTGAAGTTAAAGCTTGGTGAGATTGTTGTACAAAGCAACTGCTTGATCTTTTTTAACCATATTGTTCATGAAGTTTGCATACTCCTCATGAAAGGAGCAGTTATTCCTGAATTTCCTTTTGAGGTTTAGTGCGCGCTGCATGGCTGCACTTTGATTGTTTGGCATTTGAATTGCTGCTTTCTTAAATGGAAGACCGACGTAGAAGTGATTGTCAGAGTCAAAGTGGCACATTGTCAGAGTCAAAGTGGCACATTCCACAGAGACTGCCCTTCTGTCAGTCACTGAGAAGCTCCATACTGCTAGATCTGCTAAACTGTCATCTGTTCTCATCCTCCTGGACCTGTCAGCTGCATTTGACACGGTGAACCACAAGATTCTATTATCTATTCTTACAAGCCTTGGAATTTGTGGAACAGCGTGGCAATGGTTTGCTTCTTACCTAGAAGATAGGTCATATGAGGTAACATGGAAGGTATCTACATCTGCTCCACGTAGACTCTCTACTGGTGTCCCACAGGGCTCAGTACTTGGTCCTCTTCTGTTCTCCCTCTATACCCAGTCTCTTGGTAAAGTCATATCATCGCATGGATTTTCATACCATTGTTATGCAGATGACACCCAACTTACTCTCTCCTTTCCTCCCTCTGACACTCAGGTTTCCACCCAGATCTCAGCATGTCTGGCAGACATCTCATCCTGGATGACTGCACATCAGCTAAAGCTCAATCTGAGTAAAACTGAACTGTTGTTCATCCCTTGTGACTCATCCCCAGGTCAAGACCTTGTGATATCCCTGGACAACAACCAAATCACTCCTTCAGCCACTGCCCGCAATCTTGGGGTAACCGTGGACAACCATCTGTCATTTTCCCCACACATCGCTAACCTTACTCGCTCTTGTAGATTTCTTCTTTACAATATCAGAAGAATTCGCCCATTTCTTTCTTCACAGGCTACTCAGGTGCTTGTTCAGTCCCTTGTTATTTCAAGACTGGACTACTGCAACTCACTCCTGGCAGGTCTGCCTCTGTCCACGATTCGTCCTCTGCAACTGATCCAGAATGCAGCAGCACGTCTCGTTTTTAACCTCCCCAAGTTCTCCCACACCACCCCACTCCTCCGCTCCCTGCACTGGCTTCCTGTAGCTGCCCGCATCAAATTCAAAACGCTGATGCTTGCCTACAAAGCTAAAAATGTCCCTGCACCCACTTACCTCTCTACTCTAATCACACCACGCACTGCACCACGTTCCCTCCGATCCTCCAGCTCGCCTCATCCCACCATCTCTCAGGGATCGAGGGCGACATTCATCCAGGCTCTTTTCTGTTCTGGCACCTAGGTGGTGGAACGAACTTCCTCTAGATGTCCGTACAGCAGAGACTTTGACTATCTTTAAGCGACGACTTAAGACGCATCTGTTTCTCCAGTACTTGGACTAACCCCCCCCCCCCCCCCCCCCCGCAAAAAAAAAAATCTTCCCAGTTGTGTTCGACTAATGGCACTTAGTTATAAACCTAGTTAACCCAGTGTAAGTATGTATCCAGTGATGTTAACTTTAAAGCACTTTTTGTAAGTCGCTCTGGATAAGAGAGTCTGCCAAATGCCTAAATGTAAATGTAAATGTCAGTAAACTGCAGAGAGTTAGATACAGAGTCTAAAAACTGATAGTCCTCTTGTGACAACTCGGCTTTATCATCACAATTCCGTTCAGGAAAGTCATGGTTGTACTGTTGTATCAGCATTTGTTCTACACTTTCGATGGAAACTCTGTTGACTTTAACGCTTGCCTGCTGGTTGTCATAAAGATGTCGCCTTTAAGACTGCGCGTGTTTTCCTGCGAGAGGCTGCAATTTAGCGCGCGGCGTGCTGCGACTTGCCAGAGGCAACATTCAGGAATTTAAAATAAATGCGTTGTGCTTCACTGAATATCCGCCAGATGGCGCATGGAAGGACTTCATCTAAAAGCCGGACCAAGTACAAATGAATTGTGTATAAGGTTAACCGTTAACCTAAAACAATATTGTTTCCAATGCTGTAGCAAACATGAGTTTTATTTTGTTTTACAACAGATATTTCATAATGAACGTGTGTATATGTGCTTCATGTTATTTTCATAATGATGAAATGAGATGCCCAAATTCGTGCTTTAAAAGTTTCTTATATAGTTTTTGTAATGTCTTAACAGGTACAAAATAATGAAAGACATGGCCATGCCGCGGTTTAAATGGTCTTGAAATTAATTTAATTTCCTGATAGTAGGCTATCTGATAGTGTTAACAATGCGAATGTCCTGATTCGTGAATATGCCAACATGTCTTATTTAAAACGTAAAAATTAGTCAACATCATCAGAAGACATGAATTAACAATGTGTATGTGTTTGTATGTGCATATATTATATACGCATGTGTTTGTGTGCATGTCTCATATGTAACATTCATATAAAATGCAATTCGTGATAAGTGTATGTTGTTAAAGTATTTGTGGATATGTATGTAACAACGCGGCTCGCGCGAGGGGCGGAGCCGCGCATAAGCTGTTCAGAACGGGCCGGGTCGTGATACCGCAACACTCCGTGTGATCATTCGGTTGCACCAGTAAAAGGTGTCAGTGCCAAAGACAAAGCGCGCTGGAGAAGACACAAGCAAAGCCCAAGCCTCTGTCTGTCTAAGACACCGGAGAGAGAGTGAGGGAGAGCAACACGAATGAGCGCTCTCGGGTTAAAGTGCACAAAGCACAAACTCTACTCTCTCTCTTCCTACAAATCCTCAGTAAAGCCATAAGTCCCAAGAGTATCTTTAGTTTTTTGTTTTAGTTTCCAGAATCCCGTCCGTTCTCGCATAGACGGCGCAGCTCTGGTTATTTTGTGTTTTCAGTTTTCTTTTGAAAAAAGATTCATTACAAAACAATGAAAGACATGACAATGCCTCGGTTTAAATGATCTTGAAATTAATTTAATTTCCTGATAGTAGGCTATCTGATAGTGTTAACTATGTGTCGCCATCATCAGAAGACATGAATGAACAATATATATAATTTGAATTATATATATATATATATATATATATATATATATATATATATATATATATATATATATATATATATATATAACATGAATGAATAATATATATAATGCAGGGCCGTGCAGAGACGTTTAAAGGGGCGGGTGCTCAAAGTTAAAAAAGATAGAACATGCTGAATAACAACAACTCACATTCATAACGAATCTAATATGGAATTGCATCATACCGTATGACTGTCATCAGGTCGGGATAATGCAAAGCAAACGTAGCCTATGTTTTACCTGATGGCGTACAATGTTGCTGTTGATTATTATATTATTAGTAATAATTTTTAAGAATCTATACACATAAAACACACAAACATGCACATGCACATGCAGTGCTTATTAAATGTTTAAACTGTAGAGATACAATAATTTTACTGCTGTAAAATCAGCATTTTATCTAATTTGAAATATAAACCTAATATTATCTGTTACTTAATATATTTTCTTTAAAAACAGTGTTTTTTTATATCATAAATATAATAATCCATAATTATGTGGATATCCATATTAGATGGCTTTTAGTGAAATAAAACTGTAACTTACTTTAAAGCTAAACATGTTCCCTAAAATGGTGGACAGAGCTACAGACCCCCCTGTAACCCCCTTACCCAGTTAGCTAGCAGTTAATGACCACCACTACTTGTGCAGTTCATAAAAGGACAGGTAATGTTTGTCGCGCTCTTGCACAAACAGCACGCTCATTTATTTCAATTCATTTGTTGTTATAGACTATAGTGTGCGCTGTACACCCTATTTACAGTTTTGCTACAGTCTGCACCTTCCAGTTAATTTGCCTGCTTCTCCTCCAGCTCCGCACCGCCCAGCCTGAAGAAAATGCGCGTGCACCTTGCGTGCTCGTACCCGGCTCGTAACGAGCGCTCTCTGCCCTCAAGGGTGAGCATTGGTTAATGGCAGGCATGTGACTGATGCAAGCCAGATCCTTTTATTTAGCAAAATTGAGATTAATAGTTACATTTTATTGTTGAGGGGCAAAGACAGGGCTCCATACGCACATACAAAAAAAAGGGCACTTGAGGCATCCTGGAGGAAAGGGGCGGGTGCTCAAGCACCCGCCGCCCATGCCTGTATATATGTGTGTGTGTGTGTGTGTGTGTGTGTGTGTGTGTGTGTGTGTGTGTGTGTACAGTATATACAACGTGAAAGCGCGCTCAGTTACAGCTCAGTCCCTCTTCTCACCTTTGATAGGTGTGAAGTTATCAAACCGGTTTCGGATGGGGGAATTGGCACAATTGAGGGGTTTAAAACTATTTAACAAGACCGAGACGTCTCTGCCTAAAATGTATTTCTCCAGCAAAACATAGAATAAATAGAAATAGAATGTTTAATATTAATAATATTGATCTTAGCTGGATGGTCTAATTCTCAAAACCGTTTAAGAAAGACTTAACACACTATAACTAGAATATTTACAAAACTGAAAGGCTGTCTTATGAATAATAAAAAACAACAACTCATAACTCAAAAAGATCATATGTTTTTATATATTTTTTTAGATCATAAATAGACATGAATTAACTATATATATGCTGGACACAAACAGCAAAAAACATGATGAAAAGCAATAAAGTGCTTAGGGCTTTTCACGTTTTTTGCTGTCTGTGTCCAGCATTGAATAATTATTTCATCCATTATTTGACCACGGCTGGGAATAAGAGCTGGAATGTAATTGTGAATTTATATATATATATATATATATATATATATATATAATATATAGAGAGAGAGAGAGAGAGAGAGAGAGAGAGAGAGAGAGGTGTCTTGCTGGCGAAAAACATTTTAGGCAGAGACGTCTACTCGGCCTTGTTAATTGTTTTTAAAACCCCCAATTCTACGAATTCCCCCATCAGCGAAACCTATGAATGAAAGGTGAGAAGAGGCATTACAGTGGGGGTTCTGTGGGTCTCCAAACTCAGATGGCTACGTGTCAGCCGATAACTGCTCCTTTGATCTGCTGATGAGCGTATAGTAGCCTGTGCAAGCCAAGCTCTTCCCCAAAAAATAATGTGAATGTCTGCAACAATCACTAACCATTAAAATGTTTTTTTTTTGTAATTAAACACGAATATATAAATTATATTTTCTTTACACATAATATTTTCATTATATATACACAGGCATCGCTAGGCCATTTTTAGGGGGGCTTTAGCCCATCGTCCCCTTTATATTTATTTAAAGTATGTAAATAATATATATATATAAAATAAATATATTTTTTATGTCTGCCAGTTTCCAACAAAAAGCTGCAGTATTGTCAAAGAATTAACAGATAAATATTTAATATTATTGGCACCCACACAGTTTATTCCATTGTCCAGCCTCATACAGTAGGTGTGTTGTTTATATTGCTAATCAATGTAAGTTTAAAGTTATATGCAGTTTTCTGGTTACATTTTTCTGATTGTGCCTGTACAGTGGGAGCCACGTCAAACAGCCGCCTGGAGCATGACTGCTCCGTGGCAGTTCCATGAAGGCTTCGTGCATGGAATGTGATCCCCCGCGATGACGCAGTTAACGATGCCCCGCCCCATAAACGCCCCCATGCGCTTTCTAAAAAGATGGTTGCAATGCCGTATAATTCCGCCAGATGGAGCATTGACTGGCACAGTTAACTGCAGTGTCCAGGAAACCCAATACCGTATCTTTAATATACAGACAGTTCTTGTATTGTCAACATAGTTTCATAAATAGATGAAAAAACAACAACAACAAACCGATTAATAAAACAGATTTGTTAAATCACTCAATACATAACCCATGATGATTATGCTATTTATTATTTAATAATGAATTAATAAAATTAGTTAGTGAAATATTTTTAAGACATCCTGAAATGATCCTTAAAGACACGGTAGCGGCTGTAATTTGTCTATACCGATCATTGTAGGTACGGAATAAAAACGCAGGCTATGTACAGTATTTTATATTACTGTGTATTTTACCCCGTTCCATTTAATATACTGATAGATAATATTTTGCTGCAAAGTAAAGCTCAAACGTCTGCTTGGGTTTGTTTTCGTTATATTTTTGATGATGTTTTCGCTGATTTTTTCACTGATAGTCTACAAGTGGCATAAGAGGCAATTAATGCCGCATGCAACCTGGAATAAATATCTGCCCATATGGATCAGTATTTCTTTAGTCATTTAATCATGCATAATGCTCCCCCGTCAAAAGATCTGATGGGGCATTAATCACTTATCACAACTGTGAATGGATGCGGCAGCAGACACATTAAATCCCCATAAACACTTGGAGACAATAGTAAAAAAAAGTTCCAGAGGGTTAGCGCCTGTTATACTAATGTATTTTTACTGATTTTTTTTTTTTTTTACTGCTTATATTTCGTTGGGTTTTACGCAATTTCATGTGTGTGTGTGTGTGTGTGTGTGTGTGTGCGTGCGCGCACGAGAGAGAGGATACTCTGACAAGACCAACCTCCGTGTGGCTCCCGTAGCGCAATCGGTTAGCGCGTGACACTTATAAAGCGGTCCAGGTGAAGCAGTGCCGAGTTCGAGTCTCACCTAAAGCACCCAAAGCATTTTACTGCATATCGCGCTGTGTATGTGACAAATCAAATTTGAATTTGAAAGTAAAGCTTAAAATGTAACTTCTGCTTTGGTTTGTTTTCGTTATATTTTTGATGTTTTCGCTGAAAGTCAAATTGGCATAACAAATTGATTAATGGCGCATAATATCTGGAACAAATCTCTGTCCATACGGATCAGTGTGTCTTTAGTCATTTAACCAGCATAACGTCCCACATTAAAGATCTGATGGGGCATCAATCACTTATCACAACGGTGTATAGATGCAGCAGCAGAGACAGATTTAATCCCCATAAACATTCACACTTGAAAACAAAACTAACAGAAGTAAACAGTTCTAGAATGTTAGTGCCTGTTATCACAAGACAGGAATCACCTACAGGATACTACTGTATTTTACTGCTCATATTTTTTACCCTAGTTTCATTTGGTTTTATGCGATTTCATGTATTATTTGTGTGTGTCTGTGTGTGCACAGTGTGTGTGTGTGTGTGAGTGCGAGAGATAGCGTGAGAGCGCGTGCGCGAGAGAGGGCTTACATGCTGATTTATCCAAGGTTACTAAAACCTGGCTTACTACCTATAAAAAATATTTCAATTTAACTCATGGGTCTCAATCACAGATGACACGACAAATTATATACTCTGAAACGTTCATTTGAACATTTAAAAATATATACAAAAACACGAATACTAATGTTATCATGGTGTAAATTATTAACATTAGGTTAGGTCCTGCCCTTAATTAATTCATATTATAATTACTTTTACATAGTATAGTTACTGGACTGACATGACCAAAACTAGCTATTTCATTTAGCCTTTCTAAAATCAACCCATATATCATTTATAATCAGAAAACATAAAACATATTATGATCTGTTCAATAGCCCATCTGTTTTAATTTAGTTTGTATTTTTTATTATTCATAAGACAACCTTTCAGTTTTGTAAATATTTTAGTTATAGTGTGTTAAGTCTTACTTTAGGTTAAACGTTTTTGAGAATTTGACCATCCAGCTTAGATAAATGTTATGTCACTGATTGATAAAATCTGGATTAAGGATATTTTATTATATAATTATATATATATATATATATATATATATATATATATTTTTTTTTTTAGTTTCCCCCTGAGGGATTGCCACCTTATTGTGGTCAGGGGGTTTGCGTGCCTCAACACAATTCAGCAAATACAATACTGTTACTATACAGTAAGGCCAGGTAAAAACAGTGCTTGAACATGATGCCCCCCTCCCCCCACCCCGTGTTGTCTGGTCTAGAACGGCCCTGCCTCTGACCGTCTTTTGTCTTGTAAATGAGTATTCTCACTCACCTTCCAATCCCCCCAGCGCACACACTCTGTTTGTACTGTAAACTGTACTGTAACTGTGTTTGCTAGGGCACTTGGTTATACACAGTACTTTAATGTATGGAACACTTACTTAACTTACTGGTTTGGTTTAAACATCGCTTATTACCTTATTCAGCAAAATAAATTCATTATTAACGTATTGAAGTATTTTAGTTAAGGACAAAAACTGTGCTTGTGTTTAGAACTGCTGAACAGCCGAAAACACACACACACCCATCCCCCCGCCAAAAACACACACACACACAGAGCAATTAACACCATGTCATACTCAGGAGTGGAAGGTGAGAAACCTCAATGGAGAATACCAAGTTTGTCGTTGCTCTTTTGGAGTTCTTAAAACCCAAAACATTTATTTATACTGAGAAAAAATTATTATGGGTCACAATCACAAACACATATAATCAAGTGTTTAACTGGTTTCATTTGTTTCTATGATCAATAATTATTATTATTATTATTATTATTATTATTTTCAGCCCAACTCTTTGACTATTTAAAACAAAGTTGTGTCCCATTTTTTGCCCATTGAAGTTGTTGGTTCAACTAAACAATTTTTAAATACCCAAACAATCCCCCAAAATTAAAACACGCAAAACATGACTTTAACAATTCAATTTATTCTTCCAAAACTAGTCAAAGTTAAAACAGTAATTTATATAAAACAGATGAATACATGTTGTCTTTTTGCTTAAAGTTCATTAAACTACCCGGATACACCAGCTGCTTATAAGTCTCTATCTATAGTCCTTTTACATTAAAATATTAATTTTTCAAATATCAAAACTATTAAACATGGAACAGTTGAAGTCTTTGTTTCCCCCAAAGTACTGTATCAGACATTTTGCAGTTCTATGTTCAGAATATACAGTAGACCTGATCAAACATCATTCTAAAGCTGTCGGACTGTGACGTCATCCCTCCTACAGCTCCCTCAACAGCTTGTTCAGGCTCCTCCAGTCCTGTAGCTCCAAAAGTCCAGCCGTCAGCCGTCTGACCCCCCAATCCTCCACAGCGGAGCTCTGCTTAAAGACAACAGGAGAATTTAGTCAAGACAGATAAACTTCACAGAACATCTAGTTCTAATAAAAATAATATGTATTAATAAACCTATTTACCACAGAGTGTGTAAAACACTGCTTTGGGGATTCTGTAATGTAAATAATCTGCCTGTGCTAATGTTAACCAGTGAACAGTGTTAGTGTTAACCAGTGAACAGTGTTAACCAGTGAACAGTGTTAGTGTTAACCAGTGAACAGTGTTAACCAGTGAACAGTGTTAGTGTTAACCAGTGAACAGTGTTAGTGTTAACCAGTGACTGTCTGTATTATCGTCTGCATTAAATTAACCGGGAATTTACTTAATGCGCTTCTCATACAAATAAGTTAAACGATATAACACTCGTATATGAGCATTAGTTCATCCCTGAAGCCAAACTATAACTTACTGAAGCCCCTCACACACACACACACACACACACACACACACACCTCCCCCCTCCTCCTCCTCCTTAACTGATAAACACTTCTGTGTTGTTATTCAGCTCTTTAACTAAGCGCTCGCGCTACCGCGGAAAGTGTATAAAATATAAACCGGGTTATGAGCGTTACTAGCTCCTGTACAGCTCCCCTCAGTCTGTGTCCCTCATCAACTGCATCACATTATATTACAGTCACAGAAATAACCTGCAGATTAACTCTTAACCAGAGAATAAATAAGCGCTGAATTTATCCAGACAACACGCGGTGAGATTCTCTCAGTATTTACAGAGAACACAAACACTCTTCATCGGGTAGTGCAGCTCTTGTAATAGGGACATTAATAGTATTGTCGAAGCTTGAGCATGTTTTTGAGTTAAAGTGGAGTGACATTGTGAGTGTGTGACACTGACAGTAAGCTGTAATATTAACTCCAGACTTGGTAAACAGATCATTAAGTTCTCTAAAGTCACATCTGACCGCTGCTGCTGCTGCCAGTGATATTTCAAACGGCCAATAAAAAAAATAAACTGGGAAATAAACTGTAAACTACCACAAACACATTTTATAAAATAAAACATCACTTACCACGAATAGTCCGTTAAGCCGCCATCTTCATCTCTGTAGTTTGGCAGCGTCAGTTCGGCGGGGGTGGAGGCGGGTTGTTAAAATCACGTGATTGCAACTCAGCGCAGCTGGCTTGTTTTAATGTGTTCTTGAGAACGAAGCGCCATCTAGTGGTGGCACCAGGTAAATGAATAAATAGGGCTTGAATGGGCGTGTTTACTGTGAAATCTTGACACGCCTTTCGGCCAGAAAAGGGAGGGGGGATTACGGCGTGCAAAGGCCATTCACACGCCATTCACACTTCAGCCACACTGTCGCGGCTATTTGGTGTGGCTCCCACTGTACATAGAAAAAAGTTTATATGGTAAACACACACACATATATGTGCTTAATTAAATTCTTAAATCATCGTGTTGACCCATGCACTGAAAAAAAGAACTTGTAAGATTTACTTGATAAAATCCTCTTAAAGGAGCCATACAGACTCAATTTTGCATAAGTTAATATGATTCTTTAGGGTCCTAATGAAAAGTTTGTAATATACTTTAATTAAAAATTCTCAATTGTTGTGTAAAAAAAAACATTACTTTTACCTGGTAAAAAGTAGCTCTGTTCTCAGCAACCTGTTTCAGTACATGCTCCTTTAAATGTTAATGACCTCTACTGAACCCGCCCCCCAGTTCTGTGGGGCGTGTCTTCACAATACAAGTGGGGTATAGCTTTGACAACAGTTAAAAATATTTAAAAAACAGTTAAAAATAATTTTACATGATGTTAGAATTATTTTATATATAAAGGAGTTATTTCTACTCTCTTGCTCTCTTCCTCATAGATCTGATATTAACGTGTTAAATCTTCCCTGCTGCTATCTTCCTGTCTCCTCTTGCATCTGTTCATTCATGCTCACCTTCCCATACTCTGTCTCTCTCTCTCCCTCTCTCTCTCTCTGTCTCCTTCCACTTATCTTCCTCTCCTTTGATTCAAATTCAAATTTTATTTGTCACATACATAGTCATACACAGTATGATATGCAGTGAAATGCTTATACGACAGCCAGTGACCTTAAAAATAAAATAAAAGCTCATACGTAAGGAATAAATATCAATAAAAAGAAATACTAAAGAAAATAAATTTAACTAGTAAAATAGTTGTACAAATATACAATGTACAAATGAGGGCATAATAAAAATCTTACAAAATATAGGGGATATATATCCCCTATATTTTGTAAGATTTTTATTATGCCCTCATATATATATATATATATATATATATATATATATATATATATATATATAATGTATGTATATATATAATGTATGTATATAAAATTTTACATGTGAATCAAAAAAACTTTTTTGACTTCCCAGACCGGGAATCGAACTCGAGTTGCTGCGCTGAGAGCGCCGTTTCCTAACCACTAGACCACGGAGGATTAATGGCTGCCGGCTTGGAAATGCCGGCTATTCAACCTGCGACCTTATACACGCCAAGCATTGTTTTTTTTCGGGATCTCACCAGGACATGTACAATGGTTCATTTGTAGTAACATGTCTATAGCACAGGCGTTTAGTCAAACATATTTATACCGATCTTTTGCTGTTAATAAACAGAGACCTTTCTGACAGACAACGTGTGTGTGTGTGTGTGTGTGTGTGTCTGACTGTCATATAGATGCCGGGAATAGGACATCATACACGCGAAGCATTGTGTGTGTGTGTGTGTGTTTGACTGAGTCTCTCCTTGTGTCAGAAAAGCTTACCGAAGCATAGCGCACTCGCCTCGTTACTAAATGAACTTTAGAAAAACTTTATAAATATGTAGTGCAAATAAAGCATGTACCTTAAGCAGGAATCGAACCCGGGTCTCCCACGTGAAAGCGCCGAATCCTAACCACTAGACCACCGCACTACTGCAACAAACTGCACACCGCACTCATGTAGGCGCCATTTTGCTCCAGTGTAGAAAAACAATGGCCGACGGCTCTTTTTTCACTCGGGGTGGGTCTTTGCTAAAACACCAGTGTCAATCAACTGTAGTAGGAGCGGCCTCTGTCGGTGTGACTTCACACCGACAGGCTTTTGAAAACGGCCTGATTTCAGAAGGGGCATCTTATATTATTAAATTAAAAGAAAATCGCTGGGGGGCTCTTTATCACTGTAGAGTGGTTGTGTACACACTCTCCTAACACACAATGCAGTCCAAACAGCTTGAAAAAGTCCATGTAGCACCGTAGGTGCACTTTAACAATTTGCACACATAGATTTTAAGTTAATTTTATTGCTCCAATATTAAGTAAAACTCACCCGTAATTGTCAGGTAAAATCTACTTAATAATTAAATTAACAATCAAAGAAATCAAGTAAATGTTACATAATTATATTTAATGCACAAATTAAATTTATTTAAAATAATCAAGTAAAGGTAATTCATTCCCAGATAGCACACACACGTCGCAGAGATAATGCTCCCTAATGCATGTTACAATGACCAAATATGATGATAAATAAATAAACCACACTCTCAGCTAATAATAAAACAGATTCGTTTATTTTTTATAAAAAATACATTTAATAACAAGCAAACATTTGATTAATTTATACAAAAACGAGATAACAGTAACTTACAAATGAGGTCTCAATTTGAAATGATGTACAAAACATAAACCACAAATAACTATTAATCGTAGAAACAAAATTAAACACCAACAGAAACCTTTTGTACTTTATGATTTTTAAATATGACCGTTAGATACGTTGGTCAGGAAACTCCTGGAGTCATATGCAGACACACGTTCAGTCACAAACTGCTGTGAAAAAATACAGAGATAGATATTCAGTTAAAATTCATGATACTTAATTTAGCAAATGAACAATATTTATACTTTGTTCCTCTTGCTTCACAACTCATGAGAACAGACCGAAACCAGAACCGAACCGGAGATTAAGGAAAAAGTGAGAAGCAAGAATCATGTGTGGAAAGATTAAGCATGCAAGGTCACAGGATGACTCTACTTCTTTTTCTTGTCTGCAATGCGATTTAGACAAATTAGATGCTGTCAATAATGTGTGAACATATGTACAGGTTCTTTACAGTTGAAATTTAACTTGTAACTTATTAATAAAATTCGGATTCAGAAAAAAACGTTTATTGCTAGTGCTCTTTTACCATTTAATGCTTTAACACACACGACTCAGTTTGTTCAGAAATGGCATCTCACTGGCGAGCCTTTGTCTGAACACGCCGTTTTCACGAAGGGTGGGGGTAAGAAACACACATCTCGGTTTATTAATCCACGCGCTCGGTTCGTTATTATTTTCTTTCTTTCTTTCTTTCTTTATTTACCACAGGACCCTGGGGAGCTCCGTGGGTTCAGGTTTTTACACTATCCACTCTATTAAAAACTGAAATATTGCTAATTGTACGTCCTGAGATTAAGATGAACATTAATTGGGAGTCATGAAAGCAAGAATCACATCCAAAACAGAAACGTAAACTTACCTCGAACACGACAAACTCCAGCTCCAGCCACGCCGTGTAGTATCTCCATGATGATCCCCAACCGACTGATACACAGCGCGGGCACAGCGTCTCCAAACACACATGCGCGGTTTAATTTGGACACATTTTCGGCTTAAGTAGACACACAATACTTCAGACTGAAACACGACTGCCCCCTACAGGTAATGAAGGGCATGTTCACAGCTTCCCGCACGCAGCCGCGCAAAGCTGCGGCAAGTCACGGGATCCCTTTTCTCGAAACGTGCGTTTTTAATGGCGACATCTGTACATGTTTTCTTCGACTGATTCTCGAAGAGGTCTAATCAAAGTCCATCCAAGAGCAGTCTTTACTGCACATGGCCCTTTGTGCCTGCTGTTAATTACTTGCCATGGTTCTAGAAGCTTATACTCTTTGGTGCCAATGAGAATTTCAACTCCAGCATCAATCTGAGGCAATTTTACTTCACTGAGGTATGGCCACTTATCAATATCGTGCTGTTGTGGAATGTTTTCCACTGAGACTGGGATGCTCTTTTGTGTATACACTTTGGAAAGTTCAACAAAGGTGTTTTCTTCGAGACCACTAACCTCCAAGTCAGTGAGCACATGGCTTTCTACTTGTTTCTTAGAGTTCATGGTGCTTAACTTCATGTCAACTTTTCTACCCTGAACATTTAACCGCCTTGCTAATGACTCAATACAGAACGTAGCGGAGCTACCTGAGTCCATAAAGGCATATTGACATGTGATTCTTTTTGTGCAGTCTTTGCTTAAGTGTCCTTTTACTAAACATCCAAAGCAAAATCCATTGTTTTTCAAAAAGTCCAATTTGTCTTAATATGTGTTATCACAAGGTTTAGTGAAAGCACTGATAACTGATGCACTGTTACTCTTTGCTGTAATCAAGTCTTTATGATTTTCACTAACCTGTTTTACACCAGTTGCAAAGCTGCTGCCTCCTTTTCCTTCCTTTTTCAGCTTGGATCCTTGCAGAGATTTGTTATAGTGTTTCTTATCGCTAGCCGAAAGGTCCGGATCTCCAAAAAGTGGGTTGGACATTACTTTTGCTTGTCTGTCGACGAATTCCATCAACTGCACAAACTTGGCTCTTTTCTGACTGCGCTCCCCGTATTCGTATGCATGTGCCCTCCATCTTTCACGCAATTTGTAGGGCAGGTTTGAGATAATAGTTTTCATGTTGGTAGCATTATCTAACTCATCCATGTCTTCAATGTTTGCCATAATGTTGTGACAGGTTACCAGAAACAGGGAGAAAGCGCTTAACGACTTTCCATCGTCTGACTTGATTTCCGGCCATTTGCATGCCTTTTGCATCAGCGTTGCTGAGATTGTTTGTTTATTTCCAAACCAGATTCTTATGAGATCTCTAGGCTCTCCTCTAGTACACTGATCGAGAAAGTACAGCTTATCCGTATCACTACCAGCTCTGGTTTCAATGACGTGTTTAAACGCCCTCATGAAAGACTCAGAGGGTCTCCGTAAAACAGAGGAACATCGCGCTGAGGTAAGGAAAGTTGCCTTTGGCTCTTCGCAAGCATTGCTATAATATCTGCCTGACGTTGCATCATACTCTGAAACTCTACTGTATCAATGTCATGGCGTGAGTATTCATTGTCTTGGGTAGACCATTCCTTTAAAGTACTTGTCAATTTTGGTCTGACACTTATGGGCACACTTGGATGGGCTGCCTCACGACGTGATGGCAGTCTGACGTATTCCGTTGACGCACTGTGCTCTTAAAGTTCACTATATTCCAATTTGGGAATATGTGCGCCACTCGATTAGATGGATACACTCTGTTGAGCAGGATGTTGTCGTTCTTCGCAATCCTGATACACTTTTATTTCAGCATTGGCCATTGCAAGCTCCATTTTGAATCTCAGCCTTTCTTTTATTAGCCTTTACTTGTCCTTTAGGTGTGCTTCGTTAGCCTTTAATTGTGCTTCCTCAATTTCTAACACCTGCTGTTGGTCTAAGGTTGCTGCTTCGGCCAACAAGACTGCTTGTTGTTATGTTAGCTTCTACCCTTTTTAGCAGAGCTGAGGATGCTGTAGATGTTGAGGACCTTTTGGATGCTGCCATTGCTACGCTTCCGTGCTTATTAGAAGCCGAGCGTCTTAGATGCCACCGTTGACACGCTGTCGTCTGGAAAAACTTCATCGTTAAATGTTTGCGATGTCTTGAAGCGGCTCTTGGTTTCCACAATCCAAAAATCCACCTTTGCCATGAATTCTGTGCAGCACTGCAATTCAGGCTGATAATAGTTGTCCTGATCATATTTGTGTTTTTCTTCATTTAAGCACAATAGCACATCTGTGTTGCTTTTGATAAATTCTCCTAGCAGCCCTTTGTAGTTCGTGCTGTACTTAGTTTCAACAATAACTAGGTTGCAAGCATTGTTCATAAGCATCTCTAATTCGTTGGATATTGCGGTCAATTGAGCCAACTTGCCTTTTCTTGCGTCTTAAGCTTCTCTTCAAGACTTTTGTCGACGAGCGCCATCACGCGCTCAGACTCTGTAACGGCAGCGGTGTCGTTGTCGTCTGCCATAGTGAGTTTCAATGTGAGCAAATCCTCTTTCGGTTTCAATTTCAGTTACTTGTCAACAGTCACTGCATGTTTTTCCGAGATCGCGAGCGCATTCTTCGGTCCACTTTCACATGCGGGTAGGGTGCACTCTTAAGTCACTTATCTTCACTTGAACGACGGAGAAAGCTTTTGACTTTAAATGTATGGGCATGTTATTCTCAAGTTCTGACGCGTATCTTTCTTGTTACAATTGGTTACTCACGACTCCAGATGTCCTTTGAATTCTTTCTCTTGTTTTATTTTCAGCATAAATGTTCAACAGGTCGTACAGTTTTCTTGCATAAATCCACTGTGGTTACAACAACTTATATGCATATCTTTTAGATTACGATCTCAAGATATGACGGTTACAACAACTTATTTGCTGTAGCCTTTAGATTGCGGTCAAAAGCTTGTGTTCTCCACAACTTCCGTATCTTAACTGATTTCTAACGTGTGGAACTATGGAATGACATCACAGGTGGAATGATGTCACAGAACAACTTACAATTATCATACTAAAAGCTTAACTAATAAACCCAATGCTCAATGCTTAACTAATAAACTTAATGCTTAATGCTTAACTAATGAAATAGAAATAAATACAACAAAATTATAAAAAAGAAATATGGCGCTTACAAGATTAAACAGTTTTATAATGTTTTTACTTCACCAGAATCCTTTGAGGAAACGTTTAAAGCGAACGACGTTTAAATTCCTTTTCAGGTTTGTTTTGCTGCCGGACGGATCGATGCGAATGGAAAAAGTGCAGCTAAGTGACGCAGGCCGTTATTCCTGCAGCGTTTCTAATGGGGCGGGGTCAGACCAGCGCAGCGTGGAGCTCAGAGTCTACGGTACACACACACACACACACACACACCACTATGGTCGCTCAGTGGTTATGGCATTGGACTACTGATCGGGGGGTCCCAGGTTCCTTAACCCTCGACTGTTCAGATGAATAACAAAATACAAATGTAAATTTTCCTGCCATAAATGTGTCACGGTGTGTGTAAGTGTGTCACGGTGTGTGTAAGTGTGTCACGGTGTGTGTAAGTGTGTCACGGTGTGTGTAAGTGTGTCACGGTGTGTGTACGCTGCAGTGCTAACTGCTGTATTCTCCTGAAACAGTCTCTCCCTCCATAAACCCCGGCCCTTATAACGTAACCATGACGACGGGCCAGAGGGCTGTTTTAACCTGTGAGAATTCAGGTGAACCTGTTCCTCAAGTCAGCTGGAAGAGGAACGGACAAGCACTAAACACACACTCTGGAGCATACAGGTAAATCACACACAAAACACACACACACACTGAAGTGAAAGCTGGTGAGATGATGGTGCAGATTAATAACATTCTCATTAAAATCACTAATAGATTTAAGAATTAGATGATAAAGGAATTTATAACCTCTGTCTGTGTGTGTGATGCCTTTAGGTTGATGTCTTCAGGGTCTCTCCTCATCGTTTCTCCGTCTCTGGAGGATGAAGGATATTTTGAGTGCATAGTGAGCAACGAGGTTGGAGAGGAGCGAAGGGTCACCGAGGTCACGCTTCAAGGTAGAATAACCAAATGAACTGCTGGATGATTATTGCTCAGGAGGAGAAAACACTGTGCTGAGATCAGTAGTTATAATGTTAGATAAGATTTAAGATAAAAATTTATATTAATAATTATAGTGATGTGTTCAGTTCCACGTTCAGTAAGTTACCTCTTGTCTCTTACCTCCGTAGTTCCTCCGTCCTTTGAGGATGATGTCACCAGTGTGACGGCCATTAAGGCGGAGTCAGTGGTTTTACCGTGTCACGTCACAGGACGTCCAACACCGTCCATCAGCTGGAGCAGGGGAGGGACAGCACTGGGCACAAGGAGGGGCAGTTACAGGACACTGCCCACAGGTAGACAATACACACATACAAACACACACTCATGTTCAGTCAAAACAAACAAAGCTTATTGTGGTGAGGGGGTAGGGGCAAGGGGTGGGGCCAACAGCAATAATAGTAAGGAACACAACAAGACCAAAGTTTGTGTGTGTGTGTGTGTGTGTGTGTGTGTGCTTTATGTAGGCATGTTAGAGATACTGGCTGTAAATCCAATGCATGCTGGCAGATACACCTGCAGAGCACAAAACACAGCTGGAGTCGCACAGAAACACATCATTCTGTCTGTACACGGTAAGACTGCACACACACTGCAGTAATCAGACTATACACACACACTGCAGTAATCAGACTATACACACACACTGCAGTAATCAGACTATACACACACTGCAGTAATCAGACTATACACACACTGCAGTAATCAGACTATACACACACACTGCAGAAATCAGACTTCACACACTGCAGTAATCAGACTATACACACACTGCAGTAATCAGACTACACACACTGCAGTAATCAGACTATACACACATTGCAGTAATTCAATTCAATTCAGTTTTATTTGTATAGCGCTTTTAACAATTGACATTGTCTCAAAACAGCTTTACACAATCAAAATAATTATTTAAGTTTGTATGGAATGTGAATGTGTATGAATCAAAATGTTCAGATAGTCCCTGCTGAGCAAGCCCGAGGGCGACAGTGGCAAGGAAAAACTCCCTGAGATGGTAATAGGAAGAAACCTTGAGAGGAACCAGACTCAACAGGGAACCCATCCTCATTTGGGTGAAACAGATAGCAGGAAATTATCTGCATTTATACAGTGTTAAGTGTTAGGTTCAGCTATAATAGTTGATGTTAATTGATGTTATAATAGTTGATGTAAAATGGAGTCCAGTAGTTATTCGAGACTCAGATAGACTTGTAGAAAGTTCCAGTCCTGAACTATCGAATAGTCAAGTCCTCAGAGAAACAGCTGACAACACCAGTCGAGGCCAGAACCATCTTCTAAGTAGAGAGAATCATCCCCAGACACCAGACGCATCCTAAAGAGACACACGGGGCATCCATGCGACGAGACCTCCAACCAGAAACCGGGCACCAGGATGGATCAGACAGGTCCGGAGGGCAGAGGGAGTCTGGATCACTGGCAGCTCAGGAACCACATGTGTAGCTCGACAGAGAGAGAGAGAGAGAGAAAGAGTGAAAGGGGGAGACAGGGGGAGAGAGGAAAGAGAAAGAGGGGGAGGAAGAGAAGAGGAGGAGAGATTGCAATTAGGTATGGTCACAGTCACAATGTCTAATGTGAATGTATATTTACTGTAGAGTGCAAGCAGGGACTCCGGCAGGACTAACTATGACAGCATAACTAAAAGGGAGAGCCAGAAGGAAACACAAACATGAGGGGGAACTGAGATGTAAAGCAAACAATCACCTCACCGTCAACAAACCTGAGTGATCAAATGAGACTGAGGAAGACAGCATCTAAACATACCAGTTCACCATAATACTCTACGTCCATGAGTCCCCCAGTTCTGCTCCTTTACCTTATGGCAAATCTATTTATAAAAATGCTTGGCTAAATAAATAGGTTTTGAGCCTAGACTTAAACACTGAGACTGTGTCTGAGTCCCGAACACTATTTGGAAGACTATTCCATAATTTTGGGGCTTTGTAAGAAAAAGCTCTGCCCCCAGCTGTAGTTTTCATAATACGCGGTACTGACAAGCAGCCTGCATCCATTGACCGAAGTAGGCGTGGCGGATCGTAAGACACTAGCAGTTCTCTCAGATACTGCGGGGCGAGACCATTTACTGCCTTATATGTCAAGAGTAGTATTTTAAAATCAATGCGAAATTTCACAGGGAGCCAATGCAGTGAAGACAGGATAGGGGTGATGTGCTCATATCTTCTGGTTCTAGTGAGGACTCTCGCTGCTGCATTCTGGACTAGCTGAAGCTTGTTTATGCACCTAACTGAACAACCAGACAGTAAGGCATTACAATAGTCCAACCTAGAAGTGATAAAATCATGAACTAGTTTTTCTGCATCGTTTAGCGACAATATATTTCTTATTTTGGCAATATTTCTGAGGTGAAAGAATGCTATCCTGGTGATATTATCTACATGAGCTTCAAATGAAAGGCTGGAATCTATAATCACGCCGAGGTCGTTTACTGTTGCACTTGACGGAACAGAAAGGCCATCTAAACTTACGGTGTGATCTAAGATTTTACTTCTAGCTGTATGCGGTCCTATGACTAGAACTTCTGTCTTATCCGGATTAAGCAGAAGGAAGTTAATTAGCATCCAATTTCTTATGTCCTGCACACATTGCTCAACTTTAGTAAGATGGTTTTTCTCATCAGGTTTTGTTGAGACGTATAGCTGTGTGTCGTCAGCATAACAATGAAAACTAATTCAATTCAATTCAATTCAATTTTATTTGTATAGCGCTTTTAACAATTGACATTGTCTCAAAACAGCTTTACACAATCAAAAGAATTATTTAAGTTTGTATGGAATGTGAATGTGTATGAAATATGGAATGTGTATACCATGCTTACGGATTATGTTGCCCAGAGGAATCATGTAAAGGGAAAAAAGCAGTGGGCCTAAAACTGAACCCTGCGGAACGCCAAACTCCACTAGAGAACATGCAGAATAATCACCATTTAAGTCTACATACTGATAACGATCGGTCAAATAGGATCTGAGCCAGGAGAGGGCTGTACCCTTAATTCCTACTACATTTTCTAATCTGTGAAGAAGAATAGCATGATCAATAGTGTCAAAAGCTGCACTGAGGTCGAGTAATACAGGCATAGTTACACAACCCTGATCAGAGGCCAATAGGAGGTCATTTACTACTTTAAGGAGTGCTGTTTCTGTGCTGTGATGAGGCCTAAATCCTGACTGATACAGTTCATGTATGCCATTTCTATGTAGATATGAGCATAGCTGCTCCGCTACTATCTTTTCCAGAATCTTAGAGATAAAGGGGAGGTTTGATATTGGCCTGTAATTGGACAGCTGACAGGGGTCGAGGTCAGGTTTCTTAATTATTGGTTTGATAACTGCTCATTTAAAAGATTTTGGAACATAACCAATGCTGAGTGAGGAATTAATTATTCTCAACAGCGGTTCTGTTATTACTGGTACTATCTGTTTAAGAAAATGTGTCGGTATACAGTGATCCCTCGCCACTTCGCTGTTCACTTATCGCGGATTCGCTATTTCGCGGATTTTCATAATGCATTTTTTTTTTTTTTTGGTGCATTGTGTTCTGCATTCTGATTCGCTAAAAACTCACTCCCGCTTCTTGTATCAAAACATGCTACGAATTGTGCTATCATTTTGTCGTCTCGTGCAGTTATGTGTACGTACATAAAACAGCTTGGCAAATTTACATTAAGTTGGCCAAATTATATTGTAACATCTCCTAAACCCATAATGTCGACGAAACGGTCTGGACCGACAAAAGCACCTGCGGATGGGCCCAAACGGCGGAAGATGCTACCTATCTCAGATAAAGTTAAACTTCTGGACATGCTAAGGGAAGGTAAAAGCTATGCAGCCGTTGCTCGCCATTACGGAATCAATGAATCTTCCGTTCGTTACATAAAGAAGGAGGAAAAAAACATAAGGACGACAGCAGCAGTCAATTTTAATACGAATGCAAAAAGGGTTGTAACTGTCCGCAACAAGACCATGGTACGGATGGAGACGGCTTTACCTCTGTGGATTAATGACTGCAGGAAAAAAAACATAACCCTGGATACAAACGTTATCTGCACAAAAGCGAGAATGCTGTATGTATCTATTTCACGGATTTCACTTATCGCGGGTCATTTTCGGAACGTAACCCCCGCGATAAACGAGGGATTACTGTAGGATCTAATATACAGGTTGATGAATTTGCAGAAGAGATGAGTGAAATTAGTTCATTCTCTTCAAGAGGAGTAAAGTATTCTAGGTTTGAATCTGACATGGCTAGGTTAACATCTGTATCAATTACATTGTTTGGTTTCAAAGCCTCAATTTTATGCCTGATATTTACAATTTTATTATTAAAAAAGTTCATGAAGTCCTCACTATTGCATGATGTTGTTGTGGAGATTTCTGTAGTGGTCTTATTTCTGGTTAATTTGGCTACGGTATTAAATAAAAATCTAGGATTATTTTTATTTTCTTCTATAAGAGTGGAGAGATACGTTGATCTAGCTACACTAAGAGTTTCCTATAGTTCAGGATGCTCTCTTTCCATGCTATTTGAAATACCAACAATTTAGTTTGACGCCATTTCTGCTCTAATTTCCGAGCAGTCTGTTTTAAAGTGCGAGTGTGATCGTTATACCAGGGAGCGAGTTTCTTATCTCTAATAATTTTTCTTTTAGCTGGAGCTACATTATCTAAGGTACAACGAAGTGTCGACTCTAAATATTCAGTTGCCTGATCGAGTTCTGTGGGGTCAGACGGTGGCCTAATCGAAGTTGGTAACTCTGGGAGATTACTGATAAAACTCTGTGTGGTAGTTGATGTAAATGTACATTTAATACGGTAGCGCGGTGCTGTGCGTACATTATCACTGTGACACACTTGAATGGAGACAAGATAGTGATCTGAGATAATTTCAGATAGTGGAATTATGAATACATTTCTTATAATTAATCCGAAGAATATTACTAAATCTAAAGTGTGACCTGCTTTATGAGTGGGTCCTCCTACACACTGAATTACGCCTACGGAGTCCAGTATGGATATAAATGCTGTTCTCAGAGGATCTTCTGGATTCTCAAAATGAATGTTAAAATCTCCAGCAATTAATACTTTGTCTACAGAAACGACCAGGTCTGAGATGAAATCCGCGAATTCACTAAGAAATTCAGAATACAGCCCTGGAGGTCTGTAAATTATAATTAGTGGAATCGACTGAGCTGATTTAATATACTTAAATAGACTTATGTTACTATAGAGAATTTCAAATGAGTTAAATTTGTGTCCGTGTTTTTGTACGATAGACAGATTATCATTATGAATAACTGCGACACCTCCTCCTCTACCAGTTAGCCGAGGCTGGTGTATGTAGCTGTATCCAGGAGAACTAGCTTCATTTAGAGCTACATACTCGTCCTGTTTAACCCATGTTTCAGTTAAACAGAGTATATTAAACGCCTGATCTGTGATAATTTCATTAACAATAACTGCTTTTGATGCAAGAGATCTAATATTTAACAATCCTAGCTTCAGATCAGAGGTGCCGGCTGCGCATTCAGTATGATCCGAGTTTGTGGTCTTTATGTTAATTAGATTATTGAAACAGACTTTCTGAGTCTTTCTACATTTTTGCTTAGATCGGGGAACAGACACAGTCTCAATAAGGTGAACCCTGAGTGACGACTCTATGCAGCTAGCAGACGGTTGGTTTAGCCTGTCTGTCTGCTCCCTGGCCTGGGCTCTACACACACACACTCAGTAATCAGACTTTACACACACACACACACACACACACACACACACACACACACACACACACACACACACACACACAATCAGACTGGATTCTCAGTGTAACTGTATAAATTGAGCTATAAACTGTATATTCTACGTTTGTCATTGCTAACGTTAGATGTTCCTGATGTTGCATGTGTTTCTATGTTTCTCTCTGTGTGTGTGTGTGTGTGTGTGTGTGTGTGTGTGTGTGTGTGTGTGTGTGTATTCTGGTTCTTCAGAGGCTCCTGAGATCAGAAACCTGCCTAAAGAAGTAACTGTGCTGCTGAATCAGGAAGTTGTTTTGAACTGTGATGTTCATGGATTCCCTAAACCCTCCGTGACGTGGGTCAAAGACAGCGTTCCCATAGCAACAGGTCTGCAGACTCCCCATCACCACCACAAACATGTTAGTGTAGAGGCTGATTATGTTCCGTCTGATGCTTGTGATTCTCACAGGTCAGCGTCTGGTGGTTCTGTCTGATGGAACTCTGAGACTGTCTCAGGTCACGCTGGGTGACGCAGGAACGTACTCGTGTCGGGCACAAAATACAGCTGGAACCACAGAGAGCAAAACTCAGCTCATCCTCCAGGGTACTTCATTTATACACACACTTGTTTATTTATTATTACAGAGTAAACATACACTGAGTATAAACACACATATTACTGTAGTGTGTAAAACAGAATACAGTGGTTTGCAAAAGTATTTGGCCCCCTTGAACTTTTCCACATTTTGTCACATTACAGCAACAAACATCAATCAATTTTATTGGAATTCCATGTGAAAGACCAATACAAAGTGGTGTACACGTGAGAAGTGGAACGAAAATCATACATGATTCCAAACATTTTTTACAAATAAATAACTGCAAAGTGGGATGTGCGTAATTATTCAGCCCCCTGAGTCAATACTTTGTAGAACCACCTTTTGCTGCAATTACAGCTGCCAGTCTTTTAGGGTATGTCTCTACCAGCTTTCCACATCTAGAGACTGAAATCCTTGCCCATTCTTCTTTGCAAAACAGCTCCAGCTCAGTCAGATTAGATGGACAGCGTTTGTGAACAGCAGTTTTCAGATCTTGCTACAGATTCTCGATTGGATTTAGATCTGGACTTTGACTGGGCCATTCTAACACATGGATATGTTTTGTTTTAAACCATTCCATTGTTGCCCTGGCTTTATGTTTAGGGTCGTTGTCCTGCTGGAAGGTGAACCTCCGCCCCAGTCTCAAGTCTTTTGCAGACTCCAAGAGGTTTTCTTCCAAGATTGCCCTGTATTTGGCTCCATCCATCTTCCCATCAACTCTGACCAGCTTCCCTGTCCCTGCTGAAGAGAAGCACCCACAGAGCATGATGCTGCCACCACCATATTTGACAGTGGGGATGGTGTGTTCAGAGTGATGTGCAGTGTTAGTTTTCCGGCACACATAGCGTTTTGCATTTTGGCCAAAAAGTTCCATCTGACCAGAGCACCTTCTT
Source organism: Channallabes apus (assembly GCA_030522415.1). NCBI lineage: Eukaryota > Metazoa > Chordata > Actinopteri > Siluriformes > Clariidae > Channallabes > Channallabes apus. The sequence goes on from CM060111.1 coordinate 47,525,934, forward strand.
CCACATGTTTGCTGTGTCCCCCACATGGCTTATGGCAAACTGCAAACAGGACTTCTTTTAACAGGACTTTTCTGTTAACAATGGCATTCTTCTTGCCACTCTTCCATAAAGGCCAACTTTGTGCAGTGCACGACTAATAGTTGTCCTATGGACAGATTCCCCCACCTGAGCTGTAGATCTCTGCAGCTGGTCCAGAGTCACCATGGTCCTCTTGGCTGCATTTCTGATCAGCGCTCTCCTTGTTCGGCCTGTGAGTTTAGGTGGACGGCCTTGTCTTGGTAGGTTTACAGTTGTGCCATACTCCTTCCATTTCTGAATGATCGCTTGAACAGTGCTCCGTGGGATGTTCAAGGCTTTGGAAATATTTTTGTAGCCTAAGTCTGCTTTAAATTTCTCAATAACTTTATCCCTGACCTGTCTGGTGTGTTCTTTGGACTTCATGGTGTTGTTGCTCCCAATATTCTCTTAGACAACCTCTGAGGCCGTCACAGAGCAGCTGTATTTGTACTGACATTAGATTACACACAGGTGCACTCTATTTAGTCATTAGTACTCATCAGGCAATGTCTATGGGCAACTGACTGCACTCAGACGAAAGGGGGCCGAATAATTACGCACACCCCACTTTGCAGTTATTTATTTGTAAAAAATGTTTGGAATCATGTATGATTTTCGTTCCACTTCTCACGTGTACATCACTTGGTATTCCACTTTATTCCAAGATGGCGCCGGTGAGGTCGGCTGCCGTCACGACTGCTCCGACCACCTTTTCTTTGTTTTTGTTCTTTAAGTTAGTTTTCAGTGTTTTAAAATCGGCAAAATCACCACCATTGAGTACATTAGGTATGATAGAGACACTCTTGTTTCTATTGGTATACAATGTACTCACAATTCGACATTTTTAGCTCCGGATCCGAGCTTGCCGAGTGAGATCCTGAGGGAGAACAATGGACGCGACGCGAAGCGACGGACCCGAGGGAAACGAGCCGGCGTGAGGAATAGGCTCAGAGCCCGTGCACACCACACACCTCTGCCTAGCATCCTGCTCGCCAACGTCCAGTCACTGGAGAACAAACTTGATGACCTCAGGGCCAGGATAAAGTTCCAGAGAGACATTCGGGACTGCAATCTCCTCTGCTTCACCGAGACATGGCTGAACCCAGCGGTGCCAGACCACGCCATACAGCCGGCCGAGTTCTTCTCGGTTCACCGCATGGACAGGACGCGGGACTCGGGGAAGTCAAGAGGAGGCGGCGTGTGCTTAATGGTGAACAACAGCTGGTGCAACAGCGCGAGCGTTGTTCCTCTTACACGCTCCTGCACACCAAATCTGGAACTACTGTCCATCATGTGTCATCCTTTTTATCTTCCACGGGAGTTCACATCGGTCATAATCAGTGCCGTTTACATTCCACCACAAGCAGACACTGACACTGCCTTATGCGAGCTGCATGAGGCACTCACACAGCACCAGACACAACACCAGGACGCTGCGCTCATTGTGGCGGGGGACTTTAATAGTGCCAACCTCAAACGCGCAGCGCCGAACTTTTATCAGCACATCACCTGCCCCACCAGGGGCGAAAGAACACTAGATCATTGTTATGCAACGGTCAAGGACGGCTACAAGGCGCAATCTCGTCCAGCGTTTGGTAAATCCGAAGGCTGAAACAGGAAGTTCCAGTTCAGAGGGAGGTCGCGTGCTGGACGGACCAATCGGTGGCCGCGTTACAGGACTCACTCGATGACGCAGACTGGGACATGTTCAGAAACAGCTCCGATGATGACGTCAGCGTGGTTACGGAAGCTGTTGTGGGATTTATTGGGAAGCTAGTAGACGATACGGTGGAGAAAAAGACTATCAGAACGTTTCCCAACCAGAAGCCGTGGGTGGGTAAAACCATCCGCGACGCTCTGAGATCTCGCACCGCCGCCTACAACACGGGACTTTCGTCGGGGGACATGGAACCATACAAGGCTGCGTCATACAACGTCCGGAAGGCGGTGAAAGAGGCGAAGCAGCGCTACGGGAGAAAACTAGCGTCACAGCTTCAACAGAGTGACTCTAGGAGCCTGTGGCAGGGACTAAGGACAATAACGGACTATAAAGCACCAACATCCGGTATGACGAACGCGGACGCGGCCCTGGCAGACGAGCTCAACACATTCTACGCTCGCTTCGAGGCTGCAGCTAAAGATGCTAGCGATGCTAATGCTAACGGCGCTAATGCTAACGGCGCTAAATGCTAGCGGCGCTAACGGCTGCAGACAGGAAGACACTGCCAGCACCGGGAACGCGCTCATCATCTCCGAGCACGATGTGAGGAGAGCCTTCAAGAGAGTGAACACCAGGAAAGCAGCAGGGCCAGACGGCATCTCAGGCCGTATCCTCAGAGCCTGCGCAGACCAGCTAGCAACATCTCCTTATCTCAGTCGGTGATCCCCACGTCCTTCAAAGAGTCCATCATTGTTCCTGTCCCGAAGAAACCACATCCTGCTTCTCTCAATGACTATCGCCCTGTAGCCCTCACCTCAGTAGTGATGAAGTGCTTTGAACGCCTTATCAGAGACTTCATCATTTCTTCACTACCCGACACACTGGACCCACTACAGTTTGCATACCGTCAGAACCGCTCCACAGACGATGCAATTTATCATCTCCTCCACACATCACTTACTCACCTGGACACTAGGAAAGGGAATTATGTTAAAATGCTCTTCATCGACTACAGCTCTGCATTTAATACCATAATTCCCTCCACACTCACCACCAAGCTGGAGCACCTGGGACTCAGCTCATCTATATGTCAGTGGATCTCCAATTTTGGATGGGCGACATGTCTCAGCTACACTCACTCTCAGCACTGGAGCCCCCCAGGGTTGTGTTCTGAGCCCCCTGCTGTACTCTTTGTACACCCACGACTGTGTGGCCACTACCAACTCCACCTCCATCATCAAGTTTGCTGACGACACCGTCGTGGTCGGACTGATCACCAACAATGATGAGTCGGACTACCTAGAGGAGATTGGAAATCTGGAGATCTGGTGCCAGAGGAACAATCTCCTCCTGAACGTCAGTAAGACAAAGGAGCTGATAGTGGACTTTAGTACAAAGCAGGAGAGGAACTACCAGACCCCCGTCATCAACAGGAGCCCAGTGGAGAGAGTGGACAGCTTCAGATACCTCGGTGTTCACATCACGCAGGACCTGTCATGGTCCTGTCACATCAACACAGTGGTGAAAAAAGCCCGGCAGCGTCTGTACCACCTCAGACGCTTGAGAGACTTTAGACTGCCCTCCAAGGTGCACAGGAACTTCTACTCCTGCACCATAGAGAGCATCCTGACGGGAAACATCACGACCTGGTTCGGGAACAGCACCATGCAGGACAGACGAGCTCTACAGAGGGTGGTGCGATCAGCCGAGCGCATCATCCGCACTGAGCTCCCTGACCTGCACTCGATCTACAGCAAGCTGTGCTGGACTAAGGCCAGGAAGATCATGAAGGACCCCAGTAATGGACTGTTCTCTTTGTTGCGGTCTGGGAAGCGATTCAGCTCCCTAAAGGCCAACACAAGGAGGCTGAGGAGGAGCTTCTTCCCGCAGGCGATAAGGTCTCTCAATCACACCTCCACACAGGACTAATAACATCTTTTAAGCTCACAACACTGACTGGACAATCATGGACCCATTCATAAACACTTGCACTAAATATTTATACATCTGGACAATTGCACATGTCACTTTCATTAGTCACCTTTCATGCATATTTGCACAACCACTGACACTTTAAATTCTATATACATATATACTCCCCCCACTATATTTCTATATTTTGCAATATTTTATTATGCCCTTATTGTACAGTTAATTTTACTAGTTAAATTTATTTCTTTAGTATTTCCTTTTTATTATTTATTTTACGTACAAGCTTTTATTTTCTTTTTAAGGTCACTGGCGGTCGTGTAAGCATATCACTGCATATTATACTGTGTATGACTGTGTATGTGACAAATAAAATTTGAATTTGATTTGAATTTGATTTGGTATTGGTCTTTCACGTGGAATTCCAATAAAAATGATTCATGTTTTTGGCTGTAATGTGACAAAATGTGGAAAAGTTCAAGGGGGCCGAATACTTTTGCAAGCCACTGTAACTGTACCGTATAGTGTGTATGCTGGTACAGTATGTCCTGAATTGTAGTGTTGTGTGTATAATAAGTGTGTGTCTGTGCGTTTGTGTTTCTCCGCAGTTCCTCCTGTTATTTCTGTACCTCGTGATGAATACACACTCAGTGTTGGTGAGTCTGTAAGCGTCCCGTGTTCAGCGCTCGGTCAGCCGGAGCCCGAGCTGCAGTGGCACAAATTGGGTGGCACTGTAAGGGGCGTAGCCGACCTAATGACGTTCACCAATGGAACACTGCACGTTAAAAACGCACAACTCAAACATGCTGGTGTTTACACGTGTACGGCGTTGAGCAGCGCGGGGAGAGCGAGCCGTGACATCATGCTGAGTGTGCACGGTCAGAACACACGATGTATTTCACTGCAAAACTGCTGAGATGTATTTTGGTGGTAAATGTTGCTATGTTTTGGCTTTTTAAGTTCCTCCCAAGATTCTTGTTGGTGAGTCGGAGGTGTCCATCATCCAGGGCTTCCAGAGTCTACTGCCGTGTTCAGCTCAAGGAGTTCCAGAACCCAAGATTCACTGGGAGAAGAACGGAGACGTCATCCAGAACCTGCGGGGAAAACTTACTGTCCTGAGGTCAGGAGAGCTAATCATTGAGAGAACCCAGGTCAGTGCTCTCGCTCTCTCTCTCACACACACACACACACACACACACACACACACACACACACACACACACACACACACACTCTGACTGACTCCTGAGGGTATTTGTGATACTAAGCTGTAGCTCTTCATCCTTCTGTCTCAGCCCTCTGATGCAGGTGTGTTCACGTGTGTGGCCGTGAATGCAGCAGGTTCTTCACACCACAAAGTCCAGCTGTTTGTTCACATGAGGCCAGAGTTTAAGGAGTCACCGAGCGACATGACACTGAGGGTGGGGCAGAACCTGACCCTTACCTGCCATGCCCACTCTACCCCTCCCCCTGTCATCACCTGGACTGTTAATAATAGGCCTTATACAGGTAGGCACACACACACACACACACACACACACACACACACACAACATGCCCCAGTGATGTTTTCTGTGTGATATTCCTGCTCCTGTCCCTCAGGGCTCAGTGTGGATGAAGTGGGTCGGAGTGTTTTGGTGATTGTGAATGTAACAGTGAGAGATTCTGGATCGTACATGTGTACAGTGGAGAACAGAGTCGGCTCGGTCCGAGCGTTAGCCTTCATCCGCATCACAGGTGAGTTTTACAGAGAGGTGAGGAAAGTGAGGGAGACTTTCTTTCTGCTTATCTGTCTCACTGTCTCTCACTGTTTGCGGGCTCTGATCACACTGTTCTCTCTCTCTCTCTCTCTCTCTCTCTCTCTCTCTCTCTGTCTCTGTAGAGCCTCCAGTTCTGAGAGGAGACAGCCATGTGTCTCAGACTGTCTCTCGTGGTTCTGTGCTTATGTTGGATTGTCCTGTTAGAGGAACTCCAGCTCCAGTTTTGCGCTGGTATAAAGACGGCCATCTGCTACAGGTCACTGAACATCTTCACCGTCTCCATAACGGCTCTCTCATTCTGTACAGTGTCACGGTAACACTCCAGCACATACATACACACACACACACACATCATATATACAGTACTGATCATTACAAACAGTCATCATTGAGTACAGTTGCACTGGACTATAGAATAATCGTGTGTGTGTGCATTAGAGCAGGGATTCAGGAGAGTATCGGTGTGTTGCTGAAAATGAGGTGGGAGTTATAGAGAGGACGATTTCTCTGAAACTACAGGGTGAGATGTTTATCACTGCATTCTCTATTAATGTTATAATAGTTAAAATATTCACTATGTTCTGTAGCCAGTCCGATCAATAATCAGTCGGATCAATAATCAGTTTAATCGGTTATCAGTTGAATCTGTTACTCTTTGTGCTGCAGTTGCAGGAGGTTACTCTCCCTGGGAGCAGTGGGGGCCCTGCAGTGTCACGTGTGGGCGTGGCCTCCAACAGCGGACCAGACTTTGCACCAACCCAGCACCGACCAATGGAGGAGCAGCATGTGAGGGTCCAGATACAGAGTCCAGGCAGTGCCAGGCGTCCATTTGTTCAGGTTCGTTGTTTATTCATTCGTTTGTTTGTTTAAGTGAGCTAATAGCAAAAACAGGCGGCGCGGTGGTGAAGTGGTTAGCACTGTCGCCTTGCACCTCCAGGGTCCGGGTTCGGTTCACGTCTGTGTGTGGAGTTTGCATGTTCTCCCTGTGCTTGCTGGGTTTCCTCCGGGTTCTCCGGTTTCCTCCCACACTCCAAAGACCTGCAGATAAGACTATCTGGTGTTCCCAGATTTCTCATAGTGTGTAAATGAGTGTTTGTATGTGTGTGCCCTGTGATGGATTGGCACTCTGTCCAGGGTGTACCCCGCCTCGTGCCCTAAGTCTCCTGGGACAGGCTGCAGTGACCCTGAATACAGGACAAATCGGTATAGACGATGAGTGAGTGAATAATAGAAATAACGTTTTACCGTTATATTTATTGTATGTCCACTCGTTCTTTTTGTATGTCTGTGGGTGTGTGTGTGTGTGTCTGTGTGTGTGTAGGAGATTCTCTTCGCAGGGCTCGTGCCAGTGTGATCGGGGTGGTGAATGATCGTGAGTTTGGTGTTTCTTTCCTTGAGGTGAACATCAGTGAGAACCCTGAGAGCAGAAACAGCAGACTGGAGGCTCACATGGAGAACGTGCCTCCCAGTGTGGGTGAGTGTCTCTCTCTCTCTCTCTCTCACCCACACACACATACACAATAAACCTTTAGAATTATTTTGTTTGGTACACAATTTACAATATGGAGAATTAAATGGCCTCTAACTCTCAGCTGCATCGTTTCTGTCATGAGGAAATAAATCAGCGTAAGCAAATTTTTCTCCAAGTGTGACAATTTCCTGTAACTTATAATGTTGAACAGGACTCAGGTGCTCTAACTCTAACCATGCATTCAGAGCTTAAAATTGAAATTAATTTGCAGATAGTGTTGTTAGTAACCATTTACATTTATGGTAAATAGGTGTGCAACTTAATTAAATTTTATTTATATAGTGCTTTTAACAATGGTCATTGTCTCAAAGCAGCTTCACAAAAATGAAAGAAATTTTACAAAAAAATTTAATAAATAAATAATAATAATTTTAGAAAAGAAAATAATTGGAAGTGTGTATTCAATTCAATTCAATTCAATTTTATTTATATAGCGCTTTTAACAATGGTCATTGTCTCAAAGCAGCTTCACAAAAATTAAAGAAATTTAACAAATCATAATAATAATAATAATAATAAATAAATAAATAAATAAATAAAATAATAATAATTATAGAAAAGAAAATAATTGGAAGTGTGGATGTGTGAGAAAAATGTGCAGATAATAATGAGACGAATGAATGAAATTTCTCTGATGAGCAAGCCAAGGGTGACGGCGACGGTGGCAAGGAAAAACTCCCTGAGATGGCATTAGGAAGAAACCTTGAGAGGAACCAGACTCAACAGGGAACCCATCCTCATTTGGGCGACAACAGATAGAAATGATATAACATCTTGTGTGTTGTGCAGGTGAAAATTCAATATGACAGAAATTATTTCAATTGACATGAAGACCAGTTCAGCATAGGGATGAGTCAGTAGGTGCAGAGGGCAGATGAGGTCTGGATCACTGGAAGCACAGGAGCAGCATGTGTAGCTCCAACCATCATAAAGCTGAATCCAGCTGGAGCTGGTCCTTCTCTGGATGTCTCAGGAACCTCGCAGGGTCGGCCTTTGTCTACTGAAGCTGGCAAAATCTCCCGATGCCTCGGGATGGGTAGAGAAAAACCCATGTGTGAGATGGGTTCTAAGATGGAAAATGGCTGTTTTTGTGATATTTGAAATGTGATTTTCAAAAGACAAGTTACTGTCTAATATTATGCCCAGGTCTTTTACTGCTGAGCTTGTAGTAACAGTACATCCTTCTAAACGCAGGCTGAATTGTGAAAGCTGTTGTGTGCTGGTTTTTGGGCCAATAAGTAATATCTCTGTCTTATCTGAATTTAATAAAAGAAAGTTATTGGTCATCCAATCTTTTATGTCCTGGACACACTCAGTTAATCTAGACAATTTAGGTATTTCATCTGGTTTTGTTGAGATATATAATTGGGTATCATCAGCATAACAACGGAAACTAATCCCATGTCTTCTAATGATGTTACCCAAGGGAAGCATGTATATTGAGAACAGCAAAGGTCCTAAAACTGAACCTTGTGGGACCCCATATTTCACTGGCATTACAGCAGACGGTTCTCCATTCAGATCTACAAAATGGTATTGATCAGACAGGTATGATCTAAACCATTTTAAAGAGGATGGAAATGCAGTAGTAAATACTTTCTTCCAGAAGAGACAGGAACATAGGGTAACATATAAGAGTGGAGGCAGAAGCACTCAGGTGGACTACATCTTGTGTCTATGTTGTAATCTGAAAGAGATCAGTGACTGCAAAGTGTTGGTAGGTGAGAGTGTAGCCAGACAACACAGGATGCTGGTGTGTAAAATAACCCTGGTGGTGAGGAAGGTGAAGAGGGCCAAGACAGAGCAGAGGACAAAGTGGTGGAAGCTGAGAAAGGAATAATGTTGTGTAGTCTTTAGGGAGGAGTTGAGACAGGCTATGGGTGGTCAGGAGGTGCTTTCAGTCGACTGGACAACTACAGCCAATGTGATCAGAAGGACATGTAGGAGGGTACTTGGTGTATCATCAGGTAAGAGAAAAGTGGACAAGGAGACTTGGTGGTGGAACGGGGAAGTCCAGGAGTGTATACAGGGAAAGAGGCTAGCTAAGAAGAAGTGGGACTCTGAGAGGACTGAAGAGAGTAGACAGGAGTACAGGGAGATGCAGTGTAAGGTGAAGGTAGAGGTGGCAAAGGCCAAACAAAGAGCATATAAGGACTTGTATGATAGGTTGGACAGTAAGGAGGGTGAGGTGGATCTATACAGGTTGGCGAGCCGGCGAGATAGAGATGGGAAGGATGTGCAGCAGGTTAGAGTGATTAAAGATAGAGATAGAAATGTATTGACAGGTGCCAGAAGGGTGATGGGTAGATGGAAGGAGTACTTTAAAGAGTTGATGAATGAGGAAAACAAAAAAGAACAAAGAGTAGAAGAGGTGACTGTTGTGGAGCAGGAAGTAGCAAATATTAGTAAAAGTGACATGAGAAGGGCATTGAAGAGGATGAAGAGTGGAAAGGCTGTTGGTCCTGATGACATACCTGTGGAGGTATGGAAGTGCTTAGAAGAAGTGGCAGTAGAGTTTCTGACTAGTTTCTTTAACAAGATCTTGGAGAGTGAGAGGATTCCAGAGGAATGGAGGAGAAGTGTACTGGTGCCAATTTTTAAGAACAAGGGAGATGTGCAGAGCTGTGGCAATTTTCAGAGGTATAGAGATAATGAGTCATACAATGAAGCTGTGGGAAAGAGTAGTGGAAGCGAGGTTAAGGGCAGAGGTGAGCATTTGTGAGCAGCAATATGGTTTTATGCCTAGAAAGAGTACATCAGATGCAGTATTTGCTTTAAGCATGCTGGTGGAGAAGTACAGAGAAGGTAATAAAGATTTGCAGTGCGTCTTTGTAGATTTAGAGAAAGCGTACGACGGTGCCGAGAGAGGAGCTGTGGTGTTGTATGAGGAAGTCTGGAGTGGCAGAGAAGTATGGGGCCAGGGGTAGCTCAGTGGTTAAGGCATTGGACTACGGTTCAGAAGATCCCAGGTTCAAACCCCACAACCACCAAGTTTCCACTGTTGGGCCCTTGAGCAAGGCCCTTAACCCTCAACCCTCAGATGTGTAATGAGATAAAAAATGTAAGTCGCTATAAGATCGCGATAAGAGCGTCTGCCAAATGCCTAAATGTAAGTATGTTAGAGTGGTGCAGGACATGTATTAGAGCTGTAAGACAGTGGTGAGATGTGCTGTAGGTGTGGGTCTGCATCAAGGATCGACTCTGAGCCCCTTTTTGTTTGCTCTGGTGATTGATAGGATGACAGGGTTCTCCATGGACTACAGTATGATGTTTGCAGATGACATTGTGCTTTGTAGCAAGAGCAGGGAACATTCTTGTTTTGGTCTTTTTGTTAGTTCTTATGGTCCTGTGTTTCAGTTGACTGTTTTAGTTCTGTTTATTTCCCATATTAATTGTGATGAAGTCTCACTTGTTAAGTTTAGAAATCTCAACCTAAATCATAAACCGGGTACAGGGAGTTCAGGGTGGGGCTCAACACCGCATGGAGATCAACATGACGGCCCCTACAGCACTGATTAGATGGCTTCTGGAGCCCTAGCCATGCTCTGGCTCAAATCCCAAGCTGAGTACAGCCCCTAGCAAGTCCAATTTCACACCTTTGTCAGCTTCTGTCCCAGCTCCCGTGCCAGTTGGGGACAAATGAGAATTAACAAGTATGAATTCAAAGGTTATTTTGTATGTGTGTGTTCATGCAGGTCCTTTGCTGAAAGTTCTTGTATCTGCTTTGACCCCGATCTACTGGACAGCTGTATATGAATCAGCAGGAACAAAGAATGGCTTTTCCATCAGCCAGGGCAATTTCAGACAGGAATCCCAACTGGAGTTTCACACGGGTGAGACCGGCTGATCAAAGATGAAAGTAAATTTACAAACACCAAAACCTGTGTATTACAACTGAAACTGAGTGTGTGTGTGTGTGTGTGTGTGTGTGTGTGTGTGTGTGTGTGTGTGTGTGTAGGAGAGATCTTGAAGATAACCCATGTGGTGAGAGGTGTGGATGCAGAGGGAGTTTTATTAGTGGACATGGTCATTAATGGACTTATTCCTGCAGTGTTTATATCACCGATTCTCCATCAGCAGGTCTGATCTTAACCTTCATCAGAGCCGTATATCAATCATCAATGTATTCTCATTATGTGTGTAACGTGGATTAAACGTCATTGATTATATCTTATATTCTTGCTTCTGTAGGATTTTGATGAGTCGTACATACAGGTCGGCTCAGGTCAGCTTTACTCCTGGTCTACACAGAATTCTTTGCAGCAGGGTCTTGGCTCGGTACTGACTCTACGCTGCAATCACTCGCTGGTGTTTGATGGATCTGTAAAACGCTTCGGTCCTCTGTTGCAGCAAATTCGACTGTCAGATATCAGGAGCTCCTACAACATGTTCAACTTAAGGCTGGACTTTCAGATCACAGCCACGTTGTCACTGCCGGGTCAGAGCATTACATCATCAGTTCTCCGACTGTAATCTTCACTATTCTCACATCATTAACACCGCTGGGTCAGAGCATTACATCATCAGTATTCCGACTGTAATTATCACTATACTCACAACATTAACACTGCCAGGTCAGAGCATTACATCATCAGTACTCTGAGTGTAATTATCACTATACTCACATCATTAACACCGCCAGGTCATAGCAGGAGAAACCACATACACCATGTTTTGTAATGTACATGCTTTTAAAAGTATTTAAGTTTATCTATAGTTAATTCTAAAATAATAGTTTATCATTTATCAGCATGTTTGTTGTATTTTGAGTAGATGGAGATGGAGAGACATGTCCACAGGGATTCCTGCTGGATGAAGCATCTTACTGCACCGGTAAATATTTAATAGTAATGATATCTTATAAACTAAATGCAGTTTGGTTGTCATTATGAGTTTAGGGTTAAGAGTTTATGTTTTACGATTAGATTTAGTGATTAGGATTGGAGTTAACATTGTTTAGGAATCTGGTTAAGGTCTGAAACTGCGATTAAAGTTTACCTTTAGGATTGGGATTAGGGTTCAGTGTTGGGAGTAGAGTTTAAGATTGAGATTAGAGTTTAGGAATGTTATTAAAGTCTACAATTGTGATTAGGTTTTAAAGATTAGGTTAACAGCGTTAACGTTTAAGGTTTGGTTTAGAGTTTAGGGTAAGTAGGATATGACAGATCTCTATGATTTGCAGGTACTCTTCATTTAGAGCAAGATAAAACCCTGTGAAGCAGCACTATGGTCCTAAACCTAACCCTAACCCTCGCTCCTGTTCTCACTCATGTTAAAGCAGCTATAAACAGTTATTCCCTCATATGTTGCTTTTAGTTTAAAAAAAACAAAATTATTTTGTTTTATTGTGTGTGTGTTGATGTGTTTTAGATGAGGATGAGTGTGTGTCAGATTCTCCGTGTTCTCACTCCTGCAATAACATCATGGGGAGCTTCAGCTGCAGCTGTCCATCAGGATTCAACATCAACACTGAGAGTAACAGCTGCCAAGGTCTCTCTCTCTCTCTCTCTCTCTCTCTCTCTCTCTCACACACACACACACACACACACACACACACACACACACATATATACACACACACACACACACTGTGTATTAACTAAACAAAGATTTATACAAAATGATTATATTTTGTAACAGGAAACAATTAACAACAATTAACTAATTAAAAATTAATGAATGTTTAGAAAAATCTACACATTCTGTTCATTCCCATTTTCAGTGTGTGTGTGTGTGTGTGCGTGTGTGTTCTACAGATATAGATGAGTGTGTGGACGGATCTCACACGTGTCTCTATAACCAGGTGTGTGTGAACACAGTTGGAAAATATCGGTGTGAGGTGAAGTGTGGGCCGGGATTCAGACCCAGAACCGCCGGTACTGAGAACAAAAGCAGAAGCGATGGCTGTGAAGGTAGAAATTTAGTAACATCACTTCCTTTTCCTCCAGAGATGTTGTGTTAATTAGGGCTCCACATGTCTGCCTGGTCCCTGATGTGCTTTGCTTTTGTCTTGAGATTTGTTTCTACTCTTGAGCTTCCGTCCTCATCTTTATTGGTGATTTACATACACTGAAGAGCCAGAGACGGGGGTTTGGCTGAGAAGAGGAGCTCAGAGTCTGAACACAACAAATGCAGAAACACAGATGAACTGCAGAAACCTGCGTGTTCTCGTCTTGGTTAAAAAGTGGAGCGAATATTCTAAAAGGACAAAAAGCAGTTTCATTTCGAACTGCTGAAGATAAATTGTCTTTTGTTCTCTAACATAATGGACATGTAGAATTTATTTCCTGCAGTAAAGGAAAGGATTCACTGAAGGTGCTTTTACACAAAACTGATAATTCATTAATTTATTTATTGATTTAGTTATTATTGGTTATTTATTTATTTTATTTACTTAAATTTTAGGGATTATTTTGGAGTACATTACTGATTGATCTATTGGTTTAGACTAACTTTATTCAGTGTAACCTCGGATTACGAGTAACGCGGTTTGCAAGTGTTCCGAAAGACGAGGAAAGGTTTTTTTAAAATAAATTTTGACTTGAAAAAGTCTACGAGTTTATGAGTACCGAGTATCATGTATCACGCATGCGCTTCTTGTTTTGACGCCGAGCGTCACGTGATCACAACTGAGCCAATGGTTTTTCTCTCTCTTGCGCTGCGAAATTGTGGGGAATCGTCTCCCCTGCTGGGTCTTAGTGCTCGTCTCTTACTGGTGTAATCAACATCCGTGAACGCGTTTACTGTTTACTATAACACTGTGAGCACGTGTGTGTGTGTGTGTAAAACATTTTATTTTGCGTTTGTAAACGTGTTTATACCTGCACACGTGCGCTGTACAAAGTAAAAGTAGGTGTCCCATTAGAGGGTAAAGATAAATTTTTTCTCTCTGTATCAGCCTGTCGTTTTTCACTTTACCTTTGAAAAGAATCGCGACATGGGGAGTTTCTGTGTAAGGTGGAGAGTGTGTGTGTGTGTTTGGGTAGCCGAGAGGAGGAGGGGGTGGTAGGGGGGGGCTGTAAAAGCAAGAGAGAGTGTGTGTGGGTGTGTGTGTGCGCGCGCGTGTGTGCGCGTAATTTGACACCCTGCTCTCACACACACACAGACACACTCGCCTTTACAAACCCCCCTCCCACCCCCTCCTCTTCTCGACTTCACACACACATGCACACTCTCTGCCTTACTCAGAAACTGCGCCCTGTCGCGATTCTTTTCAAAGATAAACTGCCGGTGCATTTGTTTGTTTTTTTTTGTTTGTTTTTTATACTTTACAGCAGTGATTTCGTGCAGTGATTTCGTGTGACTAACGATGTTCCTTGCTAATTTTTCCGAAAAGCAGTCTCTCCGTTCATGTGTGTGAATTTTCTCAGAAAAACACATGAGGAACAGGAAGAAACCTTGAGGGGGAACCATCCTCATTTGGTTGATAACAGATAATAAATCATTATCTGTGTGCTACAAAGTGACTAAACAATAGAGGCTTAGGGTGGGGGGGGTCTTCACTGCGTTCCAAATTATTACGCAAATGATATCTTTCTCTGATAATTGGTAAATGCAAATGACAGTCAATATAATTTTCTAGTCATCAACTATTAGGGTATAATTTGAATTTTATCGAACAAACCTCCTAATGACAATATTTATTTTAAAAATAAAAAACTGAAAATGTACTGTTCCAAATTATTATGCACAACAGAGTTAAAACATTTTATAGGTTGTAAAGAACTGAAACTAGGCTTTTGTTGGTGTAAAGTTTTTCTAAAGTTTTGTAGTAGAAGAGGCGAGTTGCTCGGTCTGTCCGCTGTGCTTCGGTAAGCTTTTCTGGCGCCAGGAGAGATTCAGTCAAACACACACACACACACACACGTTGTCTGTCAGAAAGGTCTCTGTTTATTAACAGCAAAAGATGGGGTTTATATATATTTGACCAAACGCCTGGGCTATAGACATATGTTACTACAAAGAGCATGAACCATTGTAAATGTCCTGGTGAGATCCTGAAGAATCAAAGGAGAGGAAGATAGAGGTGTCCGTGCAGAGACAGATCACAAGATGTTGGCTCGAGTTAGGGGGAGAGGGGGAAGGAGACAGAGGGAGATAGAGAGAGAGGGGAAGAGAGAGAGAGACATAAAGAGAGTATGGGAAGGTGAGCGTGGGAGCGTGTAACGCTTGGATTTAGAAAACCGCTTGGTTACAAATAAACGGATTCGGGAATCTAAACAGGGGCTTGAAAACAATACTTCCGGTATTGCGCAACCGCAGCTGGACAAAACACGACGCGACACCAAACAATTATAATAAATTAAACCAAGTGTATTATACAGACGGAATAAAGAAATAAACAAACACGGTGCACCACAAACCAATATATACAAATATAATACAAATATAATACAAATCGAAAAAAGAGTGTGTGTGATGTATGCGGGTGTGTGAGTGTGTGTATGAAAGTCCAGTGTCTGAAAAACGGCAAAAGGTATGAATGGGTGGAGTTGGAGAGATGGCTCGATCTAACCAAATGACGATGGTAGGTCTGGGAGATCGAGAAACGGAAGGAGCTGGGTACTGAATGAAATTAAACCAAAATAATCCACAATCAGTCTCTCAGTCTCTCTCAAAAAGCAGCGCGCTGTCATCATCTCTCCGTGCCGGCCTCAAAGCCGGTTCCGGCTTTATGCCGGATCATGTGACCCACGTCACTTCCGGGTTCCCTTGCGACGCGATCGCGCATGCGCGGGAACTTGCCCGGTGACCAAAACACTGTCAATGGGGGAAAATAAACCGCTAGG
Organism: Channallabes apus; assembly: GCA_030522415.1. Classification (NCBI taxonomy): domain Eukaryota; kingdom Metazoa; phylum Chordata; class Actinopteri; order Siluriformes; family Clariidae; genus Channallabes; species Channallabes apus. The sequence goes on from CM060111.1 coordinate 47,541,660, forward strand.
GCACGCCTTCGGCCACAGGTGAGCAACATTAGCTCCACAACCAATTCCCTGCGTATGAAAACGCCCCTTTTGTGTGGCTGTGCTACATAGACCCCCCCCCCCCCCAAGCCTCCGGCGTCTGAGGAGAATGTCCGCACAAGCACTTTAAATTCGCCACACTGTAATCCTCGGCTTTTTGTGGGTAGCCCCAAGACATTGTGTATTTAATTGGTCTTTTGTTTTTAATCTCTGCTGGACCCTCCCACTGGGGCACTCGCCTTGCAGAATCTCTTGTTGTGGAGGAGGGAGGTCGAGTTTGGATCCACACCAAGTCTCCCGGTTGAAAGTGCGCTGCTTCCCCCCGGGTATTGTGACATCTGGCTTGTCTGGATCTCCGGTGTTCTGCTCTTTGTTGGCCCTCCTCCATGATAGGTCTCTGTCGGGGTGTTGATGGATGTCCTATCTTGTGTCGGTGGCACATGCTGCAAGCTCTGGTATAACGCCACACGTCCTTCCGCACAGTCGGCCACCACGCCACCTCTAATAACCTCAGCAGGGTTTTCAGTTGTCCCCAGTGTCCTCCCAGTGGATTGTCGTGATAGTATTGAAGGAACTCTCTTATTAGTGACTGGGGGACAACGAGCTGAAATTTATCTCCTTTTCTTACCGGTACCCGGCGATATAGCACGCCCTGACGACCTTCGAAGGTGACCCTCTGATCTTGTGTACCTCTTTGATGATCTTTGGAGAGCAGCTTCGTGATCGTTGGGTCGTTCTGTTGGGCGTTGATGATCTCGCTCAGGTCTCTTGGGAAGCTGGAGGCCTCTTTAGTGGACGTGGTGGGTAGACGTGGGGTGTCAGCTCCATTCAGCGGCGGGGGTGCTCGGGGTATGGCATCTGGACCCGGATTAAAGCGGTCCTCGCGATCATTCTCTCCCCTAGCGCCTCTCTCCACCTGTTGTTACAAGGTGCTCGCCGCTCCTCTTAACACCACTCTCGTGTTGCTGTTCTCCAGGGTTCGCCCCTTCTGTTCTTCCTCGGAGCTATCAGGTTTCCCCATGAGACAGAGGGCGGGGTGATCATTGGCGGAGTCTCCCAGGCGTTGCTGTGGCCGCTGTACCGGAGACCTCAGGTTGTCTTCCTCTTCGTCGAGGTCGTCATCCAGTATGAATGCTGCCGTGAACGCCTGTTTAAAAGATTGCCAGTCCTTCACCTTGCCCTTCTCCGCCTTCCACCAACTGAGAGCCGGCCCTCGGAGAACTGAGCCGAGGGTTCCCAGTAGCTCTGGTCGGGTCAGGGGTCTGATCTCCAGGTATTTCTCTGCTTGCTCGATGAAGTTCCTCACCTCAGCTGTCTCTGACGCGTCGCAGAAGGCTGGGAACTCCACACCGATGGATGGATGATCATGCAGAGAAGAAGAAGAAGAAAGTGGGGAGGAGAGCAATGCCAAGGAGTGTGCTGGAACACCAGGAGGAACGTCGGCGATGGCATGAGTGCTTGGAAGCTTTACCTTGGCTGTTGCTGTAGTGTTTGGAGTGCTGGGACGATGTTGTGTAGGAGATGGTGGGGATGCAGGGATGCAGGCCTGTAACCTGTGTGTGGTGGGCATACCAGTGAGATGCAGTCTCTTCATCCGGTTTTCCCAGATGACGTCACGGCGTAGAAAACAGTCAACGATGGCTCTCTCCATTTTTTCGAGAGCCTCCTGGCAGTAGCGCTGCAGCCCTTCCAAGCTCGCGTCCACTGCGTCACGAAGACTGATTTCCCGGTTGAGACTGCTGTCTTTGGATTGGCTATAATCCTGCTCTATGGAGCTCACTTTATCAGTAAGCGCCACCATGTCCGTCTTGCATTGATTAAGTTCAGTCTGTAGTGTGTGTACTACCTCAATATCAGACCCATGAACAATTAAATCATCATTTTCATTATTGTCATTATCATGGCTATCTGATATATATAGTGAACTAATCAATGACGTTAATTCAGTTGTAGGGTTACGGCGTGTATAAAATGCATGGGAACTTGCCCGGTGACCAAAACACTGTGAATGGGGGAAAATAAACCGCTAGGGCACGCCTTCGGCCACAGGTGAGCAACATTAGCTCCACAACCAATTCCCTGCGTATGAAAACGCCCCTTTTGTGTGGCTGTGCTACAAGCGTTCACACCTTTAAGAACAGATGCAAGAGGAGACAGGAAGATAGCAGCAGGAAAGATTTAACACGTTAATACCAAATCTATGTGGAAGAGAACAAGAGAGTAGAATCAACTCCTTTATATATAAAATAATTCTAACAGTTGCCCCCTTAAATTCTAACAGAATTTGTGAATGTCAATAAGTTAACATAGCAAGAGATATTAACGTGAAGAAGCAGAGATTCATAATTAGTAGAGTCAGCAACGATGATTATAAGAAGGGTGATAAAGGAAGAAGATAGTCAGGATTAAATCACTTCTAGAATCATAATTAGAAATGAAATTAATAGTACATACGTAATCAGGCGTTGGCACAAAAATAAAATGTGGAAAAGCAAACTAATACAAAGTTGAACCTATATGTGTATGTGTAAAAGGTGAGATGCGACAGGAGCCCCCTTTTGAGGTGTCTTCTGGACGTATGTTGCTCCACTAGCCCCTCGGTGCGGGCTAGGAGATCTTGTGAGTGGTCAATTATGTCAAGCAGTCAGTGCCATCTGCGGTGCCTTCTTCACGCGGCTGGCGTGAATCCACTGTGGTTGTGAGTCTGTGAGAACAGCTGTGCGTGTCACTGCAATTACAGTTGTAGGTGTACTGTAGGCAGCATCGCCCACCTTCCTTGGATTTAAACTTTTCACCAGCACTGTATCACCTGGGATGAAAGAGTGAGTAGGCTTGTCTGTAGGCAGAGGGAGAGAAGCAGAGACATTACCGTGAACACTGTTCAGTTTTTCAATGAGCGCTTGCGTATAATCGCCGACAATCACGTCCAGATCACCTGTAAGGGAAACACCAGGGTTACCTTTTACCCAGCGGGTGGGGAATGGTCGTCCCATTATAATCTCAAATGGTGAAAGTTTGGTTGTAGAATTGGGTGTCATTCTAATTTCACAAAGCACAGACGGTAACAGGTCAACCCAATTCTTACCTGTATCCATCATTCAATTCAATTCAGTTTTATTTGTATAGCGCTTTTAACAATTGACATTGTCTCAAAACAGCTTTACACAATCAAAAGAATTATTTAAGTTTGTATGGAATGTGAATGTGTATGAATCAAAATGTTCAGATATTCCCTGGCGAGCAAGCCCGAGGGCGACAGTGGCAAGGAAAAACTCCCTGAGACGGTAATAGGAAGAAACCTTGAGAGGAACCAGACTCGACAGGGAACCCATCCTCATCTGGGTGAAACAGATAGCAGGAAATGATCTGCATTTATACAGTGTTAAGTGTTAGGTTCAGCTATAATAGTTGATGTTAATTGATGTTATAATACTTGATGTAAAATGGAGTCCAGTAGTTATTCGAGACTCAGATAGACTTGTAGAAAGTTCCAGTCCTGAACTATCGAATTGTCAAGTCCTCAGAGAAACAGCTGACCACATCCCCAATCATCCCCAGACACCAGACGCATCCTAAAGAGACACACGGGGCATCCATGCGACGAGACCTCCAACCAGAAACCGGGCACCAGGATGGATCAGACAGGTCCGGAGGGCAGAGGGAGTCTGGATCACTGGCAGCTCAGGAACCACATGTGTAGCTCGACAGAGAGAGAGAGAGAAAGAGTGAAAGGGGGAGACGGGGAGAGAGGAAAGAGAAAGAGGGGGAGGAAGAGAAGAGGAGGAGAGATTGCAATTAGGTATGGTCACAGTCACAATGTCTAATGTGAATGTATATTTACTGTAGAGTGCAAGCAGGGACTCCGGCAGGACTAACTATGACAGCATAACTAAAAGGGAGAGCCAGAAGGAAACACAAACATGAGGGCTCCCTGAGATTCAAGATTCAAGATCTTCAAGATTCAAGATTCTTTATTTGTCACATGCATAGTTATACAAGTACAACACGCAGTGAAATGTATCCTGAACCGCTCCTACTTTGTGCAAATAACAAGAAACAAAAGAAAAGAAATAATCTATAAATAGAAATAGAAATTGAAATTTAAAAAAAAAAAAAAAAAGGTGCAAATGTAAACATAATAATAAAGTGTGTATCTGAGCAGGATAAAGATGTTAGTGCAAGTGATGCTTACAGTCCAGACTAAAGTGCAGTGTGCAGTGTGGAATGTCAGCACAGCAGTGTGTGGGTGAACTGTTACCAGTCCTATGAATGGGAGAGTGGCCCATCATGGTTGAGGAGTCTAATCGCCTGTGGATAAAAACTCCTCCTGAGTCTCTCCGTTTTGGCCATAATGACCCGGAACCTTCTGCCTGAATGCAGAAGTTTGAACAGTCCGTTATTGGGGTGCGACAAGTCCTTAATGATACGAGCTGCCCTGGTTTTACATCTCCTGGTGTAGATGTCCTGCATGGAGGGGAGAGTTAACCTGCAGCAGCGTTCAGCTGCCCGGATCACTCTCTGGAGGGCTTTCCTGTCCTGTACACAGCTATTCCCAAACCAGGATGAAATGTTCTGTGTTAGGATGCTCTCAACAGCACCCGAGTAGAAAGCCTTAAGGACAGCAGGGGAAACCCCAAACTTCCTCAACTGCCTCAGGTGGTACAGACGCTGCTTTGCCCTTTTCGTCTGAGCACAGATATGCTCAGTCCATGTCAGATCCTCGGAGATGTGGACGCCCAAGTACTTAAAGCTGCTCACCCTCTCCACTGGAGCTCCATTGATGATGAGGGGTTTGTGGTCCAGTTGTCCCCTTCTGAAGTCCACCACCAGCTCCTTCGTCTTACTGACGTTCAGTCGGAGGCAGTTTTCTTCACACCATAGTGCCAGGTTCTCCACTTCATCTATGTAGGCCGACTCATCGTTGTTGGAGATGAAGCCCAGCACCACCGTATCGTCAGCAAACTTAACGATGGTGTTGGAGTCGAACATGGCCACACAGTCTGAAGTGTAGAGAGAGTATAGCAGTGGAGAGAGAACACATCCCTGTGGAGCACCTGTGTTGATGGTGATGCTGCTGGAGAAGCACTTGCCCACTCTCACCGCTTGAGATCTGTCCGAGAGGAAGTCCAACACCCAGGCACACAAGCGTTTGTTAAGTCCTAGATCTCTCAGCTTTGTGAACAGTCTGTTAGGCACTATTGTGTTGAAGGCAGAGCTGTAATCTATAAAAAGCAATCTCACATAGTTACCTTGCTTCTTGTCCACGTGGCTGAGAGTGGTGTGCAGAACATGGGAGATGGCATCCTCTGTGGATCTGTTGGGGCGGTAGGCGAACTGAAGTGGATCTATGGAGCTGGGGATGGAGGAGGAGATGATGTTTTTTAGCAGACCCTCAAATACCTTCATGACCATCGATGTCAGTGCAACAGGCCGGTAGTCATTCAGGCATGAGGGTTTGTTGGTCTTGGGCACGGGGACAATGGTGGATCTCTTGAAACACGCCGGGACCACAGACTTCGCCAGGGACTCATTAAAGATACAGGTGAACACACCTGACAGCTGGTCAGCGCAGCAGCGCAGCAGGCGCCCAGAGATGCCATCTGGACCCGCCGCTTTCCTGGTGTTCACCCTCCTCAGCGCCGTGCGCACGTCGTGCTCTGCGATGCTGATGACGCAATCCTCGCTGATGACGTCATCACTCTCAGTCAGCAGGCTGCTAGCATTAGCCGCCTGGCTAACCTCGAACCGGGCGAAGAATGCGTTCAGCTCGTTGGCGAATGCAGAGTCGGCGACGATCGTCGTGGTGTCTTTGGCAATCTTGTAGTCCGTGATTGTGCGTAATCCGTGCCACATGCGGCGTGTGTCACCCTGATGGAAGTGTGATTCAGTTCGCTGTCGGAACCGCCCCTTTGCTTCCCTCACCGCTCGCCTGACGCTATAAGAAGCCGCTTTGTATGCGCTCATATCGCCGCTGATGAGTGCGGCATTATAAGCAGCGGTCCGGGCATTCACAGCATCGCGGATCGATCGGTCTACCCAAGGCTTCTGGTTCGGAAACGATTTGAACCTCACTGTCGGGACAACTTCATTTACGAGCGTGCTAACGAAGCTAACTGCTACATCCGCAAACTCGTTGATGTCTACTGCGCAGGCTCGGAACATGTCCCAATCTACGTCATCGAGCGCGTCCTGTAGCATAGCTTCTGATTGGGCAGACCAGCGTTGCACCTCCCTCATGACCGGAGCTTCACGACGAAAGCTTTGTTGATATTCCGGTATGAGGAAAATGGCGTTGTGGTCTGATTTCCCGAATGCTGGATGTGGAACAGCTTTGTAGCCCCGCTTGTATGGTGTGTAACAGTGGTCCAGAATGTTGAGTCCCCTCGTCGGACATGTAACATGTTGGTGAAAGTTTGGCATAACCTGTCTGAGGTTCGCTTTATTAAAGTCACCTGCTACAATGTGCGCTGCGTCCGGGTGTTTGTTTTGGAACTCACTCAGCACATCATGTAGTTCAGACAGAGCAGTGCCTGTGTCCGCGTGGGGTGGGATGTAGACCGCCGTGGCAATGACCGAGGTGAACTCGCGAGGCAGGTAGAAAGGACGACATTTAACACTCAGATATTCCAAATGAGGCGAGCAGCTACTGGAGAGAATGGAAACACTCCTGGCATCGCACCACTTCTTGTTGACCATGAAGCACACACCTCCACCTTTAGCTTTGTTAGACTCTGCCGTCCTGTCCATGCGGAACACAGAGAATGAGTCCGATGGGGTTATGACTCGGTCCGGCACAATGGGGGTCAGCCATGTTTCTGTAAAGCACAGAAGATTACAATCCCTGATATCTCGCTGGAAAGTAACTCTGGCTCTGAGGTCATCAAGCTTATTCTCCAGTGACTGTACATTAGCCAGCAGGATACTCGGCAGAGGGGTGCGATGAGCTTGTTCTCTCATTCTGTTACGGACGCCGCCGCGTTTCCCTCGACGCTTCTTTGTTCTTCGCCGCGGGTTAGCGTCCCGTCCATTGTTGTTGTCGTCTGAGCAGCGTAGTATCTCAGAGGGCCACGACGAGTCAGGCTTAAAGGTGGTATAAGTAAGCGCCGAAATCTGAATTCCTATATCCAGTAGTGTTCTACTGTCATAGGTCACTAAACCTGAAGTACTCTTAGCGAATGAAAGTAAAATAAATAAAGAAAGAAGGAAAAAAACGCACAGTTTGTACGGAGCGATCAGGAAGGCGTCTGGACGTGGCCGCGCCATCGGAAGAGCAAACAATGTTTTAAGATGTAAAGCAAACAATCACCTCACCGTCAACAAACCTGAGTGATCAAATGAGACTGAGGAAGACAGCATCTAAACATACCAGTTCACCATAATACTCTACGTCCATGAGTCCCCCAGATCTGCTCCTTTACCTTATGGCAAATCTATTTATAAAATGCTTGGTTAAATAAATAGGTTTTTAGCCTAGACTTAAACACCGAGACTGTGTCTGAGTCCCGAACACTATTTGGAAGACTATTCCATAATTTTGGGGCTTTGTAAGAAAAAGCTCTGCCCCCAGCTGTAGTTTTCATAATACGCGGTACTGATAAGCAGCCTGCATCCTTTGACCGAAGTAGGCGTGGCGGATCGTAAGACACTAGCAGTTCGCTCAGATACTGCGGCGCGAGACCATTTAATGCCTTATATGTCAAGAGTAGTATTTTAAAATCAATGCGAAATTTCACAGGGAGCCAATGCAGTGAAGATAGGATAGGGGTGATGTGCTCATATCTTCTGGTAGGGGATGTGAAATTTCCAATCAATGCTTAAAAATTTACAAAATTTTTTGTGTCACTTTGGAGATGAATGGCGTGCCATTATCACCGTCAGTAGATGTTGGAATACCGTATCTAGGAATGATTTCTTTAGCCAGAATTTTAACTACTATCGTTGCATTTTCTTTTGAGCATGGAAATGCTTCTACCCATTTAGAAAATCTGTCCACGATTACAAGCATGTATTTCAGATTTCTGACAGGTGGCATGTGTGTAAAGTCAATTTGTAAGCATTGGAATGGTGCAATAGGCATTGGCAAGGCATCATATTTAACATGTTGTCCTTGTGTATTTGCACGAGCACAGATCAAGCAGGAATCTAGTAGAACAAGTGTAGCCTGTTTGATATTGCGAATGCAGAATCTGTCCTCAATCATACGGATTACCCCCCATTTTGCGACATGTGAAATACCATGAAAATGACGCACTAATAACGGGAGGACAGATGCGGGAAGAGCTATACGGCCGTTCTCATCCCGAATTAGCATATCGCTGCCAGGTGAACACTTACGGGAAGACCAAAAATGTAGATCCTCAGGTGATGAATGGGTTTGCAAAAAGGCAAGGTCGATGTCAGATGACAAACTAGGAACAGATACATGGGACGTGAAAGAGAATACTGTACCTCTACAAACCTGTGGGGACAAAGGTGCTTCTTTAGCGGCCCATTTGGCAACTTCATCAGCTAAACAATTACCTAAAACCTCTTCAGAGTCACCAGATGCATGACCTTTGACCTTCACTATAGCCAATTGCGATGGGAGTAAACTAGCTTGTAAAAGATGAGTCACAAGAGTAGCATGTGAAATAGGCTTTCCATCAGCTGATTTAAAACCTCGCGAAGCCCAAATCTTCCCAAAATCGTGTGTGACACCATAAGCGTAACGCGAATCCGTAAAGATAGTAACAGGTTGATTTTTAAATAGGAGACATGCACGAGTAAGAGCGGTAAGTTCTGCAGCTTGAGCTGAAAGAAAAGGCAACGAATAAGCTTCTAATACAATGTTGGGCAGCTGACAGATAGAATAGCCGCAATGTGTCACATTGTCATTAGGCCTTGAACAAGAGCCATCAACATAAATGTGTGTGCCATGCTCTAAAGGAGTGGAAGATAAATCGGAGCGTACAGCCGAGGTAGTGGTGATCTCATATAAACAGTGATGATCAGCCCAGTCTGGTTGGGTCTGATCAGGGCCATAGAGTGTCATGAGACGGTGTAAGAGTACAGCCAGAGTGTTGGGTGTCGATATTGGTTTAATAGTTAGATTATGTGTGGAAAAGATATACAACAGCCTAATTTAGAGAGTACATCTCGGCCTAGTAAATTGAACGGAGATGAAGACGGAAATGCAAATTTGGATCATCTGGGCTAGTTACAGGAAGTTGAAAAGTTTTAGGGCATGAAATTGGGACCCCATCAATCCCTACAGAGCTGATAGTGGATGCTGAAACAGGGCCGCGGTACTGAGAACCACTAAAAGAAGAGCATGTAGCTCCAGTATCCACCATGAAGGGATAAGGAGTACCATTGATATTTAACATTAAAATGGGTAGGTTTTGTGGATCATTATTCAGTACCAAGTTCAACATACTCACTGTGGGGTTCCTGCTCTGTGGGCAGCCCTATGGGCGAAAGTCCCACTGTGCGTTAACAGGTGTTGGCCTGATTGGGCCCATAGTACCTGATGGGGTGGTCTGATGCATTTGGTGAGCCTGGGAAGTAGAAGAGACATACCCATTTTCCATATCGTTACATTTTTGTCTACAGTCATGTGCCCAATGTCCTTCTGCCTTGCAATAATTGCATATTGTCTGTTTGCATTGTGTTTCCCAGTGCCCAAGGTTATTACAGCGTTTGCACCTGACATGTTGGCGTTTGGCGGATTGTTGTGAACCATAATCATAAACAGCGGCAAGAGTTTGATTAGAGTTTCCGCTGTGATTGGCGATAAAGGCACCTGCAGCATCCAGATCACGCACCATCCGTCCCAGGAGTTGTATGTCAGGTTCATTTCCGGTTCCTGCTAGGGAAATTTTGAGAGTTTTGGCAGAATCAGTGTTCATATTATTAACAAACGTAGTTTGAAAGAGTTGTGTGAAATGTGGAGGAATATTATGACCAAAGGGAAGCCCTCCGTGTTCAGACCATGCAGTTTTAAACCTATTAAAAAAGGCAGTTGCTGATTCACCTGGATCCTGTCTGATAGATGCCACCTGTGAGAGATCACATGAAGATTGATATTTCTTTACAAGAAAAGCTTTAAGTTCAGTAAACATGTTATCAACATGTTTGTAATCTGCCCATGAATAATAAGCACTCCATGTGTCTCCATTAGCATCAACCTCATCATCTATAGGTACATCATGTTTGTGATTAAGAGAGGGCACGTCTTCTTGTAACGAGCAATCCGTCACCTCTGCTCCTAGAACACGTGTTAAGATGCACCTGAAATCAGGACCAGTCAACTGTGAATAACGTGTTGTGCTTTTAAGTTGATCACAAAATAAGTGAACATCAGATGGTTTAGGAAGGCTAGAAACAATGCTATTGATATCAGATAGAGTTGGAGGTGAAATATTCCATCTCTTTTCTCCACATGTAACAAAGGGATATGAAAAATTAGGTGTTGTAGATGTGAGACAGGAACCATCAGTGTTCTGTGACCTTTGTAATGACTTATCTGACACATTAGAGGGAGCACCTTTTGATTTTACCATACCATGGCCCCCACCTTGAGAGCTATGTGTATCCGTGGTTAAAGAATAGCTAGGGGGAGCAGAGACAATAGGTGATTCCACCTTAGTAGTGAGAACAGGAAAAGCATGTATGACTGGTTTGGAGTTGGGGGTGAGTTTACACTTACGAATATTAACTTTACTGTTTTTAGTTATCACCTTATTAGAGCACTCACCATCCCACTTCGGTTTCAAATCACGCCATGTAGTAAATGCTTTTTTCATATATTGACTGTCCCACTGTGGATCACCATAACCTTGATTAATTAAAAGATCAGCAGTGATAATGTCAGCATTGTCAAATGAACCTTCTCTTGGATAGTGTCTCCACTGAGAAGAACCCTCCGTCCATCCAGCCAAATTGTTAATGAACGGTTGAACAAAAATTCCAAATCCTTGATTATACATCCAATCATTAGGAGTAAGAGACTGTTTGGAACGACCATTTCCCATCTTGTTAGCAAGTTACAGTTAGTAAACAAACCAAGCTTATCGAAGTTAAGCGGATACTTTAAGCTTTTTTTTTTATTTTTTTATTATAATTATTATTATTTTATTTATTTATTTATTTATTTTTATTGGTTTTATTATTTTATTTTATTTTATTTTTTTACGGGTGGTGTGACGTTCGAACAGAGTGTATCAGAATATATTTAAAACTGAAGAATACTGTAATCTATAAAGTGTATTATCAAAAATGTGTAGTATTGTCAAGATGGACTAACCTGAGGTGACCAGAAGACGTAGCTTTAGCGGTTAGCCCAATGTAGCGTGGAGGATAAACCCAAACGCGGAAGGAAGCGAGCAGGCAGGATAACCACGCGATTTAGTTTAAGGACTCTCACAAAAACGGAGCAAGGGAAAAACACAAATTTAACCCGCGTCCTAGAAATACACACACAATAGCAAAAGACAATGGAACCAACATGTGAGTACTCACGGTTTGCTGAAACGACAACTGGAGCTGACATGGGCCGAACTCAATGACTGAGCGGTAAGCCATCGTTTGTTTACCTCTTTTATACTTCCTGGTTTTGCGCCCGTCTTACTTCCGGGTCCTAGTGCCGGGCGCAGATTGCGTGTGCATGACAGTACCCCTCTGTCCAGGACTGGCTCCTGACGGTCCTGGGGCGGAGGATACCCTGTGACGGTAGTCCCGAATTAGCTCCGGGTCGAGAATGAACCGGGCCGGGATCCAAGATCGCTCCTCGGGGCCATAGCCCTCCCAGTCCACCAGGTATTGCGTACCTTTGCCCCGAGGGCGCGAGTCGAGGATTCGGCGCACGGTGTAGGCGGGACCGCCGTCGATGATCCGGGGAGGAGGAGCTGGGGGGGTGGGTGGAATCATGGGTGATGTGATGAAGGGCTTGAACTGGGACAGGTGGAAGACTGGATGGATCCGGAGCGCCGCAGGCAGCTGGAGCCGGTAGGTGACAGGGTTGATACGGTGGGTGATGCGATAAGGGCCAATGAATCTGGGGGAGAGTTTCTTGGATTCAGTGTGGAGATGTAAATTCTGTGTAGACAGCCAGACTTTGTCACCTACGTGGTACAATCGTCCCGGTGGGTGTCGACGGCGGTGTTGGGTGATGTAGCGGGTGTTGGCTTGTCGTATGGCTGCGTTGGCGAGGCGCCATACCCGTCGACACCTGCGGACCAACTGGTGGGCCGAGGGTACATCAACCTCCGGTTCTTGGTGTTCGAACATCGGAGGTTGGAAACCGTAGCACACCTCAAAAGGGCTTAACTTGGTGGCGGTGGAGACGTGAAGATTGTGAGAAAGTTCAGCCCAGGTGAGGTGGCAGGCCCAGGAGCGCTGACGATCTGCCACGAAACACCTCAGGTAGCGCTCCAGCTGTTGGTTGGTCCGCTCCGTCTGACCATTAGTTTGGGGGTGGTAACCGGATGAGAGACTGCAAGTGGAGTTGATCAGACGGCAGAAGGCCTTCCAGAACCGGGCAGTGAACTGGGGCCCTCTGTCCGAGACGATGTCCTTGGGGAACCCATGCAGGCGGACTACGTGCTCTAATATCAGCTCGGCTGTCTGTTTAGCTGACGGGAGTCCGGAAAGGGCCACCAAGTGCACAGCTTTGGAGAAACGGTCAACGATGGTGAGGATGGTGTCTTTATCTTCTGAGACCGGCAGGCCCGTGATGAAGTCAACGGCAATGTGCGACCAGGGCCGGCGAGGAACAGGGAGTGGTTGGAGTTCCCCGGGTGTTGGTCGATTGGTGCTCTTAGCCCGGGCGCACACTGGGCACGCCTGGACGAACTCGTCGATCTCCTTTGCCATGGATGGCCACCAAAAGGCACGTCGGACGAAGTGTAGGGTGCGTTGTGTAGCTTGGTGTCCAGAGATGGGGGTGGAGTGTCCCCATTGTATGACCTCGCTCCTCATTGCGTTGGGTACGTAGAGTCGTCCAGGCGGCACGCCTGCCGGTTCGTTCTGCGAAACCTGTGCTTGGCGCACCCTTGTCTCCAGTTCCCAACGGAGTGGGGCGATAATTTTGGATGATGGTAGGACAGGCGCGGGATCCGCCCGGGGGGCGTCCTCTTCGTGTTGCCGTGAGAGTGCGTCGGCTTTGATATTTTTGGACCCCGGGCGGTAGGAAAGATGGAAATTGTAATGTTCGAAGAACAGAGCCCACCGCGCCTGTCTGGGGTTCAACTGTTTGAGATTCCGGATGGTGATGAGGTTTTGGTGGTCGGTCCAGACGATAAATGGTTCTCTGGCGCCCTGGAGCCAGTGTCGCCATTCTTCCAATGCCCACTTTATGGCCAGCAGCTCGCGGTCCCCCACCCCGTATCGCTGCTGAGTGGGATCAAACTTTTTGGAGAAGAAGCTACAAGGGTGTAGCTTCTGGTCTGGACCTCGTTGAGAGAGAACGGCCCCGGCGCCCACATCCGAGGCGTCCACCTCCACAACGAATGGTTGGTTGGCATCTGGATGAAGAAGGATGGGAGCGGAGGTGAATCTGTGACAGAGTTCGTGGAAAGCGGAGATGGCAGTAGAGTTGAGTTGGAAGTGATGAGAAGAGGGTTTGGTCAGAGCGGTTAATGGGGCTGCAACCGTACTGTAGTCCCGGATAAAGCGACGATAGAAGTTCGCAAACCCGAGAAACCGTTGAAGTTGCTTGAGGGTCTTGGGTAGGGGCCAATGACACAACTTCGAGTTTCTGCGGGTCCATGGCCACACCCTGGGGCGAGATGACAAAACCCAGGAACGTGGTGGAGTGCTCGTGAAAAGCACACTTTTCCAACTTACAGTACAGTTGGTGGGCGATTAATCTCTTCAGTACCGCTCTGACGTGTTGGACATGTTCTGTAGGGGTATGTGAATATATGAGAATGTCGTCTAGGTAGACGAAAACCCACCGGCCGAGCATATCTCTGAGAACGTCATTTATGAAGTGTTGGAAGGCTGCAGGTGCATTGCAAAGTCCAAATGGTATAACGAGGCTTTCATAGTGTCCTGTGGGGGTGATAAAGGCCGTCTTCCACTCATCGCCCTCTCTGATGCGCACCAAGTTGTAGGCGCTCCGGAGGTCCAACTTCGTGAAAATGGTGGCGCCAGAGAGGGCGTCCAGGGCAGAGTTGGTAAGAGGCAAAGGGTGTCGGTTCTTAATCGTGATGTTATTGAGCCCCCGATAATCGACACATGGGCGTAGTTCGCCCCCTTTTTTCTTCACGAAGAAGAACCCCGCGGCAGCGGGTGATGAGGAGGGCCGGATGGTACCATGACGTAGGGCGGAAGACACATACTCCTCCATCGCCCGTGTCTCAGAGGTGGACAAGGAGTAGAGATGGCCGCGGGGAGGGATGGAACCCGGCTGAAGGTCTATCGCCAGGTCGTAAGGGCGATGAGGTGGTAGGTGAGTAGCCCGTCGCTTGCAGAACGCTTCAGCCAGGTCCTGATAGGCGACAGGGATGGCGTTGGTGTCGACGTCGGGGGCCTCGGACTCCCTAGAGCACGTCCCAGCCGGAGCCCGTAGGCAGAGTTCGGAACAGGTCAGACCCCATTGTAAGATCCGGTTTTGGGTCCAAGAGATTAGTGGATCATGCTGTAGAAGCCACGGGTGCCCGAGTATGATGGGTGGAGATGAGACGGAGGTGAGGTGGAACTGAATCAGTTCGTGGTGATGGTCGATGATGAGGGTGATGGGTTGAGTCTGGGTGGTAATGGGGCTGGAGGAGAGGGGCCGACCGTCTACTGATGTAATTCGAACAGGCTGGGATAACGCTTCGAACTTTACCCCCAGTTCTTTGGCATAGGAAGAGTCAATGAAGTTGCCTGCGGCCCTGGAGTCGATGAATGCAGTACTTCTGACCCGTTTGTGGCCAAACTGGAGGGATACCTGTACCGTGAGACGAGAGACGCTAGGTGTCGTGGTGGAGAGGTGAAGGTGACCCGGTGAGCAGCTCCCATCACTCACCGGGTTTGAGCGTTTCCCTGGCGACGTGGACATATGGCTCTGTGATGTTCTGCTGAACCGCAATAGGCACAGAGCCCCTCTCTGAAGCGTCGTTCTCGTTCTGCAACGGTCAGGGATGCGCGCCCTAATTGCATGGGTTCCCCGGCTCCCGTGTCAACCACGGCAGGAGGTGGAGAACCGACATGTCCATAGGTGATATTGGTAGCGGGACTTGATGGTCGTGGAGGGGTGAAGGCGAAGGTGGGTGCTGGCGGCAAGGTTCTAGGGGCTGGCCTCGGGCGAGAGATGAGGCGTTGGTCAATTCGGAGGGCGAGTTGGATTAAACCCTCCAACGTGGCAGGAAGCTCTCGCCCGGCTAGTTCGTCTTTTATCCTGGAAGCCAGTCCCTCGTAGTAGGATGTCCGGAGCGCTGTGTCTCCCCAGGTGGTCTGGACGGCGAGTGTTCGGAATTCGGCGGTGTAGCGACTCACAGACGATCCTCCCTGCCGCAGGTGATAGAGCTTTGTGTCGGTCTCCACCTCGCCCGCAGGGTGTTCAAAAGTTAATCTGAGTTGGTGGGTGAACTCATTATATGAGTGGGCGGTGTCTGTGTCTGCCCGAAGAACTGCCGTGGCCCACTCTGCTGCCTGCCCTTTTAGCAACGAAACGAGAAGAGCAATGCGAAGGCGATCGGTGGAGTACTTGGTGGCATTAAACTCAAACACCAGATCGAGAGCTGTCAGAAATACGCTGCACTTCCCGTCCGTGCCGTTCCACTTCTCTGGTAGAGAAAGAAAAACATCAGAAGGAGGGGGGGGGGGGGGGGGGATGCGGCGCCGCGGCCCCCGCGGCGTGCGATCGAGCAGTGACGTCATCAACAGCTGCGCGGAGATCCGTATTCTCCCGCCGGAGCTCAGCGACCAAGCGGCGGAGACGGAGCAAGGGAAAAACACAAATTTAACCCGCGTCCTAGAAATACACACACAATAGCAAAAGACAACGGAACCAACATGTGAGTACTCACGGTTTGCTGAAACGACAACTGGAGCTGACATGGGCCGAACTCAATGACTGAGCGGTAAGCCATCGTTTGTTTACCTCTTTTATACTTCCTGGTTTTGCGCCCGTCTTACTTCCGGGTCCTAGTGCCGGGCGCAGATTGCGTGTGCATGACAAGTATCTCCGCGTTCCTGATAACACTACCAGGAATATGGATTCTATTTCAAATCTCACATGCCTCTACATCTTTGGAGATTATACACACATTTATCAAATACCATGATAATAAATTAATAAGTATATATTTAAAACTGAAGAATACTGTAATTTAAAAGTGTATTATCAAAAATGTGTAATATCTCCGCGTTCCTGATAACACTACCAGGAATATGAATTCTATTTCAAATCTCACATGCCTCTACATCTTTGGAGATTAATCACACATTTATCAAATACCAATATAGTGAATTAATAAGGCATTCGGCCAACCTACCCTGTTTCTGAGAACACTCTCAGAAAAATGGAGCTCAGGTGCGCCGGGCTGAGTCCACACGCCTCTACGTCAGGGAGACAATAAAACTCATGCACCCCCCACGTGTATAACTGCAACTGCACGCCGCTCCCTGTTCCAAAGAACACTCTAAGGAATATGGCTATAACCAATTCATTTATTAATTTTCTAGCCACGCGCCTCTACGCCAGGGCCAGCTTATACACAAAGTGCATGCTACAAATGCCTCACTAAATTACCAATATTGAAAGTGCATAAATTACGCAAACAACAGAATTTAGCAAACTTATAACTTTTTAAAACACACCCGAAGTAGCGCGTCTCCTCTAGTGGGACGCGGTTTTGATGACGTAGGTACTCGCGAAGACAGCGCTGTGTATGTTTTTAGCTTAATGCTAACAACAGCGGTTCAGTTTCAGTTAAACACCTAGTTTAATCTAGATCTTTCAATTATCCACAATCGCTGTAATTTTAGTCAATAAACCAACGCGAGTAATGTCAAACACAACGCGAAACAAAAACTAATTAAAACGCAAAGTTTCTTTTTCCAAAATATAACACGCCAATTGACTACATAAATAAACTATTGGTTCAAAAACTTTTCTGACCAAGGAAGGAAGTACAATAGCAAAAATACTGCTTAACTTGCCTTCCTGGAGAGAAAAGGTTAGACGAGCCCCCAGATTGTAAAGTTTTTCTAAAGTTTTGTAGTAGAAGGGGCGAGTTGCTCGGTCTGTCCGCTGTGCTTCGGTAAGCTTTTCTGGCGCCAGGAGAGATTCAGTCAAACACACACACACGTTGTCTGTCAGAAAGGTCTCTGTTTATTAACAGCAAAAGATGGGGTTTATATATATTTGACCAAACGCCTGGGTTATAGACATATGTTACTACAAAGAGCATGAACCATTGTAAATGTCCTGGTGAGATCCTGAAGAATCAAAGGAGAGGAAGATAGAGGTGTCCGTGCAGAGACAGATCACAAGATGTTGGCTCGAGTTAGGGGGAGAGGGGGAAGGAGACAGAGGGAGATAGAGAGAGAGGGGAAGAGAGAGAGAGACATAAAGAGAGTATGGGAAGGTGAGCGTGGGAGCGTTCACACCTTTAAGAACAGATGCAAGAGGAGACAGGAAGATAGCAGCAGGAAAGATTTAACTCGTTAATATCAAATCTATGTGGAAGAGAACAAGAGAGTAGAATCAACTCCTTTATATATAAAATAATTCTATCAGTTGGATTTGCAGAATTGGGAGGTCATATTTACTGAAATCAAAAACTATTTCAATCAAAAACATCCTAACAGGGCATGTTAACATAACATAGGACCCCTCCTTTGATATCGCCTTCACAATTCTTGCATCCATTGAACTTGTGAGTTTTTGGACAGTTTCTGCTTGAATTTCTTTGAGGGATGTCAGAATAGCCTCCCAGAGCTGCTGTTTTGAATCAAACTGTCTCCCATCCTCATAGGTTATCAATGGGGTTGAGGTCAGGGGAGGATGGTGAAACACCATGAGTTTCTCATCTTTTATGCCCATAGCAGCCAGTGACGCAGAGGTATTCTTTGCAACATGAGATGGTGCATTGTTGTGCATGAAGATGATTTTGCTACAGAAGCCACGGTTCTTCTTTTTGTACCATTCCATACCATACCACTTTATTTCTAAAGCACTTTAAAACAACAACAAAGCTGACCAAAGTGCTGTACAAAAAAACAGCATTCAGGCCATAAAGAGCATAGCAACACAATAACATACTACTACTAATAATAGACATAATAAAAAATAATGATAATAAAAGTAGAAACAAGATATAAAATACAAATCTCAATAAAATACTTCACACTGGGTTGAAGGCCAGAGAGTAAAAATGAGTTTTTAAACGAGATTTAAAAACAGCCACTGATGGAGCTTGTCGAATGAGTAAAGGTAACTCATTCCATAGTTGAGGAGCAGCTACTGAAAAGGCTCGATCACCTCGAAGTTTGCATCAGGTTTTAGGAATTTGGAGAAGCAGCTTGTCAGTAGACCTGAGAGAGCGAGATGGCACATATAGGTGCAGCAATTCCACCAGATAGGCTGGAGCAAGACCATTTAAACATTCATTCATTCATTCATCTTCTATACCGCTTAATCCTGTGTTCAGGGTCGCGGGGGACCTGGAGCCTATCCCAGGAGACTTCGGGCACTAGGCGGGGTACACCCTGGACAGGGTGCCAATCCATCGCAGGGCACACACACATACACACACTCACACACCCAATCACACACTACGGGCAATTTAGGAACGCCAATTAGCCTAACCTGCATATCTTTGGACTGTGGGAGGAAACCGGAGTACCCGGAGGAAACCCACCAAGCACGGGGAGAACATGCAAACTCCATGCACACAGAGACGGGAATCGAGCCTGGCCGGGGAATCGAACCCAGACCCTGGAGGTGCAAGGCGACAGTGCTAACCACTACACCACCGCGCCGCCTTACCATTTAAACAGTTAAACACAAATAAAATAATTTTAAAACATATCCGAGAATACACTGGAAGCCAGTGAAGGGAAGCCAAGATTGGGGTAATATGCTCTCGTCTGCCTATACCAGTTAAAAAACGAGCTGTGGCATTTTGCACCAACTGTAGGCAATCGATAGCAGTGTGACTGATTCCGAAGAATAAAGCATTACAATAGTCAAGACGAGAGGTTATAAAAGCATGGACAACCCGAGTCCAGGTCCCGCCTTGACAATATAGGCTTAATCTTTGCTACTCGCCTCAAATGGAAAAAACAGGATTTTACAACAGCATTAACTTGACTATCCATTTTTAGAGTAGGATCCATTTTAATACACAAATTTGTAATCAAGGCTTTCTCAAATGGGGCCAAGGAGGAGAGGTCAAAGCGAGGAGATTTGCGGAAGCCATTGGGACTAAACAACATAACTTCAGTCTTTTCCTCATTGACATTCAAGAAATTAAACACCAACCATCTTTTAACATCAACAAGGCAGTCCAGAAGAAGTTTGACAGAACATGCACCACTGTACTTTAATGGGAGGTAAACCTGACAGTCATCTGCATAAAAATGAAAGGAGATGTTATATTTCCGGAAAATAGCTCAGAGTGGGAGCAAATACAATTAAAATAAAAGTGGACCAAGAATGGAGCCCTGTCGTACCCCCCAAGGAAGGGCAGCAGAGTTGGAAGTGAAGCCATCTATACTAATACAGAAGGATCTATCAGAGAGGTAGGACCTAAACCACTGCAAGGCTGAGCCTGTAATGCCCACCCACTGTTCCATTCTGGATAAAATAATCTCATGGTCTATCACCATCGAAAGCTGCTGTTAAATCTAAAAGCACAAGTAGTACAGAGTGTCCGGAGTCGGTTGCTATGAAAATGTCATTAAAAACTCTTAAAAGAGCAGACTCAGTGCTGTGGTGAGTTTTAAATCCAGACTGAAAAGCTTCCAAAATTACCTGTTCATCAAGGAAGGGCTGCAATTGCAAATAGACAATTTTTTCCAGAAGTTTGGCCAAGAAAGGTAGCTTGGAGATAGGCCTAAAATTTGACAGAACAGAAGGATCTAGGCCAGACAGCATGTTTAAAAAATTTTGGCATCACACTAGAAGTTAAACTGCTATTAATAATAGCAAGAATAAAAGGACCCAAAAGGGGGGAAAACTTCCTTAACAAAATTAGAAGGGGTAACATCAGAAGGAGAGCCAGATGGCTTACTACTGGAAACCAGATCCTCTAAAAAAGTAAGAGAGACAGGCTCAAAATGCTTGAACACATTCATACAAGGTCTTAAAATTGGTTGGTCGCTAACAGATGGTAAAATAAGGGATCTGATGTGTTTAACCTTATTCATAAAATAGTGAAGAAATTCATCACAGGTTTCCATAGAAGCCTTCAGAGGGACAGGTTCATGAGCATTAAGAACAGAGTTCAATGTGTTAAAAAGAATACGAGGGTCATGAGAGTTAGAAACAATAAGCTTTCACAGCTTTTTGATAATGACACCAGCTTCCTCTTTACATTTCCAATGACACCTGTAACCTGTCCTTTTTCCATCTCTGTTCAGCTCTCCTGCATTTCCTTCTAACAGCACGGGTATCATCATTTAGCCATGGCTCTGATCTAGCCTTTGATCGTCTGATTTTTAAGGGAGCTGCCGAATCCAATGCGATTTGATAGGCAAAATCAAATTGGAATATTAGCTCCTCAGTGAAAATCGCAGACAAATGAGTGGCAGAGGTGGGATTAAAGACACGGCAGTGCCAAACCGAATCACACGATTTGGCAGGTTGAGAGAAAGGTACAAACAAGATACAAGGACAGATAAGCCACGAGACAGTACAAGATCCAATGTGTGCCCACATTTCTGAATGGGACCATTGACAGACTGATTAAAGTTAAAAGAGTCCACTAAATCTAAAAAGTCCTTTACCAGAGGCTTGTCAGGACAGCACACATGAATATTAAAATCCCCAACAATTACCACTTGATCATATCTAGGCATAAATTCAGCCAAGAAATCAGCAAAGTCACTTAAGGTCCTTATTGTACTTAGGGTGGTTATTGTACAGGGCAGTGGTGGCTCAATCGGTTAAGGCTGTGGGTTTCTGGGTTACTGATCGGAAGGTCGGGGGTTCGAACCCCAGCATCGGCAAGTTGCCACTGTTGAGCCCTTGAGCAAGGCCCTTAACCCTATCTGCTCCAGGGGCGCTGTAAGCTGGCTGACCCTGCGCTCTGACCCCAGTTTCCTAATTGGGATATGCGAAGAAGAAATTTCGCTGTGCTGTAAAAAGTACATGTGACAATAATTGAATATTCTTCTTCTTCTTCTTCTTCTTAAGGTCCTTATTGTACTTAGGCGGCCGGTATTCCACAGTACACAGCAGCGTAGGAGAATGGACCAGCTCAAAAAGGCTCATTTCAAAGCTGGAGAAAAAGACCAGGAGAAACAACTGGGTACAGACAAACTTTAATTTAAAAACAGTCGCTAGACCTCCCCCACGACCGGAGGACCGCGGAGAGTTTAAATACCGGCAATCACACGGCAGGAGTTCATAGATCGCGCTGGACTCACCAGGAGACAGCCAGGTTTCAGTCACACAGAGGAAATCCAATTCCTGTGAGGTAAAAAACTCCTTTAAGATAAACGTTTTGTTCATTACGGATCTGGCGATGATCAGACCCATCCTGATGGGAGCCGGAGCTGATATAGCAGTAGCGAGGGGAGCCACGCCAGAGGCTGCAGATTGTGGAGATTCACTCCTCGCAGGCATAGGTAGAGTGGGCGGGGTCACGGCGTTTCACTCCTCTTATCCGAGCCAGAAACAGGCACCAACCAGGAGTCGACCTCATCACAGAATCGCCAGGAAACAGAGAAGCGAGTACTTGATCCATGTTAAGCCAGAAAAGCCTTTGTGGACACAGCCAAACCAGCCTTCAATTTCACTAATCGCCCACTCTGTTAACCTCAGCGTCTGTGACGCTTTCTCTGGCGAGGTGAGCATGGGGCCCGGTAGAGGAAAGCTGGTATCCCTGATAACAGTGGCGGGAGAGAATCACGTACTTCATTGTCAAAATGACCCCAATCCAATGCAGACCAACAAAGATTCAGTAGTGATTGGCGATCATACACTAGTAGCGAGAAGATATTTTGTGAAGCAAATAAAAGTAATAATAAAAACACAAGACAGACAGACGACAAGCCACAAACACTGGCGCCATCTTGCAACTTTTCATGATGGAAGAAAACAATGGAAGAAAGTGGTCAGTCAATATACTTTGCCCTGGTCAGTTTCACACCTTCAGGGACCCTACAGGGGCTTACCAGCTCTCTCCCCATGATTCTGGCCTAAAACATGACTCCGGCACCTCCTTGTTGACGTCCACCCTTGTTGGGACATGGTGGCCATCCACCTACCATCCACTACTCCATTCATCTGGACCATCCAGGCTTGCACGACATCAGAAAACAAGACTGTTAAACTTGACTTCATGTATGCCTGGGCCCACTGCAAACGTTTCTGCTTGTGAGCATTGTTAGGGGCCGAATAGTAGGTTTGTAATGGCATTTCAGCAGCTGCTCTCTTAATCCGATGAATTTGTCTTGCAGAAACCTTCTTCATTCTGCCTTTATCTGCACGAACCTGTCTGTGTGCTGAATCAGGCACAAATTTCTTCACAGTACGATCACGCTTAAGTTTTCATGAAATATCTAATGTTTTTATACCTTGTCCAAGGCATTGCAATATTTGAAGCTTTTCGGCAGCAGAGATCCTTTTTCTTTCCCATATTGATTGAAACCTTTGGCCTGCTTAATAATGTGGAACAACCTTCTTCAGTACTTTTCCTTTAATTGGCCTCATCTGGCAAACTAATTAACACACGTGTCTGAGATTAATTTCAGTGATCCAAAGAGCCCTGAGACACAACACCATCCATGAGTTTAATTTAAAAACTAGCCATTTAATGTTTGACACTTACATCCAATTTGCATAATAATTTGGAGCGCGGTGTATTCAGTTTTGTGTCACAGTTCTTTCATGTATCGCCACACTCACGACTACAAGATTGATTTTTATTTTTTTTTATAATTATTTTCCATTAATAAATGTTTGCATTTGAGGTGGTAAAATGTTCTCTCTAATCCTATTGGTCAATAATTCTCAGTCCTGTCTGTTAAGGCAAATAATGTCCTGTTTGTTTAAAAATGTAACAAAATCAGAGAAAATTTATCCATTACTATTGAATCAGGATATTTATCAAATCAGAATCGGCACCTATGGTAGGTATGGTGATGTTACTGTATTGTGTGATCCCTAATGATCCGCATCCGAACCGTAAGTGTCTGTCTGCCTCAAGCTGCCCTTATACATTATAGAAAAAAAAACATGAAAAACAAGTGTACTGTCTGTAAAGGACGTGTGTGTTGTAATGGAGGATATGGATGAGCATACGGAGCTCTTATGTTGGCTGTGTTATATACAGGTGTGTTATATCAATTAACGTTGGGTGTGAGTGTGTGGAATTGTGGACAATTGCATTGTGTTAATGTGCTATTTGCCCTCATTAGATGTGGATGAGTGTGTGGAGTCCTCTGTGTCTCCCTGCCAGCATCAGTGCTATAACACACTCGGCTCATTCCGCTGCAGCTGCCTGCCTGGATACCAGCTGGTGGGACATCGCTGCTTTGGTCAGTGTGTGTGTGTGTGTGTGTGTGTGTGTGTGTCAGAGCGAGAGAGACCAGCACCATATAAAAGGTCACTGAGCCTCACAAAAAAAAGTTTGATATAGTGAAAAATTTAATTTTCTTTTGGAATTTAATAAAAAAAGTGAAACTCATATATTCTAGATCCATTAATTCAATTCAATTCAATTCAGTTTTATTTGTATAGCGCTTTTAACAATTGACATTGTCTCAAAACAGCTTTACACAATCAAAAGAATAATTTAAGTTTGTATGGAATGTGAATGTGTATTACATAATCCATTACATGTACAGTTAAATATTTCAAGCCTTTTTTATTTAAGACCAGGTTGCTTTGATAGCAGCCTCGTCTGTATTGGTGATTTAGGTGATTCTCAACTTCCAATAGTACAGAAATTCTCTATAGGGTTCAGATCAAGTGAGTTTACTGGCCCACCAAGCACAGTAATATCACGGTCAGTAAACCAGTTAGTGTTAGTTTTGGCACTGTTGGAAGAGGCCTGCTCGAAAAGGACATCAGCATTTCCATAAAGCTGGTCAGCAGACAGAAGCTGTGTTGACTTTGGACCTGATAAAACACTGTGGACCAACACCAGCAGGTGACACGGCACCTCAAAGCACACAGAGTGTCGGAGCTTTAGACTGAACTTTAAGCAACTTCTATGCCTCTCCTCTCTTCCTCCAGACTTTGTGATCTTGATTTCCATATGAAATGCAAAATTTACTTTCATCTGAAAGGAGGACTTTGGACCAGTGGTCCAGTTGTCTTTCTCTTTAGCCCAAGTAAGATGCTTTTGATGTTGTCTCTGGTTCAGGAGTGGCTTGATACTATTCAATTCAATTAAAGTTTATTTGTATAGCGCTTTTAACAGTTGTCATTGTCGCAAAGCAGCTTTACACAATCAAAAGAATTATTTGTATGTATAAAGTTTGTATGGAATGTGAATGTGTATGAATCAAAATGGTCAGATAGTCACTGGTGAGCAAGCCGACAGTGGCAAGGAAAAACTCCATGAGATGGTAATAGGAAGAAACCTTGAGAAGAACCAGACTCAACAGGGAACCCATCCTCATCTGGGTGAAACAGATAGCAGGAAATGATCTGCAGCGACTGCAGCCAGTCGAGGCCAGAACCGTCTTCATGGTAGAATGAAACCGTCCCCATGTGACGAGATCTCCAACCAGAAGCGGAGCACCAGGAAACACAGACATGAGGGCTCCCTGAGATGTAAAGCAAGCAATCACCTTACCGTCAACAAACCTGAGTGATCAATGAGAGTGAGGAAGACAGCATCTAAACATACCAGTTCACCGTAATACTCTACGTCCATGAGTCCCCTAGATCTGCTCCTTTACCTTATGGCTAATCTATTTATAAAAATGTTTGGCTAAATAAATAGGTTTTGAGCCTAGACTTAAACACTGAGACTGTGTCTGAGTTCCGAACACTATTTGGAAGACTATTCCATATTTTTGTGGCTTTGTAAGAAAAAGCTCTGCCCCCAGCTGTAGTTTTCATAATACGCGATACTGACAAGCAGCCTGCATCCTTTGATCGAAGTAGGCGTGGCGGATCGTAAGACACTAGCAGTTCACTCAGATACTGCGGCGCGAGACCATTTAATGCTTTATATGTCAAAAGTAGTATTTTAAAATCAATGTGAAATTTCACCATGAGCAAATGCAGTGAAGATAAGATAGGGGTGATGTGCTAATATCTTCTGGTTCTAGTGAGGACTCTCATTGCTGCATTCTGGACTAGCTGAAGCTTGTTTATGCAACTAACTGAACAACCAGACAGTAAGGCATTACAATAGTCTAACCTAGAGGTGATAGTATATTCCTTAAATTGCCAATATTTCTGAGGTGAAAGAATGCTATCCTGGTAATATTATCTACATGAGCTTCAAATGAAAGACTAGAATCTATAATCACACTGAGGTCTTTTACTCTTGCACTAGATAGAACAGAAAGGCCATCTAAAGTTACAGTGTGATCTAAAATCTTGCTTCTAACGATGCAGCAGTTGTAGCCCATTTCCTGAAGACGCCTGTGTTTGGTGGCTCTTGATGCACTGACTCCAGGTTCACTCCACTCATTGTGAATCTCTCCCAAGGTCTTAAATCAGCTTTACTTGATGATCTTCCTAAGACTGGACTCGTCCCTGTTGCTTGTGCACCTTTTTCTACCACACTTTTACCTTACAGTCAACTTTCCATGACTATGCTTCCACACACACCTTGTGTGGTTTACGCTCCAAGTGGAATGAGTCAGTGATTGTCTTCTGGACGACTGTCTTCCCCGTGTGTGTATTGAATTAGACTGACAGTCGCGCAGTATTAATATGTTAATGCAACATGAATAGTAAACTAGAATGGATTTTTTTTATAATGTGTAAGAAGTAATCATTAAAATAAAAAAAAAAGAAACATTTTACATTGCATGTAATTAATATACACTAGAATGAGTTTCACTTTTAAAGTTAAATTGCAAAAAAAAATTTTTTTCAATATTTAAATTATATACAAGAGATGCATTATATTCTGCCTCAAGCAGTAATTGTAAAAAGGAAGCGTATGTGTGTGATGCCAATCACACACGGTGAACCACATTTCCTCCTAATGAGCCACTACTGTAAGACAAAACTCTGAGGGTGTGATATAATTGTTCTACAGAGATCTCAGAAGATGTTTACATGTTTAAGGATAATCTGTCATACAGCAACCATAAAAAAAACTTTTATTTAAAGACTGAATTGTTTTCATTGGTGAAAGATTTTTAATGAACTTTTATTTTGTGTGTGTGTGTGTGTGTGTGTGTGTGTAGATATAAATGAGTGTTTGAGGAGTGTATGTCCATCTCACCAACAATGCAAGAACACAGATGGAGGGTATCAGTGTTTTGACAGCTGTCCATCAGGAATGACTCAGGCTGAGAGCGGTGTGTGTGTGGGTAAGTGTGAGCAAACTGTAAGGATTAAAAATGCCTGAATTGGAAGGGTGATTATATATTGTGATAAATGTGTTTGTGAAGTAGGACAAAAGGTTTTAGCAAACAATGAACACCTCAGATACACTCTGTGTTCGTGACTACACTGTTCGAGACAAACGTTCTGTCCCTGTCAGAGGAAAACCAAGAGAACGACTAACAGAGGAAAGCAGGAGGGGGCAAATACTTTTGCTGGAGCAGACTTCCCCACGTTATTGAGTGAGATGTTCTGAGTATATTATACTCAGTTACTGGGATATTAGTGTAACGATGTCTATTACACGTGTGTTTCAGATGTAGACGAGTGTAAAGACGGCAGTCACATGTGTCGCTACAGCCAAATCTGCCAAAACACACTCGGTGGATATGTTTGTGTGTGTCCAAGAGGCTACCGCTCTCAGGGTGTGGGCAAACCGTGTGTAGGTGCGACTTAGTGACACAGTCACGATGAGAGGAAACACACCACACACACACGCACACCGTACCACATCACACACCACACACACTGCACCCCAGACCACATTAACCACCACACACACCACATTACATGCCACATGCCACATGCCACTCTACAGCAAACCACTTCACACATCCATACACCATGTGGCCAGTGTGTTACTTGCACTCTCTCTCTCTCTCTCTCTGGTTTATTAGATGTTGATGAGTGTGCACAGTCTCCTAGCCTGTGTGGGTATCAGTGCCGAAACGTACCTGGTAGTTTCCGGTGTCTGTGTCCCCCTGGGACTGTCCTGCTGGTGGACGGCCGCTCGTGTGCTGGACTCGAGAGAGGAAGTGTGTTTAGTAATCGAACTTGGGTTCGAGCGGGACTTCAGCCCCAGTTGGTGTCCACAAGGGGTCAAACACTAACACTGCTACAGAACACACATCAGGGGGCACCGTGGAGCAACTTACACACCTGCCCTCCTGGTTATACAAGCAAAGCCGGTAGCTGTGTGGGTGAGTCCTACATAATAGAAATAGAACAAAGAGGGAGC
The DNA here is from genome assembly GCA_030522415.1 of Channallabes apus. Taxonomy (NCBI): domain Eukaryota; kingdom Metazoa; phylum Chordata; class Actinopteri; order Siluriformes; family Clariidae; genus Channallabes; species Channallabes apus. The sequence goes on from CM060111.1 coordinate 47,569,355, forward strand.
ATGGACTTGTTGCATGATTTCTTTCATGTATGTATAAACGTTCTGTAATTCTGCTTCTCCTTCCGCTTAGACATTGATGAGTGTGTGATCAGAAAGCCATGTCAACACAAGTGTCAGAACTCAGTGGGAAGTTTTCAGTGTTTTTGCCCTTCAGGGTATCAGCTGATGTCCAACGGTCAAACATGCAGAGGTACTCCATTCAGGTCACATGACCATGCAAAGTTCATTATATTCACACATTCATGGTTTTACATTCGATTGTCTGAAGCATGTATTGGATTAACATAAACTAAACTTTTTATAAAAACTTTTTTCTAAAATATATAATTGTCAGTAAGCTCTGCAGTGTGAATTAATCGTGTCTCAACACTGTACAATTTCAGATATTGATGAATGCCTTGAGCACAGTGTGCAGTGTGGACCAAACCAAATGTGCTTTAACACGAGGGGGAGTTATCAGTGTTTGGACACTCCATGTCCTGCCAGCTATCACAGAGGAGGAAGTCCAGGGTAAATATATATATAAATATAAATATAAAATACTATTTCAACAGTTAATAACGTGTGTGTGTGTGTGTGTGTGAGGTGCGAAGAAAGTAAAAAATAAACTTCATCTGACCTTGCCTCAAATTTAACCATGCTTATATTAATGGTGACGAGCAGTGTGTTAGATTGCACGGTGTTGAACATATTAGAAAACATTTACAAATCATAACCACTTTAACCTGATGAAACAGATTAAATGTTTATCTAGAGTCCATAAGTCAACAAAGAGGAACATATGTGTTTGATATGAATGAACAAAATCGAATGAATCAAAACCTGATTGGTCCTCTTCTCATGCACAGACTGTGCTACAAGCCATGTTCTCATGGGTGTGCTGAAGGATCATCTCTCCTCCTTCAGTATAAACTCATCACACTTCCTCTGGGAATTCCAGCTCAACACAACGTCATCCGACTGTCAGCATTTTCCGAGTCTGGTGTTCTTCAGGAAAGAACATTATTCACCATCCTCAAACAAAATGGAGAGATTACAGAACAGCTGTTTGGGATTAAAGACGAGGCTGGAAGAGGAATCATCTTCACCACTCGCCCTTTAAATCAGTCTGGTCTAGTGAAACTGAAGGTCCAAGCAACCACACTCAACCAGCAAGGACAAATCACTTACCAGAGTTTATTCATTATCTACATCTCAATTTCTGCTTATCCATTCTGATCCCTCTATCTCCAGTTATTCACACGTATCCCTCCACCTCCACTCGTCCACACTGGTCCATCATTAGTTAGCATTTTATGTTACCAAAACTGACTTAATTTTTTTTTATATTCTTTATTGGTTGAATATTTTTCAGATTTTTTGTTATTATAAGATTGTCAGAATTACAACAGGTGTTTACATTTTCACCTCTCAGTGCTCTGTGATGTTTTTCAGTGTGTATTAGATAGATAGATAGATAGATAGATGGATAGATAGATACTGTAGATACTTTATTCATCCCCGTGGGGAAATTCACAGATCCAGCAGTCCACAAATAGTTACATCTAAAAATAAGTAAAATAAGGTAAAAAAATCTATAATATAATCCTATAAACAATCAAGAATTAAAAATTAAAAATAAATAAAAATAGGTAAAAGCATCTGTGCATATTATTGTGCAACATCATTTGAATTATTGTGCAAAGTCAGTGGTTTTGTGCATATATAGTGAGGATATAGTGTGGGCCAGGGGTAGCTCAGTGGTTAAGGCATTGGACTACGGTTCGGAAGATCCCAGGTTCAAACCCCACAACCACCAAGTTGCCACTGTTGGGCCCTTGAGCAAGGCCCTTAACCCTCAGATGTATAATTATATAATGAGATAAAAAATGTAAGTCGCTCTGGATAAGAGCGTCTGACAAATGCCTAAATGTAAATGATATGGTCTGACTCCCTCACCATCACCCCCCCCACCAACTTCCATGTGTTTGGTTAACCAGTCACATGGCATGGGGGAGGAATGACCTCCTCAGTCTGTCAGTGGAGCAGGGCCGTCCGTGACAGCAGCCTATTGCTGAAGCTGCTCCTCTGTTTGGTGATTGTGTTGGGCAGTGGATGTTAATGTATTGTACATGATTGACAGGAGCCTGTTCAGTGTGTGTATATGATACAGATTTAAACACCTCAGTGTCAATGCTGGTTGAAAAACTGAGCTGCAGCAGTAAGAAGTGTGTAATAAAGATAATAACTCTCAGACTTAATGTAATGATCAGGCAGGAAGTAATATTTTTTCATACAAAATGCATACTATGGTCAGAAAGTGCGAATAATCTAGTTATAATAATAATAATTATTATTATTATTAGAGAGTTCTTAACCCAGTGTTAGTAGTTTCAGCACTCTCCTTAGTTGTTTGCTTGATGCAGGACAATAATTTGACTCTTCTGAAACAGAGAAACATCTTTGCCACGCCCACAGGATGTATCTTTTGACATGTTGTGTAAGAAATGAGAAGCTTCTCACTGCATCAGTTAGGGTTAAATAACCTTAAACACATTATTCACTGCAGTAGTTATCCAACGGAAGACTCTTATCTCTTAGTTACATTCAGGTAAGTTTTTTGGCCAGGCATTGTTTATTTGATCCAGCAGGTAAATCTTTACAGTGGAACCTCGGATTGTGAGTAACGCGGTTTGTGAGTGTCCACAAGACGAGGAAAGATTTTGAATAAATTTTGACTTGGAAAATGAACAAGTCTTGGTTTATGAGTACCGAGTATCATGTATCACGCATGAGCTTCTTGTTTTGATGCCGAGCATCACGTGATCACAACTGAGCCAACATTTTTTTCTCTCTCTTGTGCTGCGGAATTGTGGGTAATCATCTCCCCTGCTGGGTCTTAGTGCTCATCTTGTACTATAACACTGTTACCACGTGTGTGTAACATGTTTTATTTTTTGTCTGTATGCGTGTACAGCGCGCATGTAAAGCAAAAGAAAGTCTTATTAAAGATCCATTTTCTCTCTCTGTGTGTCAGCCTGCAGTTCGTGCACACACCGTGGCACACACCCCTCCTCCTCTCGCCTTCACACACAAACACACATTCTCTGTGTCTCTCTCTCTCTCTAATGGAAACACTGCTCTGTCGTGGTTCTTTTCAAAGGTAAAGTGCAGGTTAATTTGTTTTATTTTTACTTTCTTTTATTTCAGTGATTCCGTTATTGTGCACTCACACGAGTTCGTAATCCAAGGTTCCACTGTATATTTAAGTGCAGGTTTTGTGATCGAACAGAAAACGATTGACAGCTGTTAAATAATTTTCATCTTTTCTCTTTTCCAGTTTTTTCCAGTGTGGTGTCCGGTCTGAATTTGTACTTTATTATGGATGGAGCTGTCTTTATCACAAAACCAATAACTGCAAGAGATGAACAGTTTTCCCCTTACTTTTAATCAAATACAGAAATAATGTATTTAGAATAAAACTCACATAAAACAAACATTTTGCAACATTACTTTACAGTACAGACATTAATACCTGTAGTCTCTGGGGATCTGTTTAAAAAGGACAAAGCTCTAAACTTAAAGCACATATCTGAGTGATTTCTCTGTCATGATCTCAGTTCCAGCTTCTGTAATGTCCCATTGTTATTGTCGCAGGTGAGATCACTGACTTAGTGTAAAAAAATTAAAATAGAAGGAAAAAAAGATTGAGTCATGTGGGAATCGTTTCATTCTGTCCACTCGACTCACGCTGTCTTTGCACTATGTAATATAAGATATTATTTTACATAACTATTTATGATAATATATTATTTATATAAATTTGTATTCATATTTTAAAGAGCTAACAATAACCGAATTATTGAGATGATGATTCAGAAGAATCGGTTCACTGCAAAGACTCATTCGAGAAGAATCACTCGGGGGCGTGGTCATAATGGAATCAGCGCGTGCTCTAGTGATGGAAAGTTTAATTTTAGTGATTCGGTTCTTTGAATCTCGTTAATCAAAATGGACGAATCTTTTTTTGTCATTTCGTTCTTTTGAAACTAATAGGAATAAATTACAGTGTTACGTTTTCAATAAAAATACCCCCAATACGTCTATATACACAAATTTTGCCTCTAGTTCCAGTTTTGAAAATATTACAATGCAGCTAAGGACATATTATAATAAACAGAATGAGCAGCTCAGCATCATATCTACCAGAGTCGTTCGTACACTGCATATCGTCCATGGGAGTCACGTGATAAAGGAACGAATGATTCAGGACCGAAAATTCAATTCAATTCAGTTTTATTTGTATAGCGCTTTTAACAATTGACATTGTCTCAAAACAGCTTTACACAATCAAAAGAATTATTTAAGTTCGTATGGAATGTGAATGTGTATGAATCAAAATGTTCAGCAACGTAAACGTTAACACACTGAGCCTTTTTATTATGTGTAATTAGAAAAGCTACACGTGTAGGGTCTTGTGTCATCTTATATTTTGTGTTCTTTAAATTTGTAGCTTTTATAAGACTCTACTTTTATTTAGGTGCACTCACAATGACGAAAAAACTTTATGATTTTGTTAAATAAAGTAAACGGGGTCCTGTATTGATTTTGGTGAACTTGAGCGCGTCAGAAAATGAACCCGCCTCACAGACGTGAAAAATATATACTTATAGAAAGAGAAATATCTGCTTTTATATAAACTAATGAAAAAAATTATTAGATTATGTAATTCGTATGAGAAGTGAATTATAGGCGCGCTCACTGCTGCGGAGCTGACGAGATGACATGATCACCTTCAGCAGCACAGCCGAAACCAAAGGAATCACTAATTTATCAATGAATTATTAAAATGGTCAGAGTGAGTTTCCTGGCTGTTTTAACAAATATTTGAAGTAGATAACAGTAGCCCACATTTATAAAAGCATTTTTATTTAGACTATAAAAAATAATCCTGCATTTATTTTTAGGTGTGCCTGCTGCCACAGTTCTTCAAACCTATAAAACAGGTACATCTGTATGAATAAATTGTTTAAATGTGATCAGTGATTTATGTAAATGACTCAGTTTAGATGTAAGTAAATGCTCCTTGCTGCGCTGTTTGGGGGAGGGACGCGCTAATGGTCTGCTGTGTGGAGGCTCGCCCGTGAGAGGTAGAGTTAGTGTATCATGGCTGAAATACAGCGGCTCACATCGGCGTGCGTTTCTCCCAGCGCCGCATAGACAGCGCTTATTTAACACCTATAATATGTGTTTGCTGTATTTCTGGGAAAAGAGAAATCTAATCTCTCATATCGGCGCGCGCGTTCATCTGACTTTAGATCAAAACTCGGCAAAGTTAAAGAGCGCACACGCGGGATCACGCAAAACTTTTTACATTCACTAAAAGGTTTATTCACAACCACATTTCAGCCATTCACACACATGCATTGTGCTGTTTGTACACACTTTCAGTTTTCCCCCTCTACTCTCCTCTTTCATCAAAAATGCTCCCGATATGAGCCGACACGAGCAGATTTGTTTCAGTCAGAATATTTATCAATCATAAAGAGAGGCGACATATACTTGCTGATTAAACACTGCATGTTTTAAAGTGAAAGCGCGCGATGTGAGCAGCTTTAATTATTGATAATTAAATCATTATTAAATGGTGGACATAAACAGCAAAAAGAATAATATTATTATTTTGATTATTATTATCATGTTCTTTTGCTGTTTGAGCGTCTGTGGATTCCAAAATTGACATTTTTACCGTTCTTTAATCACTGGAATGGAAGAGATAGAAAGTTTCCTTATCATAACGAAATTATCTCAGATTATTGCCTTGACGCACTCTGTCTCACCGAAACCTGGCTTAAACCAAATGAATATTTTGGTCTGAATGAGTCTACTCCGTCAGGATATTTCTATAAGCACGAGCCCCGTCTAATTGGTCGCGGTGGTGGTGTCGCCACTATCTACAATGATATACTCACTGTTACTCAGAAAATAAGGCCCAGGTTTAATTCATTTGAAGTGCTTATCATTAATGTTGCACTAAATGAAATACGTAATAAACCCTTGCTATATTTTACCCTGGCCACCGTGTACAGACCCCTGGGGCCATATGGCGATTTTCTTAAAGAATTTGGACATCTGCTATCAGACCTATTGGTTAACTCTGACAAAGTGTTGATAGTAGGAGACATTAACATTCATGTAGATGATGCTAACGATGCTTTAGCACTCACATTTATGGATTTACTAAATTCCTTTGGGGTTAAACAAAATATAATTGGAGCAACTCACCGCTTTAACACTAGAAGCGCCGAGCAGCGGTCATCTGACCGCAAGGGAAAAAAAAAAAATCTTCACACTCGATCAAAATCCAGGACCCTCCTTTCATGACTTTTCCTAGATCTGTGGAATGCTCACATAAGAGTAATAAATGCGAGTGAAATGTTGAAATGATGTGAGGACTAAACCAAAGATTTCGGTAACTCCAGTGAGTGTAACATCTGCATAGTGACACTGAACATCACTTTTCCGTTTACCTCTGAAAAAAAAAGCTGTATTTTGTTTGTTTATATTTAGGATTTTTATAGTAGTAAGAGAAAGTTATAGTTTGGTCTGTACTGTAGTTCGCACCCTTGTAGAGAATAAATAAATGAATAACACCTTCATATCCCCTCTCAAGAGAGTGCCATAGAGAGTGCGCACGCGCACACACACACACCTCCCTTGAGCCCTGCGTCTGTCGGATTTCAGCGGTCACGGGGTGGAAAGACTTTGAAGCAGTTTATATATGAAGCTAAGCTTGAACTTATCAGCGTTGTAAATATATAATACATTTCAAATAAAATTACTTGACCCTGAAGTTTAGTTTAGCACACACAAAAAACTGAAAAGTCATTTCTGGTAAATCAACGGCATGTGTAGTTTATTTACAGTAATTCATTAAAAATGTACAGTAATTTATAAAAAAAATAACACCATTCAAATGCTTACAATTCGTCTAGATTTCTAGCAGATGCCATACGTTTAGTTCCCTGAACATCTGCCGACTTGATTTTTCTTGATTTGCTTACGAACACAAGTTCCATTCAACATATAATGATGTCTGCACATGTTAATATATTCCTAAAATGTATATATTACAAGTTGATAAACTGATCTGCGATAGCGGAAAAATCCGCTAAAAAAGGACAGGCTGCAGCGCACGCGCGCACACACACATATATACACACACACACACACACTCACACACAGACACACCTCCCTTGAGCCCTTCGTCAGTCGGATAAATAGATAGATGTGTGTGTGTATATAATCAAACACATAAATACAAAATACGTTTCAAATAAAATCGCTATTACTTGACCCTGAAGTTTAGTTTAGCACAAACACACAAAAAAAAAAAACAGAAAAGTCATTTCTGGTAAATCAACTGCATATGTAGTTTATTTACAGTAATTCATTAAAAAATGAATATACATTGTACAGTACACGGTAAACACGGGAAAGATTACAAAAAACAAACAGTGTCTACTTTATAAACAGCTTAGTATGTGCGTCGAGATGCTGAAATCCCTTGCATGTTGCCGCTCCATTTTGTGCTTCCAAGTGGAGAGATATTTGACCGATAGCCCAGAACAAAAGATCTATAGGTGTGATCACAACCCCCTCCGACCGACCGTGCCATCAATCACTGACCACCTCAGAAGTTCCCTCCAATGTATGGCTGCAATACTTGTTTTGCAAGTATTTTTTAACACCATTCAAATGCTTACAATTCGTCTAGATTTCTAGCAGATGCCATACGTTTTGTTCCCTGAACATCTGCCGACTTGATTTTCATTTGCTTACGAACACAAGTACACCGCGGCCAAGTGAACCACGTTCCCGTCGAACGAAACGAGGCATAATCGTGGTGTTTGCTTCGGTTATGACACACCATAGTTTATTATCTGCTGTGGTAGATCTGATTATTTATTCAAACACAATAATAAAGCTTTATATCCTCAGGAGGGCTCCTTACATTGTTTTAGTGATAGTTTCACGGAAGCGAGTTCAGAACTAATCTAACCAAAAAAAAAAAAACATCCGTAGTTTCAGAAGCTTCAAATAAAATGAACGAACTAATGGATTTTCTCAAAACGATATAAAATTAAGTACAGCTTTCCTTTTTGTTATAATATGAAGCCCCTAAATGGACAAAGGAGGAGAAAAAACGGCAGAAAAAAGTAATGCCAAAAACTTTGGGTTATAATGCAAAATATGACTTGTTTTTTTTCTTCTGCCATTTTTTTCTCTTCCGTTGTCCCCTTAAAGATTCTGTAGTAGGTTTTCTCAGTTGAATATGAAAAAAAAATACCGCTGATTATCCACGTGGGAATGAATGGTGCATTGTGCAAGTTTATCTTGGAGCTAAACTATTTGCTTTGAGTGAAGGCGCCATCTAGCGATCATTGTGTGTCAGCAACAGCTTCCCATTCAAAACAATAGGCGGTCAAACAACCGCTGAACCGCGTTATAAGTAGGTGACACTGGCGCGCCGCTTCTAGTGTTAATCATACGCTAGATTTAATTATATCCCATGGTATAGATGTCTCTAATATAGAGATCATACCTCAAAGTGATGATATCACAGATCATCACCTCCTGACATATACTCTACCCATAGAACAGATTAGCTGTGTCTCCCCACGTTATCAATCTGTTAGAAATATGAATCCCACTACTAAAAACAGATTCACAAGTAATCTGCCAGATCTGTCCCAATTTCTTATTAGACCCCTAAATGCAGATGATCTAGATGAAGTGACTAGCAGCATGGGCACTATTTTTACCAGTACATTAGACACTGTTGCTCCCATCAGATTAAAAAAAGTCAGAGATAAAACACTTGCACCGTGGTACAACAGTCATACTCGCACCCTAAAGAGAGCAACCCGTAACCTCGAGCGAAAATGGAGGAAAACTAAATTAGAAGTTTTTCGAATTGCGTATAAAGACAGTATGTGCAGCTATAGACAGGCTCTAAAAACTGCTAGGACTGAGCATCTTAGCCAACTGATAGCAAGAAACCTAAACAATCCCAGGTTCTTATTTAGTACAGTGGCTCGCCTAACAAAACCTAAGATGCCCACAAAGAGAATCCCATCACAGTTTAGAAGTGAAGACTTTATGGACTTCTTTAATGAAAAAATCAATAATATCAGGAAGAAAATAATGGAGGTTCAACCTCTAATAGTATCTCACAATCCAGTTCAGCCTATAGCTTCACATTTAGATTTTCACTGCTTTACAGGTATAGGACAGGAAGAGCTGTATAAACTTATCACCTCGGCTAAATCAACAACGTGCCTGTTAGACCCAATCCCAACCAGATTTTTAAAAGAAGTGATGCTTACGGTTGGATAGCCACTTCTAAACATTAGTAATTCTTCATTACATCTAGGTCACGTCCCTAAACCTTTCAAGTTAGCAGTTATTAAGCCGCTTCTTAAAAAATCTAATTTGGACGCGAATGAAATAACAAATTACAGACCGATTTCAAACCTTCCGTTCACATCAAAAATACTAGAAAAAGTAGTATCAGCTCAAATATGCACATTCTTGCAGGATAACAACATCCTTGGGGTTGGGGTTAGGGTTAGGTTTTTAAAAAAATATGTTTAAAATGAGTCCACATTGTGGCTGGGGTGCACTGGCTACAGTGCGCATCTACTGGTTCCCCACTCATAGCGAGGCTTTACCAATCAGGATTAAAACCTATAAACTTAAAGTGAAAATTAAAATGAAAAGATATACAGTGGTGTGAAAAACTATTTGCCCCCTTCCTGATTTCTTATTCTTTTGCATGTTTGACACACTTAAATGTTTCTGATCATCAAAAACCGTTAACTATTAGTCAAAGATAACATAATTGAACACAAAATGCAGCTTTTAAATGAAGGTTTACATTATTAAGGGAGAAAAAAAACTCCAAATCTACATGGACCTGTGTGAAAAAGTGATTGCCCCCCTTGTTAAAAAATAACTTAACTGTGGTTTATCACACCTGAGTTCAATTTCTGTAGTCACCCCCAGGCCTGATTACTGCCACACCTGTTTCAATCAAGAAATCACCTAAATAGGAGCTACCTGACACAGAGAAGTAGACCAAAAGCACCTCAAAAGCTAGACATCATGCCAAGATCCAAAGAAAATCAGGAACAAATGAGAACAAAAGTAATTGAGATCTATCAGTCTGGTAAAGGTTATAAAGCCATTTCTAAAGCTTTGGGACTCCAGAGAACCACAGTGAGAGCCATTATCCACAAATGGCAAAAACATGGAACAGTGGTGAACCTTCCCAGGAGTGGCCGGCCGACCAAAATTACCCCAAGAGCGCAGAGACAACTCATCCGAGAGGCCACAAAAGACCCCAGGACAACATCTAAAGAACTGCAGGCCTCACTTACCTCAATTAAGGTCAGTGTTCACGACTCCACCATAAGAAAGAGACTGGGCAAAAACGGCCTGCATGGCAGATTTCCAAGGCGCCAACACTTTTAAGCAAAAAGAACATTAAGGCTCGTCTCAATTTTGCTAAAAAACATCTCAATGATTGCCAAGACTTTTGGGAAAATACCTTGTGGACCGACGAGACAAAAGTTGAACATTTTGGAAGGTGCGTGTCCCGTTACATCTGGCGTAAAAGTAACACAGCATTTCAGAAAAAGAACATCATACCAACAGTAAAATATGGTGGTGGTAGTGTGATGGTCTGGGGCTGTTTTGCTGCTTCAGGACCTGGAAGGCATGCTGTGATAGATGGAACCATGAATTCTACTGTCTGCCAAAAAATCCTGAAGGAGAATGTCCGGCCATCTGTTCGTCAACTCAAGCTGAAGCGATCTTAGGTGCTGCAGCAGGACAATGACTCTTAACACACCAGCAAATCCACCTCTGAATGGCTGAAGAAAAACAAAATGAAGACTTTGGAGTGGCCTAGTCAAAGTCCTGACCTGAATCCTATTGAGATGTTGTGGCATGACCTTAAAAAGGCAGTTCATGCTAGAAAACCCTCAAATAAAGCTGAATTACAACAATTCTGCAAAGATGAGTGGGCCAAAATTCCTCCAGAGCGCTGTAAAAGACTCGTTGCAAGTTATCGCAAACGCTTGATTGCAGTTATTGCTGCTAAGGGTGGCCCAACCAGGTATTAGGTTCAGGGGGCAATTACTTTTTCACACAGGGCCATGTAGGTTTGGATTTTTTTTCTCCGTAAATAATAAAACCCCTCATTTAAAAACTGAATTTTGTGTTTACTTGTGTTACCTTTGACTAATAGTTAAATGTGTTTGATGATCAGAAACATTTTGTGTGACAAACATGCAAAAGAATAAGAAATCAGGAGGGGGGCAAATAGTTTTTCACACCACTGTAAATGATATGTACAATAAATAAAAACAAAAAAATCATCAATAAAAGAAGTTAGAGGATCCTGATGAGGTTTGAACTGTTTAGGTGGGGAGAGGTTAGGGTAAGGATGGGATAGGGTTATGCATAATTAGGGTAAAGGTTAAGGTAAGAAGCAGGATGAGGATAGGGTTAGGCACACTAAGGGTAAAGGTTATGGTTAGGGACAGGATGGGAATAGGGGTAGAAATACTAAGGGTAAAGGTTAAAGTCAGGATGGGGGATAGGATTATGCATAGCTCTAATGAAGATTAAGCTCAGGGTCAAGATCAAGCGTGCAGATAAGGATGTGGTGAGAGATAAACTCAGGATCCTCATTTGGGGTATAGGGTGAAATAAAATGGCCTGGATTAAATGGATAAAAGGGATAGATATATGGGGAAAAGAGGTGGGTACAGTCTGTATTGCAAAATATTCATTTTAATCTAAAGACTTAAAAATTAAGGGAAAGTGCTATAAAAAAAGTGCTACAAAATAAGTGCAATATAATTTATAAAAGAAATAAGTGCTCAAATCAATCCCACAAACCCACACACAATAAATATAAAATATATTATGCCCTTAATTCCTTATAAAGTGTCTTGAGATTAAATCAAAGTAACTTTATTTTTCAGACTGACTAAAAAGTTATTTTCAATGTCATTACCCACATATATAAATACATAAATAAAACATTAATATAAGAAGGACTTGATTAAAATGTATCCACTGGGAAAATAAATAAAAGAAGATATGAGTCCCTAGTACATGTTTTTGCTCTTAAAACTTTATCTCGTCACACCATAGATCGAACATTCGCTGTGCAGTTTGTCGTGACCAGTGAATGCCGTCTTTTTCAACCTGAAAATGTAGTTTATTTAAAATGAGCAGTGGGTACCCATTGTCTTCAATATAACTGTTAAGAATTTCAAGATTTTGCTGCTCCCCCGGCGAAGACAGAACATCAGAAAATTTAATCAATGGTGTGTATATGGTTGCATGTGGAAATGTCTTCTCTGCCGCCCTCCATAGACCCTGTAACTGCTTAATGGCTGTCTTTTGTGGATGTTGTGCTCTGTTGTTCAATCCTACTGCTAAAATGACTTTCTGTGTCTGTGGATGGGGTTGTAATTTGCATAAAATTTTGGAAATGTGTAAAAAATTGGCTCCCGGAAAACAGGCTACTTGTAAATTACTGTCCTTGATTTGGGGGATTCTGCAAAGATTCGAATCCCCAATAAAAACTATTGGTTTGTGTATTTTTATAGACCAATCAACCCCTTTTCTCTCTGTATTAATATGTCTGTATGGTTTATTCGGTAAACTGACCTTGTCTACGATGTCACCGTCTGAGGAGTCAGGAGACGAACACTCGGGTTTCAGCGTCATGTATGATTCTAGAGAGTTTGATTCAGAATGGGTCTTTAAGAGAGATTTCTCTTTGATGTTCCCAATCATCCTGATCACTCTCCGATCATTGGTTGCTTCATCCGAGCTGGTCTCCCCCTCCCCAGACGTGAGACCTGTATCCAAAGAGAAACCATCCGTTACACACTTGTTTTTCATCACTTTATCAGTAGGATTTCGCAACAGTACAGGACTCACCTCTCTATGGTGTACTTGGGCTTGGATTTCGATTTCCTTTCTGTTGATACTAGTGAATTCTGTAACAGGAGGAACCAAACCCGGTGAAGAGATGGGTGATGTATCAGTCATTAATGCACATTTAATGTTGTGGTTATGCTCTTGTGTCTGTGTCCGGTTCGTCTGTCTAAGGACAGCGGCATGTAGTGGTGGGCCAGGATCCCTCAGAGGAGTAATTTGTTTCTCAATGATGGAATCCTTACAGCTAGTTAGAGTGCTCTCCTTTAGTTTGTGTTTAAACCTTGCCCTGGCCCACTTCACCGCCACCGTCCATTCCGGCTCAATGAACTCCCTGATATGTTTCATGAGGTCTGCAATCACTTGTGTGTAGTGTTCTAATAAAATGCCCATATTATTACTCATCCAAGCTAATGCGTTTTGTTTGAGTTTCTCCAGAGTCCCGTCATGTGGCGAAGCAGGTTTTATGAACTGTGTCAGTTTATTCGACTGTTTGCGCATCCCTACCGGAAAAACTCCTGTCCTTATTGCATTACCCATTATATCTGAATGATGTGTCGCTTGTATGAATTTAAAATAATGTTTAATTAAAATTTTATTTAACCCGTAATTTGTGCGAACCCTATGAGGCTGCACATGTTCCCCACTCCCAGTCTCTGACTGAATATCTAAAATGGCAAATCTGTTATGCAATTCCACCATCTTGACCTTCCAATACCAATAGAATGTGACCACTAACCAAACTTTTTGAAGATTTTCCAACTCGTCTCAGTCCTTTCAAGCTCCAGAAGAATGTAGTCTTGAAGCTTGCGTTGATCTTATTCCAGGTTCTGGATATAAGTTCTGTGATGCCTTGGTTTAAGGATTCCACCACAGCTTCAGACCGGCTTAAGGAAGGGGAGAGGTCAAAGAGATAAAAACAAAGAGGCAAAAAGGAGGGAAGAAGAAATCAAAGAACAAAGAATAAGTTTAAAGAGATAAAAAAAAAGTAAAAAAAAACAGAGCTCTGGAAAAGTTAACAAGAATTATTCTTCCTTTTGTTGTCCTCAATGTTTGTGTCGTTGTTAAAAGTCCATCCTGAATGTGTATCTTCTTATGCAAGTTAAAAACTCAATCTTTATTTAAAAAACTTTAAAATAGTGGAAAAGCAAATCAACTAAAAAAAGCATTTAAGAAAAGTTCCAGTCAGAGAAAACCTTAAAACCTAACGTTTCGCATCTTAATGATGCTTCCTCAGAGGTTTGTAAGTTGGAAATCATCTTCTTTTTGGTTTTTAACGGCGGCTGACACCAACTTTAATAGGTGCATTACCGCCACCTTCTGCTCCGGAGTGTGGAACAGTGATTCACATTCTATTTATCAGGCCCGTTTCTTTAATAAAATCAAAGAAGATTTTAATATTTTTTTGGCTCGCCCATTTTATAATAACCTTTAAATCCATCTCCTGATTTATATTCTTTCCTATTTCTTTCATCATTTTTTCTCTTTCTTGCTCATACTTCCTACAGACAAGAATAACATGAGTTATTGTTTCTTCAACATTACAGTGGTCACATAATCCATTTGGGTGTTTTCCTATTATTTTAAGTGTGCTATTTAAATTTGAGTGCCCTAATACTATTCTGTTGAAAATTACCTCTTCTTTCCTTGATTTACCTATACACTTTATGTTTTGATTTACCTTGTTTATTAAATTGTACAGGAATCTTCCCTTTATTTCATTATTCCACTTTACTTGCCATTCTTCAACCACTTTACTCCATATTAAAACCTTAATTTCTGATTTGCTTAATGGTACTTGTATCTCTATTGTTTCTTTCTTTAAAGCTTGTTTTGCTAGTTTGTCCACTTGACCATTTCCCCTTATTCCTACGTGTGCTGGGACCCACATGAAGTTGATTGTCGTGCCATTTTGTACAATTCTTGAATGTATATGTATGATATTAAAAAGAATGTCTTGATGACTAGATTTAAAAGATTTCAAGCTCATTAAAACTGAAGCGGAGTCTGAGCAAATTAAAACCTTGTCTAGGTTTTTTCCCTCTACCCACTGTAATGCCAAAAGCATTCCTATCATTTCTACAGGCGAGTTTCCTCATCTCCAAACAACTAAAATTCCGACACAGAGGTACGTTATCATGTCTACCGTTCAGCTTGTTCAGTGTGTAGAGTGCAGGATGTTTAGACATTCTTCCTCCGTCATTAGTGATAACTTTATTTGTGATAGGTGTGTGTTAGTGAGCACTCTGACGGAGAAGATATCAGCGTTAGAGGAGCGCATCCAGACTTTAGAGAGGGTTAGACAGTGTGAGAGCAGCGTTATTCCTGTAGCGGACAGTCTGGGTGCCACAGGCGGAGATAAACAGCCCCCGACTCCGGCATTAGAGCCCTCACAGCGGGGCGAGTGGGTGACGACTCGGCGGCATACTCGTTCAGCCAAAGCTAATGCTAAGGCTAGCCCACCGGAGCACACCTCCTCTGCGCGTCACGTGTCCAACAGGTTTGCTCTCCTCAGTGCTGCACCCGCTGAGAAACCTGAAAGAGCTCTGGTTATAGGAGACTCTATACTGAGGCACGTGACATTAGCTAGACCTTTAGGGGCGCCAGCGGCAGTGGTTAGGTGTATCCCGGGAGCCAGAGCACCGGACATAGCAGGTAATCTTAGGGCTCTAGGACAGCATAGGTTCTCTAAGATAGTGGTACATGCTGGAGCTAACGATATACGCCTTCGTCAGTCAGAGGTTAGTAAGAGTAACTTTACAGAGGTGTTTAAATTAGCGAAGGCGATGTCCGATGAAGTAATATGCTCTGGTCCCATCCCAATGAGATGTGGCGACATAGCTTACAGCAGGTTATGGTCGCTGAACCGCTGGATGTCCAGGTGGTGCTCCGAAAATAATGTGGGCTACATAGATAATTGGAAGACCTTTGAGGGCAAAGCTGGCCTGTTAGGGCGGGACGGTGTCCATCCCACTCGGGAAGGTGCTGCTCTCATTTCCTGTAGTATAGCTCATAGTCTCAGTAGAGGTCTAGTTAATCGGTGACAATCCAGAGCCCAGGCCAGGGAGCAGACAGACAGGCTAAACCAACCGTCTGCTAGCTGCATAGAGTCGTCACTCAGGGTTCACCTTATTGAGACTGTGTCTGTTCCCCGATCTAAGCAAAAATGTAGAAAGACTCAGAAAGTCTGTTTCAATAATTTAATTAACATAAAGACCACAAACTCAGATCATACTGAATGCGCAGCCGGCACCTCTGATCTGAAGATAGGATTGTTAAATATTAGATCTCTCGCATCAAAAGCAGTTATTGTTAATGAAATTATCACAGATCAGGCGTTTGATATACTCTGTTTAACTGAAACGTGGGTTAAACAGGATGAGTATGTAGCTCTAAATGAAGCTAGTCCTCCTGGATACAGCTACATACATCAGCCTCGGTTAACTGGTAGAGGAGGAGGCGTCGCAGCTATTCATAATGATAATCTGTCTATCGTACAAAAACACGGACACAAATTTAACTCATTTGAAATTCTCTATAGTAACATAAGTCTATTTAAGTATATTAAATCAGCTCAGTCATTTCCACTAATTATAATTTACAGACCTCCAGGGCCGTATTCTGAATTTCTTAGTGAATTTGCGGATTTCATCTCAGACCTGGTCGTTTCTGTAGACAAAGTGTTAATTGCTGGAGATTTTAACATTCATTTTGAGAATCCAGAAGACCCTCTGAGAACAGCATTTATATCCATACTGGACTCCGTAGGCGTAAATCAGTGTGTAGTAGATCAACGTATCTCTCCACTCTTATAGACGAAAATAAAAATAATCCTAGATTTTTATTTAATACCGTAGCCAAATTAACCAGAAATAAGACCACTACAGAAATCTCCACAACAACATCATGCAATAGTGAGGACTTCATGAACTTTTTTAATAATAAAATTGTAAATATCAGGCATAAAATTGAGGCTTTGAAACCAAACAATGTAATTGATACTGATGTTAACCTAGCCATGTCAGATTCAAACCTAGAATACTTTACTCCTCTTGAAGAGAATGAACTAATTTCACTCATCTCTTCTGCAAATTCATCAACCTGTATATTAGATCCTATACCGACACATTTTCTTAAACAGATAGCACCAGTAATAACAGAACCGATGTTGAGAATAATTAATTCCTCACTCAGCATTGGTTATGTTCCAAAATCTTTTAAAGTAGCAGTTATTAAACCAATAATTAAGAAACCTGACCTCGACCCCTGTCAGCTGTCCAATTACAGGCCAATATCAAACCTCCCCTTTATCTCTAAGATTCTGGAAAAGATAGTAGCGGAGCAGCTATGCTCATATCTACATAGAAATGGCATACATGAACTGTATCAGTCAGGATTTAGGCCTCATCACAGCACAGAAACAGCACTCGTTAAAGTAGTAAATGACCTCCTATTGGCCTCTGATCAGGGTTGTGTAACTATGCTTGTATTACTCGACCTCAGTGCAGCTTTTGACACTATTGATCATGCTATTCTTCTTCACAGATTAGAAAATTTAGTAGGAATTAAGGGTACAACCCTCTCCTGGCTCAGATCCTATTTGACCGATCGTTATCAGTATGTAGACTTAAATGGTGATTATTCTGCATGTTCTCTAGTGGAGTTTGGCGTTCCGCAGGGTTCAGTTTTAGGCCCACTGCTTTTTTCCCTTTACATGCTTCCTCTGGGCAACATAATCCGTAAGCATGGTATTAGTTTTCATTGTTATGCTGACGACACACAGTTATATGTCTCAACAAAACCTGATGAGAAAAACCATCTTACTAAAGTTGAGCAATGTGTTCAGGACATAAGAAATTGGATGCTAATTAACTTCCTTCTGCTTAATCCGGATAAGACAGAAGTTCTAGTCATAGGACCGCATACAGCTAGAAGTAAAATCTTAGATCACACCGTAACTTTAGATGGCCTTTCTGTTCCGTCAAGTGCAACAGTAAAAGACCTCGGCGTGATTATAGATTCCAGCCTTTCATTTGAAGCTCATGTAGATAATATCACCAGGATAGCATTCTTTCACCTTAGAAATATCGCCAAAATAAGAAATATATTGTCGCTAAATGATGCAGAAAAACTAGTTCATGCTTTTATCACTTCTAGGTTGGACTATTGTAATGCCTTACTGTCTGGTTGTTCAGTTAGGTGCATAAACAAGCTTCAGCTAGTCCAAAATGCAGCAGCGAGAGTCCTCACTAGAACCAGAAGATATGAGCACATCACCCCTATCCTATCTTCACTGCATTGGCTCCCTGTGAAATTTCGCATTGATTTTAAAATACTACTCTTGACATATAAGGCATTAAATGGTCTCGCGCCGCAGTATCTGAGCGAACTGCTAGTGTCTTACGATCCGCCACGCCTACTTCGGTCAAAGGATGCAGGCTGCTTATCAGTACCGCGTATTATGAAAACTACAGCTGGGGGCAGAGCTTTTTCTTACAAAGCCCCAAAATTATGGAATAGTCTTCCAAATAGTGTTCGGGACTCAGACACAGTCTCAGTGTTTAAGTCTAGGCTAAAAACCTATTTATTTAGCCAAGCATTTTTATAAATAGATTTGCCATAAGGTAAAGGAGCAGATCTGGGGGACTCATGGACGTAGAGTATTATGGTGAACTGGTATGTTTTAGATGCTGTCTTCCTCAGTCTCATTTGATCACTCAGGTTTGTTGACGGTGAGGTGATTGTTTGCTTTACATCTCAGGGAGCCCTCATGTTTGTGTTTCCTTCTGGCTCTCCCTTTTAGTTATGCTGTCATAGTTAGTCCTGCCGGAGTCCCTGCTTGCACTCTACAGTAAATATACATTCACATTAGACATTGTGACTGTGACCATACCTAATTGCAATCTCTCCTCCTCTTCGCTTCCTCCCCCTCTTTCTCTTTCCTCTCTCCCCCTGTCTCCCCCTTTCACTCTTTCTCTCTCTCTCTCTGTCGAGCTACACATGTGGTTCCTGAGCTGCCAGTGATCCAGACTCCCACTGCCCTCCAGACCTGTCTGATCCATCCTGGTGCCCGGTTTCTGGTTGGAGGTCTCATCGCATGGATGCCCCGTGTGTCTCTTTAGGATGCGTCTGGTGTCTGGGGATGATTCTCTATACTTAGAAGATGGTTCTGGCCTCGACTGGTGTTGTCAGCTGTTTCTCTGAGGACTTGACAATTCGATAGTTCAGGACTGGAACTTTCTACAAGTCTATCTGAGTCTCGAATAACTACTGGACTCCATTTTACATCAAGTATTATAACATCAATTAACATCAACTATTATAGCTGAACTTAACACTGTATAAATGCAGATCATTTCCTGCTATCTGTTTCACCCAGATGAGGATGGGTTCCCTGTCGAGTCTGGTTCCTCTCAAGGTTTCTTCCTATTACCGTCTCAGGGAGTTTTTCCTTGCCACTGTCGCCCTCGGGCTTGCTCGCCAGGGAATATCTGAACATTTTGATTCATACATATTCACATTCCATACAAACTTAAATAATTCTTTTGATTCTGTAAAGCTGTTTTGAGACAATGTCAATTGTTAAAAGCGCTATACAAATAAAACTGAATTGAATTGAATAGTAGGACCCACTCATAAAGCAGGTCACACTTTAGATTTAGTAATATTCTTCGGATTAAGTATAAGAAATGTATTCACAATTCCACTGTCTGAAATTATCTCAGATCACTATCTTGTCTCCATTCAAGTGTGTCACAGTGATGATGTACGCACAGCACCGCGCTACCGTATTAAACGTACATTCACATCAACTACCACACAGAGTTTTATCAGTAATCTCCCACAGTTACCAACTTCGATTAGGCCACCGTCTGACCCCACAGAACTTGATCAGGCGACTGAATATTTAGAGTCGACACTTCGTTGTACCTTAGATAATGTAGCTCCAGCTAAAAGAAAAATTATTAGAGATAAGAAACTCGCTCCCTGGTATAACGATCACACGCGCACTTTAAAACAGACTGCTCGGAAATTAGAGCGTAAATGGCGTCAAACTAAATTATTGGTATTTCAAATAGCATGGAAAGAGAGCATCCTGAACTATAGGAAAGCTCTTAGTGTAGCTAGATCAACGTATCTCTCCACTCTTATAGAAGAAAATAAAAATAATCCTAGATTTTTATTTAATACCGTAGCCAAATTAACCAGAAATAAGACCACTACAGAAATCTCCACAACAACATCATGCAATAGTGAGGACTTCATGAACTTTTTTAATAATAAAATTGTAAATATTAGGCATAAAATTGAGACTTTGAAACCAAACAATGTAATTGATACAGATGTTAACCTAGCCATGTCAGATTCAAACCTAGAATACTTTACTCCTCTTGAAGAGAATGAACTAATTTCACTCATCTCTTCTGCAAATTCATCAACCTGTATATTAGATCCTATACCGACACATTTTCTTAAACAGATAGCACCAGTAATAACAGAACCGATGTTGAGAATAATTAATTCCTCACTCAGCATTGGTTATGTTCCAAAATCTTTTAAAGTAGCAGTTATTAAACCAATAATTAAGAAACCTGACCTCGACCCCTGTCAGCTGTCCAATTACAGGCCAATATCAAACCTCCCCTTTATCTCTAAGATTCTGGAAAAGATAGTAGCGGAGCAGCTATGCTCATATCTACATAGAAATGGCATACATGAACTGTATCAGTCAGGATTTAGGCCTCATCACAGCACAGAAACAGCACTCGTTAAAGTAGTAAATGACCTCCTATTGGCCTCTGATCAGGGTTGTGTAACTATGCTTGTATTACTCGACCTCAGTGCAGCTTTTGACACTATTGATCATGCTATTCTTCTTCACAGATTAGAAAATTTAGTAGGAATTAAGGGTACAACCCTCTCCTGGCTCAGATCCTATTTGACCGATCGTTATCAGTATGTAGACTTAAATGGTGATTATTCTGCATGTTCTCTAGTGGAGTTTGGCGTTCCGCAGGGTTCAGTTTTAGGCCCACTGCTTTTTTCCCTTTACATGCTTCCTCTGGGCAACATAATCCGTAAGCATGGTATTAGTTTTCATTGTTATGCTGACGACACACAGTTATATGTCTCAACAAAACCTGATGAGAAAAACCATCTTACTAAAGTTGAGCAATGTGTTCAGGACATAAGAAATTGGATGCTAATTAACTTCCTTCTGCTTAATCCGGATAAGACAGAAGTTCTAGTCATAGGACCGCATACAGCTAGAAGTAAAATCTTAGATCACACCGTAACTTTAGATGGCCTTTCTGTTCCGTCAAGTGCAACAGTAAAAGACCTCGGCGTGATTATAGATTCCAGCCTTTCATTTGAAGCTCATGTAGATAATATCACCAGGATAGCATTCTTTCACCTTAGAAATATCGCCAAAATAAGAAATATATTGTCGCTAAATGATGCAGAAAAACTAGTTCATGCTTTTATCACTTCTAGGTTGGACTATTGTAATGCCTTACTGTCTGGTTGTTCAGTTAGGTGCATAAACAAGCTTCAGCTAGTCCAAAATGCAGCAGCGAGAGTCCTCACTAGAACCAGAAGATATGAGCACATCACCCCTATCCTATCTTCACTGCATTGGCTCCCTGTGAAATTTCGCATTGATTTTAAAATACTACTCTTGACATATAAGGCATTAAATGGTCTCGCGCCGCAGTATCTGAGCGAACTGCTAGTGTCTTACGATCCGCCACGCCTACTTCGGTCAAAGGATGCAGGCTGCTTATCAGTACCGCGTATTATGAAAACTACAGCTGGGGGCAGAGCTTTTTCTTACAAAGCCCCAAAATTATGGAATAGTCTTCCAAATAGTGTTCGGGACTCAGACACAGTCTCAGTGTTTAAGTCTAGGCTAAAAACCTATTTATTTAGCCAAGCATTTTTATAAATAGATTTGCCATAAGGTAAAGGAGCAGATCTGGGGGACTCATGGACGTAGAGTATTATGGTGAACTGGTATGTTTTAGATGCTGTCTTCCTCAGTCTCATTTGATCACTCAGGTTTGTTGACGGTGAGGTGATTGTTTGCTTTACATCTCAGGGAGCCCTCATGTTTGTGTTTCCTTCTGGCTCTCCCTTTAAGTTATGCTGTCATAGTTAGTCCTGCCGGAGTCCCTGCTTGCACTCTACAGTAAATATACATTCACATTAGACATTGTCACTGTGACCATACCTAATTGCAATCTCTCCTCCTCTTCTCTTCCTCCCCCTCTTTCTCTTTCCTCTCTCCCCCTGTCTCCCCCTTTCACTCTTTCTCTCTCTCTCTCTGTCGAGCTACACATGTGGTTCCTGAGCTGCCAGTGATCCAGACTCCCACTGCCCTCCGGACCTGTCTGATCCATCCTGGTGCCCGGTTTCTGGTTGGAGGTCTCATCGCATGGATGCCCCGTGTGTCTCTTTAGGATGCGTCTGGTGTCTGGGGATGATTCTCTATACTTAGAAGATGGTTCTGGCCTCGACTGGTGTTGTCAGCTGTTTCTCTGAGGACTTGACAATTCGATAGTTCAGGACTGGAACTTTCTACAAGTCTATCTGAGTCTCGAATAACTACTGGACTCCATTTTACATCAAGTATTATAACATCAATTAACATCAACTATTATAGCTGAACTTAACACTGTATAAATGCAGATCATTTCCTGCTATCTGTTTCACCCAGATGAGGATGGGTTCCCTGTCGAGTCTGGTTCCTCTCAAGGTTTCTTCCTATTACCGTCTCAGGGAGTTTTTCCTTGCCACTGTCGCCCTCGGGCTTGCTCGCCAGGGAATATCTGAACATTTTGATTCATACATATTCACATTCCATACAAACTTAAATAATTCTTTTGATTGTGTAAAGCTGTTTTGAGACAATGTCAATTGTTAAAAGCGCTATACAAATAAAACTGAATTGAATTGAATAGTAGGACCCACTCATAAAGCAGGTCACACTTTAGATTTAGTAATATTCTTCGGATTAAGTATAAGAAATGTATTCACAATTCCACTGTCTGAAATTATCTCAGATCACTATCTTGTCTCCATTCAAGTGTGTCACAGTGATGATGTACGCACAGCACCGCGCTACCGTATTAAACGTACATTCACATAAACTACCACACAGAGTTTTATCAGTAATCTCCCACAGTTACCAACTTCGATTAGGCCACCGTCTGACCCCACAGAACTTGATCAGGCGACTGAATATTTAGAGTCGACACTTCGTTGTACCTTAGATAATGTAGCTCCAGCTAAAAGAAAAATTATTAGAGATAAGAAACTCGCTCCCTGGTATAACGATCACACGCGCACTTTAAAACAGACTGCTCGGAAATTAGAGCGTAAATGGCGTCAAACTAAATTATTGGTATTTCAAATAGCATGGAAAGAGAGCATCCTGAACTATAGGAAAGCTCTTAGTGTAGCTAGATCAACGTATCTCTCCACTCTTATAGAAGAAAATAAAAATAATCCTAGATTTTTATTTAATACCGTAGCCAAATTAACCAGAAATAAGACCACTACAGAAATCTCCACAACAACATCATGCAATAGTGAGGACTTCATGAACTTTTTTAATAATAAAATTGTAAATATTAGGCATAAAATTGAGACTTTGAAACCAAACAATGTAATTGATACAGATGTTAACCTAGCCATGTCAGATTCAAACCTAGAAGACTTTACTCCTCTTGAAGAGAATGAACTAATTTCACTCATCTCTTCTGCAAATTCATCAACCTGTATATTAGATCCTATACCGACACATTTTCTTAAACAGATAGTACCAGTAATAACAGAACCGCTGTTGAGAATAATTAATTCTTCACTCAGCATTGGTTATGTTCCAAAATCTTTTAAAGTAGCAGTTATTAAACCAATAATTAAGAAACCTGACCTCGACCCCTGTCAGCTGTCCAATTACAGGCCAATATCAAACCTCCCCTTTATCTCTAAGATTCTGGAAAAGATAGTAGCGGAGCAGCTATGCTCATATCTACATAGAAATGGCATACATGAACTGTATCAGTCAGGATTTAGGCCTCATCACAGCACAGAAACAGCACTCGTTAAAGTAGTAAATGACCTCCTATTGGCCTCTGATCAGGGTTGTGTAACTATGCTTGTATTACTCGACCTCAGTGCAGCTTTTGACACTATTGATCATGCTATTCTTCTTCACAGATTAGAAAATGTAGTAGGAATTAAGGGTACAGCCCTCTCCTGGCTCAGATCCTATTTGACCGATCGTTATCAGTATGTAGACTTAAATGGTGATTATTCTGCATGTTCTCTAGTGGAGTTTGGCGTTCCGCAGGGTTCAGTTTTAGGCCCACTGCTTTTTTCCCTTTACATGCTTCCTCTGGGCAACATAATCCGTAAGCATGGTATTAGTTTTCATTGTTATGCTGACGACACACAGCTATACGTCTCAACAAAACCTGATGAGAAAAACCATCTTAATAAAGTTGAGCAATGTGTGCAGGACATAAGAAATTGGATGCTAATTAACTTCCTTCTGCTTAATCCGGATAAGACAGAAGTTCTAGTCATAGGACCGCATACAGCTAGAAGTAAAATCTTAGATCACACCGTAACTTTAGATGGCCTCTCTGTTCCGTCAAGTGCAACAGTAAAAGACCTCGGCGTGATTATAGATTCCAGCCTTTCATTTGAAGCTCATGTAGATAATATCACCAGGATAGCATTCTTTCACCTCAGAAATATCGCCAAAATAAGAAATATATTGTCGCTAAACGATGCAGAAAAACTAGTTCATGCTTTTATCACTTCTAGGTTGGACTATTGTAATGCCTTACTGTCTGGTTGTTCAGTTAGGTGCATAAACAAGCTTCAGCTAGTCCAGAATGCAGCAGCGAGAGTCCTCACTAGAACCAGAAGATATGAGCACATCACCCCTATCCTATCTTCACTGCATTGGCTCCCTGTGAAATTTCGCATTGATTTTAAAATACTACTCTTGACATATAAAGCATTAAATGGTCTCGCCCCGCAGTATCTGAGCGAACTGCTAGTGTCTTACGATCCGCCACGCCTACTTCGGTCAAAGGATGCAGGCTGCTTATCAGTACCGCGTATTATGAAAACTACAGCTGGGGGCAGAGCTTTTTCTTACAAAGCCCCAAAATTATGGAATAGTCTTCCAAATAGTGTTCGGGACTCAGACACAGTCTCAGTGTTTAAGTCTAGGCTAAAAACCTATTTATTTAGCCAAGCATTTTTATAAATAGATTTGCCATAAGGTAAAGGAGCAGATCTGGGGGACTCATGGACGTAGAGTATTATGGTGAACTGGTATGTTTTAGATGCTGTCTTCCTCAGTCTCATTTGATCACTCAGGTTTGTTGACGGTGAGGTGATTGTTTGCTTTACATCTCAGGGAGCCCTCATGTTTGTGTTTCCTTCTGGCTCTCCCTTTAGTTATGCTGTCATAGTTAGTCCTGCCGGAGTCCCTGCTTGCACTCTACAGTAAATATACATTCACATTAGACATTGTGACTGTGACCATACCTAATTGCAATTTCTCCTCCTCTTCTCTTCCTCCCCCTCTTTCTCTTTCCTCTCTCCCCCTGTCTCCCCCTTTCACTCTTTCTCTCTCTCTCTCTGTCGAGCTACACATGTGGTTCCTGAGCTGCCAGTGATCCAGACTCCCTCTGCCCTCCAGACCTGTCTGGTCCATCCTGGTGCCCGGTTTCTGGTTGGAGGTCTCATCGCATGGATGCCCCGTGTGTCTCTTTAGGATGTGCCTGGTGTCTGGGGATGATTCTATCTACTTAGAAGATGGTTCTGGCCTCGACTGGTGTTGTCAGCTGTTTCTCTGAGGACTTGACAATTCGATAGTTCAGGACTGGAACTTTCTACAAGTCTATCTGAGTCTCGAATAACTACTGGACTCCATTTTACATCAACTATTATAACATCAATTAACATCAACTATTATAGCTGAACCTAACACTTAACACAGTATAAATGCAGATCATTTCCTGCTATCTGTTTCACCCAGATGAGGATGGGTTCCCTGTCGAGTCTGGTTCCTCTCAAGGTTTCTTCCTATTACCATCTCAGGGAGTTTTTCCTTGCCACTGTCGCCCTCGGGCTTGCTCACCAGGGACTATCTGAACATTTTGATTCATACACATTCACATTCCATACAAACTTAAATAATTCTTTTGATTGTGTAAAGCTGTTTTGAGACAATGTCAATTGTTAAAAGCGCTATACAAATAAAACTGAATTATTAATTATACAGTGTAAACTGCCAAATGGTTTGACATTCTCTTTACTCCACTGATCCACTGATTGTCAGTATCTTGGGCTAAAAAAGCAACCCCAGTTGTTTGATTTTCAGGATCTTTTGATCCATCTGTATATATTAGTCTATGTCGAGGGTATCGGGTTATGGTATGCTCTGAGAATGCAGATATCAAGTCAACTTCCCTTTTTCTCCTTTTAACCTCCAACAGATGCAGATCTACTTGAGGTGTTACATATACCCATGGTTCACGTTCCTGGACAACAACTGTAGGACTCATTTTGATGTTATTTACCAGGAGCTCTTCTGCATATATGTTACTACACCATCCAAAACTTGTTCTGCATCTTACATTTTGTTCCCAACATTTCTTTAAAACCATTTTCGTAGGGTGTTCATCTTTATGTCCCTGGAGGTTAGCCCAGTAATTAACCATTAATTGTTTTCTTCTGATATCTAGTGGCATCTCTCCTACCAGGACTTGTAAAGCTGATATGGGTGTAGTCTTAACTGCTCCACAACACTGTCTCAATGCTTGGGCTTGGATTTTATTAAGTTTTTCTAACAGGTTTTTTGAGGCAGAGCCATATACCACACATCCATAATCAAAAACAGACCGAATCATTGCTACATAAATAGTTTTTAATGAAGAAAGACTTGCCCCCCATTCCACTCCACTCACACATCTCATGATATTTAAAACTTCTGACATTTCTCAGCTATTTTATTAATATGTTCAAGCCATATAAGTTTTACATCGAAGTAAATACCTAAGAACTTAAATACCTTTACCCTTTCCAATGATTTCCCATACAACTTCATTTTCAATTCTGGAACTTTCTTCTTCCTAGAAAAAATTATTGTTTTAGTTTTTTCCACTGAAAATTTAAAACCCCAATCATATGCCCACTCTTCTACTTTCCTAATTGCCTCTTGTATTTTCCTATTAATAAATAGTAGATTTCTTCCTTTTTTCCAAAGTGCCCCATCATCTGCAAACAGAGACCTACCAATATCTGGCTCTACTTGGTTTAACATGTCATTTATCATAATGGAAAATAATAATGGACTAATTACACTCCCTTGTGGAGTTCCATTTTCTATCTGATATGTACTCGACACTTCACTCCCTATTCTTACCTGTATACTCCTGTTCTCCAGAAAATCTTTTATCCAGTTATATATTCTTCCACCTATATTCATCTTTCTTAATTTAATCAAAAGTCCCTCCCTCCACATCATATCATAAGCTTTCTCAATATATAAAAATACTGCTATTACCGATTCTTTATTTATCTGTGCCTTTCTATCATCATTTTCTAAACATACAATAGGATCCATTGTCCCTCTTCCTTTTCTAAAACCACTTTGATATTTCGTTATGAGTCCTCTTTTTTCCGCTATATATGACAACCTTTCTGTAACCATCCTTTCCATTATTTTACAAATATTAGACGTAAGAGCTATTGGTCTATAGTTAGAGGGATCTGAAGGATCTTTGCCTGGCTTTCTGATAGGTATTATTATTGCTTCTTTCCACGCTTTTGGTAGCTTTCCTTCCTCCCATACTTAATTATATAGTTCTAAAATTTGCCCCAGAGCCCTATCCTTCAAATGTTTCAGCATTATATATACTTTCTGGTCCTTCCCTGGAGATGATAGTTTTTTAATTGCTTTACAAATAGCTCTCCTCAATTCATCTCTGTTGAACAGGAAGTTAATTGGCTGGTTTTCCATTCCCCCACTCCATACCATCACATCCATATTTTGGACGGCATCTCAGGTCGTATTCTCAGAGCCTGCGCAGACCAGCTAGCACCTGTGTTCACTGAGATATTCAACATCTCTTTATCTCAGTCGGTGATCCCCACATGCTTCAAAGAATCCATTATTCAATTCAATTCAATTCAGTTTTATTTGTATAGCGCTTTTAACAATTGACATTGTCTCAAAACAGCTTTACACAATCAAAAGAATTATTTAAGTTTGTATGGAATGTGAATGTGTATGAATCAAAATGTTCAGATATTCCCTGGCGAGCAAGCCCGAGGGCGACAGTGGCAAGGAAAAACTCCCTGAGACGGTAATAGGAAGAAACCTTGAGAGGAACCAGACTCGACAGGGAACCCATCCTCATTTGGGTGAAACAGATAGCAGGAAATGATCTGCATTTATACAGTGTTAAGTGTTAGGTTCAGCTATAATAGTTGATGTTAATTGATGTTATAATACTTGATGTAAAATGGAGTCCAGTAGTTATTCGAGACTCAGATAGACTTGTAGAAAGTTCCAGTCCTGAACTATCGAATTGTCAAGTCCTCAGAGAAACAGCTGACCAGACCAGTTGAGGCCAGAACCATCTTCTAAGTATAGAGAATCATCCCCAGACACCAGACGCATCCTAAAGAGACACACGGGGCATCCATGCGACGAGACCTCCAACCAGAAACCGGGCACCAGGATGGATCAGACAGGTCTGGAGGGCAGAGGGAGTCTGGATCACTGGCAGCTCAGGAACCACATGTGTAGCTCGACAGAGAGAGAGAGAGAAAGAGTGAAAGGGGGAGACAGGGGGAGAGAGGAAAGAGAAAGAGGGGGAGGAAGAGAAGAGGAGGAGAGATTGCAATTAGGTATGGTCACAGTGACAATGTCTAATGTGAATGTATATTTACTGTAGAGTGCAAGCAGGGACTCCGGCAGGACTAACTATGACAGCATAACTTAAAGGGAGAGCCAGAAGGAAACACAAACATGAGGGCTCCCTGAGATGTAAAGCAAACAATCACCTCACCGTCAACAAACCTGAGTGATCAAATTAGACTGAGGAAGACAGCATCTAAACATACCAGTTCACCATAATACTCTACGTCCATGAGTCCCCCAGATCTGCTCATTTACCTTATGGCAAATCTATTTATAAAATGCTTGGTTAAATAAATAGGTTTTGAGCCTAGACTTAAACACTGAGACTGTGTCTGAGTCCCGAACACTATTTGGAAGACTATTCCATAATTTTGGGGCTTTGTAAGAAAAAGCTCTGCCCCCAGCTGTAGTTTTCATAATACGCGGTACTGATAAGCAGCCTGCATCCTTTGACCGAAGTAGGCATGGCGGATCGTAAGACACTAGCAGTTCGCTCAGATACTGCGGCGCGAGACCATTTAATGCCTTATATGTCAAGAGTAGTATTTTAAAATCAATGCGAAATTTCACAGGGAGCCAATGCAGTGAAGATAGGATAGGGGTGATGTGCTCATATCTTCTGGTTCTAGTGAGGACTCTCGCTGCTGCATTTTGGACTAGCTGAAGTTTGTTTATGCACCTAACTGAACAACCAGACAGTAAGACATTACAATAGTCCAACCTAGAAGTGATAAAAGCATGAACTAGTTTTTCTGCATCATTTAGCGACAATATATTTCTTATTTTGGCGATATTTCTAAGGCGAAAGAATGCCATCCTGGTGATATTATCTACATGAGCTTCAAATGAAAGGCTAGAATCTATAATCACGCCGAGGTCGTTTACTGTTGCACTTGACGGAACAGAAAGGCCATCTAAAGTTACGGTGTGATCTAAGATTTTACTTCTAGCTGTATGCGGTCCTATGACTAGAACTTCTGTCTTATCCGGATTAAGCAGAAGGAAGTTAATTAGCATCCAATTTCTTATGTCCTGAACACATTGCTCAACTTTAGTAAGATGGTTTTTCTCATCAGGTTTTGTTGAGACGTATAGCTGTGTGTCGTCAGCATAACAATGAAAACTAATACCATGCTTACGGATTATGTTGCCCAGAGGAAGCATGTAAAGGGAAAAAAGCAGTGGGCCTAAAACTGAACCCTGCGGAACGCCAAACTCCACTAGAGAACATGCAGAATAATCACCATTTAAGTCTACATACTGATAACGATCGGTCAAATAGGATCTGAGCCAGGAGAGGGTTGTACCCTTAATTCCTACTAAATTTTCTAATCTGTGAAGAAGAATAGCATGATCAATAGTGTCAAAAGCTGCACTGAGGTCGAGTAATACAAGCATAGTTACACAACCCTGATCAGAGGCCAATAGGAGGTCATTTACTACTTTAACGAGTGCTGTTTCTGTGCTGTGATGAGGCCTAAATCCTGACTGATACAGTTCATGTATGCCATTTCTATGTAGATATGAGCATAGCTGCTCCGCTACTATCTTTTCCAGAATCTTAGAGATAAAGGGGAGGTTTGATATTGGCCTGTAATTGGACAGCTGACAGGGGTCGAGGTCAGGTTTCTTAATTATTGGTTTAATAACTGCTACTTTAAAAGATTTTGGAACATAACCAATGCTGAGTTTGGAATAAATTATTCTCAACATCGGTTCTGTTATTACTGGTACTATCTGTTTAAGAAAATGTGTCGGTATAGGATCTAAGGGTTAGGGTTAGCATTGAGAAGTTGGGTAAAAGTCAATGGGGTTTTTTAGTTAGTGCTCTGAAATGAGCGCATTTGCTATGGTGGGCCCGGCCCCCATTCATTTTCAATGGGGCCCAACATCGTAAAGACCAGCTTGTCCATCGTCCGACCCAGGTTAGCCGCCCAGGTTCTCCATCGAAATTGCCAGCCTTGCAGTAACGCTTTCCCCCACGGGGTGGCAGTACCTGCGGGCTTCTCCCCATGCTAGTGGGCTGCGACTTTGGCCCCCGGGCTCGAGGTGCTACAGCAGGCCTCCCATGGCCACTCTAGCCCCGGGGCTTAGGTCCAGGGAGCCCCTGGGGCCCCGGAATAAAAAGTACCCCCGATTTCGACTCCGACCCGGGGGATGGGACCGCAGGGGACCCCCGCTTACCCTCCAGGACTCTCGGGGCCCCCAGGGGCCCTCGACCCAAAGTTGCTCCTAGCGGGAAAGCGATACCATTTCCCGGGCCTAGGGCTCACGCCGAGTCGGGCTATGCTGGTCCCGGGGCCCTCGGCGTCCCCTGGACGGAACTAGCCCGGGGAAGATGCTAGAGCCACGGGCTTCGGGATCCCGGGTCCCCCGGGCCCTGGGAGTTTGCCTGCCGAGTTTGGAGCCGCTAGGACCAACTTTGCATTAAAGGGCCCGATATGGAGATGCTGGGTAAAATTCACTTGCACTAATGCTAAGGTGGGTCAGGATACCCTAACCAGCGGGTACCTGCTACCGGGAAAGTGACACCATTTCCTGGGTGTGGGGCTCACGCAGAGTCGGTCTCTGGCGGTCCCGGGCCCCTAGGGGGCCCCTGGACGGAACTAGCCCGGGGAAGGTGCTACGGACACGGGCTTCGGGATCCTGGGTCCCCCGGGCCCTGGGAGTTTGCCTGCCGAGTTTGGAGCCACTACTCCCAACTTTGGGGAAGTTGTGATTTTTTTACCCGTTAGGGACCAACATTGACATGTTGGGTCTTTTACCATTGCTATATCGAGAACCTGTTCCCGATCGAGCGCCGAGGCCCCTGGGGGCCCATGACAAAAATGCTCCTGCGGGGGTTATGATATGTCTTCCCGGGTGTGGGGCTCACGGCGAGTCGGGCTGCGGTGGTCCCGGGCTCGGGAGTGCCCCAGGAAGGGAACTGGCCTGGGAGAGGCCTGAGGTCGCGGCCCCTGTGTGCCACAGCCCCCGGGGGCCCCCTGCTCGAGTTTGGGGAAGATCCGGGCGGGGTCGGGGGACCGAGTGTGCCCGGGAAGGGTGCCCCTGGCTGGGTAAAAGTCCCATTCCTCCATGAGGATTTGGCCTGTGATAAGAAAATCATAATAATGAAAAAAATCCCAAGGACTTTGGTCATGGAGGAATGCAGAGTGTGCCCGACGAGAGTGCCCCTGGCCGGGTAAAAGTCCCCTTCCTCCATGAGGATTTGGCCTGTGATAAGAAAATCATAATAATGAAAAAAATCCCAAGGACTTTGGTCATGGAGGAATGCAGAGTGTGCCCGACGAGAGTGCCCCTGGCCGGGTAAAAGTCCCATTCCTCCATGAGGATTCGGCCTGTGTGTGCATAGTGTTATATATATTGAAAGTCCCACGATTTACGCAGGGGTGGCTGATCCAGAAAGCCCACGAGGCTCCTTCCCCGGGCATGATTCCAGCCTTCCCCCCGGTGTGGATGTATCGCTGCGCCATAGGGTGTCCAGAAGGGTGTGGTCAGATTGTTGATAAAAGGGGAGCTGAGAGGCTAAGCTCCAGCTGCGTGAGCTGGAGTATCTCCCCGGCTTTTGGTGTCCTAAAGCTGGGGAAGGACTCCTCGGAGTGGGGGTTAGGGGAGCCCCATGGCTAATCTCCCCAGGCTTCAGTGTCCTAAAGCTGGGGAAGGACTCCTCGGAGTCGGGGTTAGGGGAGCCCCATGGCTAATCTCCCCAGGCTTCAGTGTCCTTAAGCTGGGGAAGGGCTCCACGGAGGCCTCGGTGAAAAGACCCGAGGTTTTTACCCTTAAGGGAATTTAACTGACATGCTGGGTCCATTCCCATTGAAATATCGAGAACCTGGGTCCCATAATAATAATGAAAAAAAATCCCAAGGACTTTGGTCATGGAGGAATGCAGAGTGTGGCCGGGAAGGGTGACCCTGGCTGGGTAAAAGTCCCATACCTCCAGGAGGATTCGGCCTATGTTAAAAACACAAGGACTTTGGTCATGGAGGAATGCAGAGTGTGGCCGGGAAGGGTGACCCTGGCCGGGTAAAAGTCCCATTCCTCCAGAAGGATTCGGCCTGTGTTAAAAACCCAAGGACTTTGGTCATGGAGGAATACAGAGTGTGGCCGGGAAGGGTGACCCTGGCTGGGTAAAAGTCCCATTCCTCCAGAAGGATTTGGCCTGTCAGAAAAATACAAGGACTTTGGTCATGGAGGAATGCAGAGTGTGGCCGGGAAGGGTGACCCTGGCTGGGTAAAAGTCCCATTCCTCCAGGAGGATTCGGCCTGTGTTAAAAACACAAGGACTTTGGTCATGGAGGAATGCAGAGTGTGGCCGGGAAGGGTGACCCTGGCCGGGTAAAAGTCCCATTCCTCCAGGAGGATTCGGCCTGTGTTAAAAACCCAAGGACTTTGGTCATGGAGGAATGCAGAGTGTGGCCGGGAAGGGTGACCCTGGCTGGGTAAAAGTCCCATTCCTCCAGGAGGATTCGGCCTGTCAGAAAAACCCAAGGACTTTGGTCATGGAGGAATACAGAGTGTGGCCAGGAAGGGTGCACCCGGCCGGGTAAAAGTCCCATTCCTCCAGGAGGATTCGGCCTGTGTTAAAAACACAAGGACTTTGGTCATGGAGGAATGCAGAGTGTGGCCCGGGAAGGGTGACCCTGGCCGGGTAAAAGTCCCATTCCTCCAGAAGGATTTGGCCTGTCAGAAAAACCCAAGGACTTTGGTCATGGAGGAATACAGAGTGTGGCCAGGAAGGGTGCACCCGGCCGGGTAAAAGTCCCATTCCTCCAGGAGGATTCGGCCTGTGTTAAAAACACAAGGACTTTGGTCATGGAGGAATGCAGAGTGTGGCCCGGGAAGGGTGACCCTGGCCGGGTAAAAGTCCCATTCCTCCAGAAGGATTTGGCCTGTCAGAAAAACCCAAGGACTTTGGTCATGGAGGAATACAGAGTGTGGCCGGGAAGGGTGACCCTGGCTGGGTAAAAGTCCCATTCCTCCAGAAGGATTTGGCCTGTCAGAAAAATACAAGGACTTTGGTCATGGAGGAATGCAGAGTGTGGCCGGGAAGGGTGACCCTGGCTGGGTAAAAGTCCCATTCCTCCAGGAGGATTCGGCCTGTGTTAAAAACACAAGGACTTTGGTCATGGAGGAATGCAGAGTGTGGCCAGGAAGGGTGCACCTGGCCGGGTAAAAGCCCCATTCCTCCAGGAGGATTCGGCCTGTGTTAAAAACACAAGGACTTTGGTCATGGAGGAATGCAGAGTGTGGCCAGGAAGGGTGCACCTGGCCGGGTAAAAGCCCCATTCCTCCAGGAGGATTCGGCCTGTGTTAAAAACCCAAGGACTTTGGTCATGGAGGAATGCAGAGTGTGGCCGGGAAGGGTGACCCTGGCTGGGTAAAAGTCCCATTCCTCCAGAAGGATTTGGCCTGTCAGAAAAACCCAAGGACTTTGGTCATGGAGGAATGCAGAGTGTGGCCGGGAAGGGTGACCCTGGCCGGGTAAAAGTCCCATTCCTCCAGGAGGATTTGGCCTGTCAGAAAAACACAAGGACTTTGGTCATGGAGGAATGCAGAGTGTGGCCGGGAAGGGTGACCCTGGCCGGGTAAAAGTCCCATTCCTCCAGGAGGATTTGGCCTGTCAGTAAAACACAAGGACTTTGGCCATGGAGGAATGCAGAGTGTGGCCGGGAAGGGTGACCCTGGCCGGGTAAAAGTCCCATTCCTCCAGAAGGATTTGGCCTGTCAGGAAAAAAACAAGGACTTTGGCCATGGAGGAATGCAGAGTGTGGCCGGGAAGGGTGACCCTGGCCGGGTAAAAGTCCCATTCCTCCAGAAGGATTTGGCCTGTCAGAAAAACACAAGGACTTTGGTCATGGAAGAATGCAGAGCGTGCCCGATGAGAGTGCCCCTGGCCGGGTAAAAGTCCCATTCCTCCAGGAGGCTTCAGCCTGAAGCTGAGCTCCAGGCAGGACCCGGCGCCCCATCCCTCCCCGGGCACCGCCACTTAAGCCCGGGGACATTGATGAAGCACAACCGGTCTGGTCCTGGAGAACCAGACCCCTGGGATAACTGGGGACTTAGTCATTTTTTCAAAAGGGTTTTCTGAAATTCTTCTAAGTCCCCAGTTATACCAGGGGTCCCCATAGGAATTGGTTATATGAGGGGTTTGTGAAAATATTTCTAAGTCCCTGGGTTTCCCAGGGGTCGGTGAAATTTCGGAGTTATCCCAGGGGTCGGCGAAATCTCGGAGTTATCCCAGGGGTCCAGCTACTCAGCGGGTCGGGATTAAGGGCTGAGTCCGTGTAGGGGGGCTTAAGTGGCGGTGCCCCGGTTCGGATGGGGCGCTGGGTACCTGGGGCTTCGATCCCCGGAGTTTAGCGGTTCTGGGGCCCCGGGAGGGAGCACTGCAGGCCGGGCAGTGAGTGGCGCTGTTCCCCCCCGGGGCTCCCGGGTGAATATCTCCCCGGCCTTTGGGGCTAGGAAGCTGGGGGAGGGCTCGTTGGATTCGGGCAGTCGAGCCCGAGAGGGCTGTCGTGGTTTCCCGGGGCTGGGTCGCTCGGGGGCGGGGTGAGAGCCGCATGAAGTCCCGGGGCATTTTGGTGAATATCTCCCCGGCCCTTGGTGCTAGGAAGCTGGGGGAGGGCTCGTTGGATAGGTCCCGGGGCCACCGGGAAGGCTGTGTAGGGTTGGCGGGGCTGGGTCGCTAGGGGGCCCCGGTAGGCGCCGGGGAATGTCCCCCGGGCATTTCTGGGTGTATCTCCCCGGCCCTTGGGGATAGGAAGCTGGGGGAGGGCTCGTTGGATAGGTCCCGGGGCCCCGGGGCCCCGGGGAAGGCTGAGTCTGTTTCCCGGGGCTGGGTCACTCGGAGGCGGGGTGAGAGCCGGAGAAAGGGCCGGGGCATTTCTGGGTGTATCTCCCCGGCCCTTGGGGCTAGGAAGCTCGGGGAGGGCTCGTTGGATAGGTCCCGGGGCCCCGGGGAAGGTTGTGTAGGGTTGGCGGGGCTGGGGCCGGAGAGAGTCCCCTATCCCCAGCCTAACCATAACCCTGTGAGCCCTAAGACTGTGTGACCCTAAGATGTCAAAGTCCCATGAGCCCGGAGCCCCAGCGGGTGTTGGTGGGTAGTGTGGCCGACTTAGGGGTGCCTGGGGCCGGGCAAAGTCCCAGAGCGCAGCCCGGGAGCCCTAAGCCTGTATAACCCTAAGACAGGTAGCCCTAAGCCAGTATGACCCTAAAATGTTCAAAGTCCCATGAGCGGGTGTTGGTGGGTAGTGTGGCCGACTTAGGGGTGCCGGGGGCCGGGCAGAGTCCCATAGCGCCAGCCGGTGTCTGCCCGGGAGCCCTAAGACTGTATAACCCTAAAATGGTCAAAGTCCCATGAGCCCGGAGCCCCAGCGGGTGTTGGTGGGTAGTGTGGCCGACCTGGGGGTGCCTTGGGCCGGGGAGAGTCGAATTCCTCCAGGCAGGTTCAGCCTGTATGTATACAAGTCAAGTGGTAAATTTCCAAAGTCCACACAGGCTAAAGACCCCGGGTCCAGCCACCATATCTCCCCGGCCCTTGGGGCTAGGAAGCTGGGGGAGGGCTCGTTGGATTCGTGTGGGCGAGCCCTACGAGGCTATCCTATGGTTCCCGGGTGTGGGGGGCTTCGGCCGGCCGGTAGGGGGCGTGAAAGGACCCGGTGTCGGGGCTCCCGGGCCTTATCGGGCGTATCTCCCCGGGGGTTAGGGTTAGGGGGCTGGGGGAGGGCTCGTCGGATCGGGCCAGACGAGCCCTACGACCCTGGCTTGGTCCCCCGGGTGTGGGTCGCTCGGGGGCCGGGTGAGAGCCGGCCAAAGTTCTGGGGCTGATCGGGCATATCTCCGCGGGCGTTAGGGCTAGAGGGTCGTGGCAGGGCCCAGCGGAAGCGTCGGGCGGAGGAGGGTTAGGGGGTCTGGGTGCCCCGGAGGTGGGTCGTTCCGGGCGGGCGTAAGCGGCCCGAATGTCCGCGGGGCTGCTCCGGGGCAACTCCCCAGCCCCGGGGGCTAGAGGGTCGGGGAGGGTCTGCTTTGACTCTGGTCGTGAGCCTGGGACAGGCTGTCTAGGTGGCCTGGGTGTGGGGTGCCCGGCGGGTCGTGGGCGCGCACCGGGCCCGAGCTCGCCAAAGTCCCTAGGGTTTGCGGGTGTCCCAGGCCCGGGCCGATGGGTCCCCGGGTTCGGGGCCAGGCCCAGGGCGTGGGGCCCGATGCCCCCTCGGTGTACTGTGAACCCCAGGCCAGAGGGTTAAGGTTAGGGTACGGGGGGGGCAGTTAGAGTAAAGTGTACCGAAGACGGGGAGGGTTCGAGTGCCATATCTCCCCGGGGGTTAGGGCTATGGGGCTGGGGGAGGGCTCGTCGGATCGGGCCGGACGAGCTCTACGATCCTGGCTCGGTCCCCCGGGTGTGGGACGCTCGGGGCCCGGGTTAGAGCCGGCCAAAGCCCCGGGACTGATCGGCTATATCTCCGCGGCCGTTAGGGCTAGGGAGCTGGGGGAGGGCTCGTTGGATTCGTCCCGGGCCTGCCTAAGAGGCTGGCTAGCGGGGCAGAGTCCCATACCCCCGGGCGGCTCGGGACTGTGCATGCCCTGGGAGCCCCGAGACAGTATGACCCTAAAATGTTCAAAGTCCCATGAGGCCGGAGCCCCAGCGGGTGTGGGTGACTAGTGTGGCCGCCCTAGGGGTGCCTGGGGCCGGGCAGAGTCCCAGAGCCCAGCCCGGGAGCCCTAAGCCTGTGAGCCCTAAGCCTGTGAGCCCTAAGCCTGTATAACCCTAAGAGAGTGAGCCCTAAGCCTGTGTAACCCTAAAATGTTCAAAGTCCAGAGAGGCTAAGCTCCAGGGGGGTGAGCTGGGTTAGCTCCCCGGGCTTCAGTGTCCTAAAGCTGGGGAAGGGCTCCACGGAGGCCTCGGTGAAAAGACCCGAGGTTTTTACCCTTAAGGGATTTTAACTGACATGCTGGGTCCATTCCCATTGAAATATCGAGAACCTGGGTCCCATAGACTTAGCTCCAGGCAGGAGGGAGAGTGCCTCTGGCCGGGTAAAAGTGCCATTCCTCCAGGAGGATTCGGCCTGTGCCCATAGTGCAGGGAGCCCCATGGGGCCTAGGGGGCCTCGGAATAAAAAGTCCCCCCGATTTCGGCTCCGATCTGCGGGATGGGACTGCGGGGGACCCCCGCTTACCCTCCGGGACTCTGGGCCCCCGGGGGCCCTCGACCCAAAGTTGCTCCTAGCGGGAAAGCGATACCATTTCCCGGGCCTACGGCTCACGCCGAGTCGGGCTATGGTGGTCCCGGGGCCCTGGGGGGCCCCTGGACAGAACTAGCCCGGGGAAGGTGCTACGGACACGGGCTTCGGCATCCTGGGTCCCCCGGGCCCTGGGAGTTTGCCTGCCGAGCTTGGAGCCGCTAGGAGCAACTTTGGGGAAGTTGTGATTTTTTTACCCGTTAGGGACCAACATTGACATGTTGGGTCTTTTACCATTGCTATTTTGAGAACCTGTTCCCGTTCGAGCGCCGAGGCCCCTGGGGGCCCATGACAAAAATGCTCCTGCGGGGGTTATGATATGTTTTCCCGGGTGTGGGGCTCATGGCGTGTCGGGCTGCGGTGGTACCGGGCTCGGGAGTGCCCCGGGAAGGGAACTGGCCCGGGAGAGGCCTGAGGTCGCGGCCCCTGTGTGCCACGGCCCCCGGGCACCCCCTGCTCAAGTTTGGGGAAGATCCGAGGTGTCCAAATACTTTTGACCTGGGCGGGGCCGGGGGATGAGTGTGCCCGACGAGAGTGCCTCTGGTCGACCTGAGGCCCAATTCCTCCATGAGGATTTGGCCTGTGAGAAAAAAAATGATAATAATGAAAAAAAAATCCCAAGGACTTTGGCCATGGAGGAATGCAGAGTGTGGCCGGGAAGGGTGACCCTGGCCGGGTAAAAGTCCCATTCCTCCAGGAGGATTTGGCCTGTCAGAAAAACCCAAGGACTTTGGTCATGGAGGAATGCAGAGCGTGCCCGACGAGAGTGCCTCTGGCCGGGTAAAAGTCCCATTCCTCCAGGAGGATTCGGCCTGTGCCCATAGGGAAATATTTCAAAGTCCAGAGAGGCTAAGTTCCAGCGGGGTGAGCTGGCTTACCTCCCCGGGCTACAGTGACCTAAAGCTGGGGAAGGGATAATGAACACACTGGGCCTGGGGAAAAAGTTTTGATGGGTAGTGAATTTTATTGACATCCTGTCATTTAGACGTTGGGTCCTCAGATCTAGGTCTAGGGCCCCCTTTAATTTGGAGGAGTACTGCAACTTTAGCTACTTTTGCTAGGAAGGTCGTAGAAAGCTGATTTTTTTTTGCTAAAATCATGAACAAATTCAGGGATCTCGAATCTGGGGCCCATAGATTTTTAGGGGACTGGGAAAGGGGAGAACCGGGTCCCATCTCTGGCCAGCATGAGTCAAAAATTCCCCGGACCCCAGTCCGAGCTCAGGGGAATTTTAGAAGGCTTCTGACACCTTAATGCCAGCTTCTCAATATTTAACCCCTAACGTCCCTAGTTAGGGTTAGGGTTAGGGTTAGGGG